>OX465243.1:15760405-16090200 GCA_949987775.1 Aproaerema taeniolella
CCAAAGTAGGCTAGTAAAATAACGGCGGTTCAATTATTCATATTTATGAGTAGATACCACCCAGTATTTGTTAAGCTATCTCTTATACCCTTATACTATGCATAGGGCCATAACTATTCATATAGCAGTGCGAATGGATTAGAGTCTTACTCAAAAAATTAAACATAAGATGACAATTATTATGGTAATAGGTACAGCATGATCGGTGGCTGGGACGCGGGCGTGTCGTGTGCGCTGGCGCAGCTTCACGCTGAGGCGGGGGACGTGCACACTGCTAAACATCACTACCAGATGTGAGAACTATGAATTACATTACCCAGGAAAAAAAAATTTTTTTTGAGATTTATAAAAAAAATAAAAAAAATTGAGATTGAGATATTAAAACGGCCTGCGATCGGTTGAGAATATACTACTCCATCTCTTTTCGTAGGTATTGTAAGGGGCGACTAAGGTAACATAATGAGACCTGACTCCTATCAGTCCATCCTAGGCAACGACACCTCAATTTGTTCTGAATCTGAGTTGTCGTTCTATGTTAGGCTCTGTGAAGGGCCATCTGGTTCGCGACCACCCTCTTACCGAAGTCCGACGCCAAACAGCTTGCCGTGTTCCGTCGGTGCGTAGGAGTACCAGTGCTTTAATAGGCATTTACTGGTTCACTGGGTAAATTATACAGAGGAAGGGAACCTGATGAGTAACCAAAGTGGCAATTTATTACGAGCGTTTCCGTGCTTCGGAGGGCACATCAAGCTATCGGTCTCGGCTGTTATCGATTGACTACAGTCGTTAAAACCAAGTCAGAGGCCATTGCGCGGTTTGAAAACTCCGACACGAGGGTTAGCCAAGTTCGCCACACACTTGACTATACCTACACGATAAGAAGAAGAAGACTGGGTTAACTCGCTCCATCGTCGACCTCATCTATGACCTTGGTAAAGATTGAGGTCAAGAGTGAACCCTTTTTATGATAAAAAATAAAATAAAGGTGGAAGCCGTGTGGCCGTGCTGTGTGTCCGCACTGGAGTGGCTGGCGCGGGGGGGCGGCCCCCGACGCCGCGCTGCAGTACTACCGCCGCGCCGCGCGACTGCAGCCCAATAACGTAAGAAAAACACTACATCAGAACAAATCGTTACGGAACACACTTTCAATTACCTAGGCGCCATCTTTTGCAGTTTTTCGGAACTAATTAAGTTTTCCCTAAAAGTGCTCATACTCGCACCTATATCCAAAACTTGATTAGAAATAACTCAACTATAGCCAAAATAGAGGCTCACAGCTTACTCAAAATTAATGCAAAGCCTTTGTTAAACAGGTACTAAGAAAAAAGCAGACTACAAACTTTGAAAAAAAAATTTAACGGAAAGGACAGTTGAAAATAGGAATTAAGAATTTTTTTAAAAAAAAAAGACCCTGAGTTTCTTGTCTGTTATTTTCGAGAGAAGAATGCACCTTTGCGAGCAGACATACACCCAATAGCAGAAAAAATTCATTAAAGTTAAAGTCTTTTTTTTATGTTATACCATCCTCGTTAACGTCAAATATACAGAAAGTGTCAGTATAATATTTAAAATTAATAATAATAATAATAATAATAATACGTTTATTTCTTCAGAACAGCACACACATACATTAAAAAAAAAAAGTTCAAAATATTCTTATCCTAATAAACAAGTTTAAGCTTGCATATGTCTGCCGCAGTGAGGAAAAAGGCCTGGGCTCAGCGACTAATGCCAGACTGATTTGCAGATATGTTATCGCAATACCGAAGTTGACATACATAATTTAACTGCAATTGAACCGCAACTGAACCACAATCGGAGCTGCGTCAAAATTAGATTGAAAGCTTGAAAAGCTCTATAACTCTTAACATTTTGTGTCACCCCGACATCCATAGCTTATAACATTAAAACAGCTGAACTAATTCAATAAAATATAGCTAAGAACCATCTAGAACACGTCAGCTTTCAAACAAAACGAAAAGCACTAAAATTGGTCCATTCGTTTAGGAGCTACGATGCCACAGTCAGACACACAGACATACAGATAAACATACAAACTTATAAAAAAACCCTCTTTTTTCGTCGGGGGTTAAAAAAATATTGTTTTTTCAATATGTCAGCCTCAATGGGGCCTGCTGATGGGTGGCTGCCTTCGCTCGAGTGGCCGCTATCAAGAAGCGCTCGCCCTTTACAAGAAGATGAATGCACGGTTCCCAGATAACGTACAATGTAAGCATACGTTTATTTTATTTATACTTTACTGTATACAAAAGTTTTAAACAAACATTTTAGCGAGAACAGGATACACAATGGCGAGCTTAACTCAAAATGAGTTCTCTTCCAGCTTACCTAAGTGACAGAGAAATACTATTAACCCTTTGACCGCCACACTACGAATGAAGTCACAATGTTTTGTTCGCCACGGAGAGAACATTTAAGAAAATATTTTTAATACATAAACGATCACGAATCAGATTAAATAATGGTAAGAATTTTTTCGAGTTGAATGTTGGTCATCTATAGATGACGTTGGCGTGTGAGTCTTTTTATGGGCTGTCACGACTGGATTGCGGTCAAAAGGTTAATAAGATTATGTTGACAGATGATGCTCTTTCAGTTGTTTTTCGAACACGGCCAATGTTTATCTGTGTACAACTCGTTTACTTAAACCAGCTCAACGTCAAAGGGATCATAGATAGTCGGTTCCCTCGATTTGGTATACAAGTTCATTTTAATTAGAACCTTATCACCAATGTAGAAGAAACTTGAGTAGATATTAAATTAAAGGGACCGGCCACACTATTTTTTTATCAGCAATAACTAAGCATTGATAATTAGAGGCTGTCCGCGTATAATGTTACGAAAAATGTCGACTTTTCGGACTTCTCCCAATACTTTTTTTATCTCTTTGGGATTATCACGTGATATTTTATACCAAAAACCCTACATTTCAAATCGAGTCCCACCCATACACTCGTACCTATAAACCCCGTCGGGGTAGGCAGAACGTCATGTGGTTCTAGAACCATGCATGTGAAGAATTGGCAGCTCGCACATTTTAAGTTTTTATTTTATAGTTCAGCGTGGAAGTAGTTCCAATCTAGTCCCAAATGTATCATTTTACACACAATATACAGTGCTTTAGGTATCTCTATTTCAACCTCTCGGGTGGTTAATCAGTCTATGAAACTGAACAACTTTCCCAAGGAACATGGTCAAAATACGAAAAAATTTTTTCCATACAAACTTCATCAGCATATAGCGCATTTTGTATGGGAGATCAAAATTGTTTTTTCGTATTTTGACCTATGTTTCTTGGGGAAAGTTATTCAGTTTCATGGACTGATTAACCACCCGAGAGGTTGAAAGAGAAACTAAAGCCCTGTATAAAGCCTTAACGTTTAACGATAGGTATGAAATATTTGTCACCTTCACCCTATCTCTATTGTTTTCGCGAATTAGTTTGAAACGTTTTATCACTGTACCGATATTTCATTGTAATTATAAATCAAGGTTATCGCATGTTTTACGTGCTTTATCATGTCGCTAACAAGACGGCCAAACATCTAAATGGAAATCATCTTCCCGCGATCTGAAACCCGTATTTATTATGTAATCATACCCTTTAAACCACTCGATCTAATGTTGCTATAGGTACCGAGTGTTTGGTATGGAACTAGCAATAGTTTATTATCGTAATCTGGATAAAAATTAATCGGCAAAAATGTAACCTTAAATGATATTTTCTCTGGATTTATCCACCCTTTTTTATTTATTTATTAAGCCTAACCACAGAGTTGAGAAATTATACAAAACTTTGAATTATTTTCTAAACTTATTTTTTTTTAACTTACATTACTAAAACTGATTAATTTCTTTGCTAAGTTCTTTGTGCGTACTGGACACATAGGCCTCCTCCAGATTCTTCCAATCGTCTCTGTCCTGGGCGAGTCTTGTCCACAAGGGTCCTGCACACTCAAGAATGTCGTCCAACCATCTTCTTCTTAGATCTTGATCTCGTGGCCACCAATCTATCATATCTCTGTTCCATTTGCCTTTCTTACATCTTACGGTGTGTATCCTCCAGATAAGAAGAAAAACAAAGCTCATATCGTACATATTGCAACGTTGAACACACTATCGCTTATCCACCCTAACTACACCCAAAAGCACTTATTTTAATTTTATCAATATTCTAGCTTGCGATCAGTTAGCACGAACTGTGCAAAGCAATTGTGTAAAATGGAATATAAAATGTTAAACTTTAATTATAAATAAAAGAGATTTTTACATCTAGCTCAGAAATATAACCATTTTCCAATTTGTTGTTATATCATAAAATTGTTTTATATCCAACATACAATTGAAGCGACATTACCCCGAAAAGTAGTCTATTTTTCCAAGAAATTAAAGTTTGTAACATAATATGTCAAAATTGTCAAACCATTAAAATCTTTTGAAGCTTTTTTTAATTTTAATTTCTTACAAATTTCAATTCCTTACAAAAAATTTGATTTAAGAGTTTTTGTCGACTTATTTTCATCTAAATTACAATATAAAAATATCGCTAGTTCCAAACGTCCGGTTAAAATATCTCTAGTTCCAAACACTGTATATTAGATGCAGTCAAAAGTGCACATTCTTATACATTTTCAGACTTTTGTATTTAAAAAAAATTGTTAGTGAGTGATTTACTTTGGTTATTTCTGTATTTTATTGGCAGAAGCCATCCGTAATAAGTAATAACCTCATAGTCATTTAAAGAGATCGGAACAAGCAAAGTAGTGGAGAGAGTCAAAAAAAGTAGAAATTTTAAATAAATCAATTTTACATAACATAACCTATGCCTTTTGAGCACAGGTTTGAAACTGCTTGTGAAACTGTGCGGGGATCAGGGGCTGTCAGAAACCACCGCGTGGACCCGAGAGCTGCAGCGGGCGCAGGCTCGGCTCAAACATCAGGAACGAGGTAGGTACCTATACAAAACTATTATATTACATCGTTTCTAAGATAAATCTTAAACCCTCGCGCGATGTCTGCACACCTGCAGGATTTGTATCGCACGCGGTGTAAACAAGCGCGCGACCTTTTAGCGACCAGGGGCTAACACCGATGATAGTGTGATGAAAGATTTGACCGAACGATGAAGTACACTCAATGCCCCAAGTTTAGGGCCAAGTTTATTATAATTTGGATATTTAATTGAAGGAACAGACTGTACATTGTTGCATTTGGTTTACATCTTCAGTTAAGATGACATTGTGCAGAAGCAATGTATGTATGCAATTGAAATCGCTGTCGATGTTGGAGTATGTATGGACACACAATTTAATTGTGACATGAGTGTAGAGCTTTATTTTCACTTGACAATGGCAACACTAGCTTTTTTATTCGCTCTCACTCTTCAATTTCCGTCTATAAGCGCAGGACGTAATTTTATCTATTTTACCGAAATATAATGTTAATAGTGACTGTATTAATTGTAATAACATTTAAGTTGTGGTGGATTCTTGAGGAATACATTTTACGGCTTATCCCGGCGTTTTTTCTTCGATCTGCACCTCTTCCTACTGTTGTGGTGGTATGAGCGACCACTGTTGACGACCACGAGGCCTACAACAACAGGTTATTTAGCCCAGCGAGATAATCTGCAATCATCAACCGCTCATAAAGCCGTCGCGACGAGGATTGGTGCGAACCGCACGCGGCCAACATGCCTGCGACAGATGGCCCGCCTATTTCGACGCAGATGCTGTTGGGCGGCGCAGGCGCCATGGAGAAGCTGGAAGGAGTGAGTAACTACCACAGCTGGAAGTTTGCCCTTAAAATGGTGTTAAATCTAGAAGGGCTATGGGATTTGATTGACAGGACAAGCGACGAGGGCTTGGATGCCGCGCGCGATCAGCGTGCGCTGGCTCGCCTTTGTCTCAGCATCAAGCCAGCATTATTCCAGTATGTAAGAGAAGCTAAGACTGCTCGTGAAGCTTGGAAAAAGCTTGCAGATGTCTTTGAAGACCGTGGATTGTACAGACGAGTACTTCTTCTTCGTCAGCTGCATCATATAGAATTTAGTAGTTGCAGTGGAATGTCTGACTACATAGAGAAAGTTATGTCTTTAGTACACCAGTTGTCTGACATCGGTAAAATCATAGAAGATGCAGAAATAGCTGAGATTCTATTGAGTGGTCTGCCGCAGGATTATGACTCTTTAGTTTCAAACTTGGAAACGTTGTGTATTTCTTCGAATCTACAAAGTGAGCTAGTAAGAACAAGGCTGCTTCAAGAAGCTCAGAGAAAACAAGAAAGCACTACTTCGACTACAGCATTTGCTGCAAGGAAACAAATAGTTTGTGCTTATTGTGGTAAATCTGGCCATATCAAGCCAAGGTGCTTCAAGCTTAAGAGAGAGAAACAGCAACAAAAGAAGAAGAAAGAAGAAAAAGAGCCCATAACTGCATTTTTGGCTCACACTTCTACACAACTATTCATCGATAGTGGTTCCAGTAATCATATGTGCAATAATAAGAAACTATTATCTAATATTAAAGACACTAGTGTTCAAGTAATCTCTGTGGCAAATAATCAACAAATGATGAGTACATGTACTGGAGACATGCATGTTTTATTGAACAAACAGGTGAGAATTTTAAAAAATGTTATGTTTGTTGAAAACTTGTCCACAAATCTCTTATCAGTCTCTAAATTATGTCAAGATGGTTTTATTTTACAATTTAATAATGAGGGTTGTTTCATATTTGAAAATAATAGTGATAAAGTTTCTGGCAATTTTCTAGCAAAGGCTATTTGTGTCAATGGTATTTACAAATTAAATGGATGTATTTTTGAGGATAATTCGCTCAATAGGATGCACTCTTTGATCCTGCATGATAGGCAGAATACACCGAGTGCTGCAGTTGCTGCCTCTGCCTCATCAAGTACTGATATTTGGCATCAACGGCTAGGCCACTTGAACCTGGCAGGTATGTCTAGGTTAAGATTGCATGAGTGTGGTGTCGTGTTTCAGGATGAAAATCTACATGACAAATGTGAAGCTTGTCTCAAGGGGAAGCTTACGGCCGAGCCTTTCCCTACTGCAAGTACCAGCAAGACGACACAACCACTGCAGCTCGTGCACAGTGACGTATGTGGCCCCATGCCGGAGGTCAGCTGGGGTGGAGCGAAATATCTCCTCACCTTTACGGATGATTACACCAGGAAGAGTTATGGATACCTATTGAAGAATAAAACTGAGGTAATTGATTGTTTTATTAAATTTAAAGCCTTAGTCGAAAAACAGCTAGGTTTGCCTATAAAATGCCTTAGAACTGATAATGGTGGTGAATATTGCAGTATAAATTTTAAAAATTACTTGCAAAAACAAGGTATAATCCACCAGACCACTGTCCCTTATTCTCCTGCTCAAAATGGTGTCGCTGAGAGACTTAATAGAACTCTTTTTGAAAAAGTACGTTGCATGTTGCAGCATTCTGGCCTTAGCAAACGTTTTTGGGGAGAAGCTGTGATGACAGCTTTATATTTAAAAAATAGATCTCCCACTGCGGCTTTGTCTGGGCAAATTCCTGAGGAAATTTGGTCAGGGTCAAAGGTTGATCTCAGCCATCTCAGGGTGTTTGGCTGCACTGCTTATTCGCTTATTCCTGAGCAAAAACGTACCAAACTTGACGCTAAGGGGAAGGAATTTATTTTTGTGGGATATAGTGACACAACAAAGGGTTTTCGGTTGGCTGATCCCTTTAACCCCACTAAGGTCATTATTTCACGTAATGTGTCATTTTTAGAAACGAAATTTTATAACCCTAATTTTAATTGTTCTGCGCAAACTATTGAAGAGTTTAATTTTTATAATTTTGACTTAGATATGCAACCAAACTGTGATAATATTTGTAATGTTCAAAATAATAATGAAATTATTAATAATAATAATCAACTGAATTTAAATGAAATTAATAATTTTAATAATAATGAATTAAATGCAAATATTGACAATAATAAATTAAATTTTAATAATGAAAATTCCCAATTTAATTTAGAAAATGATCACAGTTTTAATAGTGGTTCTTGTTCAATTTCAGAAGGAGAGTACTGCACAGGCAGCGAGGATGAGTCCAGCTCCGCTGAATCGTCTGCGGGAGTCGTCGACGCCGCTGAGCGTCTGAGTGCGACGCGCGAGACTTCGGCTCAAGATGTAGCGCCGACTGGTCCTGAGACTGTCGATACGCACATAGGTCGTCCTATTCGCTCAACACGTAATGTACAGCCTATAAGATTTTCTGATTATGATATGAGTCTATTAGTGCATGATAAAAGTAACTCTCTTGTCGATGAACCACTTACTTACGAGGAGGCGATGAACTCCGCATGCAGCAAGGAATGGCAGCACGCCATGCAATGTGAGTATGATGCTCTTGTCGCCAATAATGTATGGGAACTAGTAGATAGACCCAAAGATAGCAATGTTGTTAAATGTAAATGGGTATACAAAGTTAAGTACGATGCGTCGGGGAATTTTGATCGTTTTAAAGCACGTCTAGTTGCCAGAGGCTTTACGCAGAGGGAAGGCATAGATTATAACGATACTTTCTCGCCTGTAGTACGTCACTCAACAATGCGAATATTATTTTCCCTTGCTAATCAATATGATTTAAATATAGATCACTTAGATGTAGCTACAGCATTTTTAAATGGCGACTTAAATGAAATAATTTATATGGAGCAACCTGTAGGTTTTTGTGACAAATATCCTAACAAAGTTTGCTTGTTAAAGAAAAGCATTTATGGTTTGAAACAGGCCAGTAGAATGTGGAACTGTAAGATACATAACTTTTTATCTGAAAATAATTTTGTTCAGTCTAAATGTGAACCATGTGTTTATGTTAAATACACTGATAATGACTTGGTATTAATAGCGTTATATGTCGATGACTTTTATGTATTTTCTAGTCAGAATAGCAATAATAAAAACACATTGGTTTCTATTCTTGAAAGAAATTTTAATGTAAAGAATCTAGGTACTCTAAAAAGTTGCTTAGGCATGAATGTTTCAAGAGATAGAGTTAAAGGTATTTTAAAACTTGATCAAAGTTCATACATTCGTAAATTGCTTGTTCGTTTTGGCATGGAAAACTGTAAGCCTGTTTCCACTCCCATGGAGGTTAACTGTAAACTTAAGAAGTCTGAAGGTAATGACTATTTACAGGATGATGTTTATAACTATCGTCAGCTGCTTGGTTCGATGATGTATCTGTCAGTTTGCACTCGCCCAGATATATCATATGCTTGTAGCCAGCTTAGCCAATTCAATAACTGTTTCGATAGGACTCATTGGGTAGCCGCAAAACGCATTCTGCGCTATTTGGCAGGTACAATTCATTACTCTTTATGTTTTCATAAAAGTAGGGATTGGTGTTTAAGTGCCTATACTGACGCAGACTGGGCCAATGATATAACTGATCGAAAGTCATATACCGGTTTTGTGATAAAATTAGGTAATGATACAGTTAACTGGGAATCTCGAAAACAAAAATGTGTGGCATTATCCAGTACTGAAGCAGAATACTTAGCCATCAGTGATGTCTGTAAAGATATTTGTTTTATTCAAAATTTGCTTTCAGAAATTGTTCCTAATCATAATAAAAGTTTATCAAATTTAATATTTAATGATAATCAAAGTGCCCAAAAAAATTATTGTTAGTTAGAGAATATTGTCACAAACGTACAAAACATATTGACCTTCGTTATCATTACATTAAGGACCTTGTTAATAAGAAATTGGTTAATGTTAAGTACTTACCTACGGAAAATATGCTTGCTGATGTATTGACCAAACCTTTAGGTAGAATTAAACATGAAAGGTTTGTTAAAGCTATAAATGTAAATTAGTATTTTGCATGGTTTGAAATGTTAAAGACTGACTGTATTATATAAAATTGGTATAATATTATGTGCATGTCATTCATATTCTTGCTAGATATGTAGAGACTGATAATGCTGTAACGTAGAGCCCCCTCAATATAAGATGTAGAGTCTATTCAATGTAGAGTTTTTGGTTTAATTTTTTTTTGACATTGAGTATTTCAATTGTGTGCCATAAGGGGAAGTGTTGGAGTATGTATGGACACACAATTTAATTGTGACATGAGTGTAGAGCTTTATTTTCACTTGACAATGGCAACACTAGCTTTTTTATTCGCTCTCACTCTTCAATTTCCGTCTATAAGCGCAGGACGTAATTTTATCTATTTTACCGAAATATAATGTTAATAGTGACTGTATTAATTGTAATAACATTTAAGTTGTGGTGGATTCTTGAGGAATACATTTTACGGCTTATCCCGGCGTTTTTTCTTCGATCTGCACCTCTTCCTACTGTTGTGGTGGTATGAGCGACCACTGTTGACGACCACGAGGCCTACAACAACAGTCGAAGCGTAGAAATCGGCTTCACGATCCGTAATAGCCCCCCCCCCCCCCTAATTCTTTTATTTTTCCCCTAATTTATGTTTCCGAGCAATTATTTGTGTGAAAAATATATGTTTTTTCTCGATACATTATGGCGTGTATCTTTTTGTGTACCAAGGAACCCATTAAGTATAGAATTTTCAACGCTGTTAGCCAAATAAATTTATTATCCTTTTAGTTTAATAGTGTTTTGAAACACTAGTGTTCGTTACAGCTTGATAACGACCCCATTCTCCCTATAAAAAAGATACTTATAATTATTTTTATGTGAATATATCCTATACTGTTAAGTTTTTAAGTTAAATGTATTTTTGGTTGCAGCGTCTTCAGTGACGTCAGCGGGGAGCGGTTCATCCGGTGCGAGCCAGTCGCCCATTGACCAAATCATAGGTAAACAATAGACAGTCGATACTGCATTTAAATATTTACAGTGGAACTACTTCGATAATCATATAATATTTTATTGTTTGTAAGTCCGACCAAAACAAACTATAATATTTCCACGCTAGAATTCCGTTCGCTACTCCATTCACGTGGAAAAATCTATGTAATGTAACTCTCCAGAAGATACATTTTTGAATCATTTGAAAGAATCTTGTATTGGTGCGCGAATGTTACTTGATACGCTTTTCACTAGAAGAAAATACAAAATGAGTTAGCCGAATGAGTTGCAACGAATGGGTTACAAAATTTATATGGGGTGAATTTTGAAAAATGGTGAAAAATAGAAATAGTAAAGAAAATTCGTCTCCTGCCCTCCAACTATCTGTGCAAAAAATCAGCTCGATCATTTGCTTGGTTTTAAAGTGAAGGAAGGACAAACGAACACAAAAAACACTTTCAAGTTTATAATATTAGTAAGACAACCGTGTGAAAATCATAAGAATAAAAACAAAAATATAAACAACCAAGTGGGAGTGTCTAATCTTTCAATGCGAACGATGTCGCGAGCGGAATGTTAGGAATTACACCTAATCAGACATATTTGTTCATTTTGATTATGATGCAATTCCATTATCTATTTCAATAAATAATCTGTTTATAGGCGCTCCTTTCACGACAGGTCGTGTTTTTAACCTCAATGATTTCTAAATCGATGGACGTGACTCTCTTATCTACGCCATGTTATTATGAGGAAATTATTATTTTCGTTACATCATGTGTTGGCGACCCCTAACGCATTTACCTTATTTACATCCAGTTGCACCGACGTCCTTTAAAGTAAATGCCACTTTAAATATCATACTGTCACTTTCCGTCTTGTTGGTGTAAACAAGAACAGCATTACATTTAAAGAAGCTTCAACTTTTAACGTTTCTGCATCTGAGTGTAAGTAATTTTAATAATAGACGGATGCTAAGTTTTTCCTTTGATCTGGGCATCTATTCCATTAATCAATGGCGTGTCAGTGGCAGTTGAATGACAATGGTAATGGTAACCACTTCATCCGTTCAGGTGGCAATATTCAGAACTATCGAAAATTCATACACTTGATGACAACCGCCCCGACCAGCAGCGCCACCGTTAACTGTACGTTAAATTGGTAACTACCTAGCAACGTAACATTCAGTTGGCAGTGGCACCCCCAGTCAAGGTAGCTGTCTGTCATCAAATTTATGAGGTTTAGATAGTTCTTAATTTCGCCACCTGAACGGATGAAGTGGTTACCAGTATCATTTACCGCCATTGAGAAGCCATTGGTTAGTGAAATAGTCGCCCTTGTATTTACCCAAATTATTTTTTTGGCTTAAAGGTATCCAGGTAATAAATACAAAAAAAAAATATTTCTGCCATTTTGAATCGTTCGCAACTGCACTGCGATCGTGTACCATCATCACCAAGGTCCGTATTACAGAACGCGACTCAGAATTTGATCTGTACATAAGTAGCAGTCGTCTTTATCATTTTGATAGTGAGAGAAAGAGACAATCAATACTTATGTCGTTAGTACTATTATATATTCTGTGCTTATGTATAGATAAAGACTATTGTCCCCTTCTGTAATACAGGCATAAGAGACTTCACTCTTATGAAAGTAAATTGCCAAGGAAACGTAACGGCAGAAGTTAGTATTTTTGTATTCGATTAACGTCGACAAAAGGACTCAAGTCCAAATTCAAACGCAAAGGAAATGAAAACTTCTGTCTACATTATTATTGTAAAATGTTTATTGTGTTGATTCAGAAGTCTATGATTTCTGTTCTATGGGGCTAACATAGACACGTGACACATTTTTTTCCTGTCGATGTCGTTCTACCTGTTTCGTAATTAGGACGCTATGTGATAGACCGATACATACTTACTCGTATACGACTAAATTATGTCACACGTCTATGTTAGTTATGATGAGAGTGAAGTCTCATTGGATTCTTAGGCCCGCAGTAATAAACAGCAGGTCTTCTTCTTATCGTGTAGGTTTGGTCAAGTGTGTGGCCAACTTAACTAACCCTTGTGTACCAGTTTTCAAACCACCAAATGGCCTCTGACTTAGTTTAACTACTGTAGTCAATCGGCAACCGACAGCTTAATCTTTCACCGCCAAAGTCTGATATATCAGACGTTTAAGTTTCGTGCCCTCGCCGCCAAAGTCTGATATATCAGACAATTTTTTTTTAACTTTAATATCGTTCACCAAGCGTTCGCCATACGCCACGAAATTATTATTATTTTTAATTTTTTGATGTCGTGGCGTGTGGTGGGCGTTTTTGACGAAAACTCTTGGCGCTAAAAGGGTTAACGTGCCCTCCGAAGCACGGAAAAGCAGATGGTTTATTTGTAGTCTGGCTCATGTATTTAGTTGAATGTATCAGTGTGTTGTTACGTCAGGCGGGTCCCGGTCCGGCAGCGGAGCCCCCGCGTCGCGCCGGTCGAGCGCCGCGCGCGGGGACAGTGCGCACGCCACCAGCAACTACTCGTGAGTTAAACTTTTTAACCGAGTTCAAAAAACGAGGAGGTACTATGTTCGACTGTATGCAGGGCTTTAGGTTAATCACTTTCAACCTCTCGGGTGGTAAATCAATCCATGAAACTGAACAACTTTCCCAAGGAACAAAGGTCGAAGTATGAAAAAAAATTTTGACTTCCCATACAAAATGCGCTATCAGCTGACGCAGTTTGTATGGGAACTAAAAAAAAAAAATTTCTTATCCCGACCTTTGTTCCTTGGGAAAGTTGTTCAGTTTCATGGACTGATTTACCACCCGAGAGGTTGAAAGTGATTTACCTAAAGCCCTGTATATCTTTTTTTAATGTATGTGTGAACATTAAAAATTCTCCGTGAACATTAGAATTTCTCCGCCGAAACGATTTTAAAAATTATTTTTTTGACTGTAAGAGTTGTTTAAAAAACGATTTTTAAACAACTCTTACATTAGGGAATATATATAGATATTGAGTAACTTTAAATTAGCTAGCGAAAATTAAAGATGTGAATCGACCGACGAAACTGAAGAAGTTTTCCCAAGGGACATACGTCTAAATATGAAAAATAATGTTTGCCTCTCCATCCAACATGTGCGATCAGCTAATTTGCCTTTGTGTGGGAAGTTGACATTTTTTTTTTAAATTTCATACAGGTTCTTTGGGGAAAGTTATTCGGTTTCAGTGGGAAGATCAAGTTTCGCTAATTTAAAGTCACCACGTACAGAAAGCTTTAATCTTTAAAAATTAAATGAAACGATATTTAGTGCAGTGAAACTTTGCAAGTTATACTATGCAAGTATAAATATGAACTAATAAATAGTTACGTAAATATTTATTAGTTCATGTTTATAAATGTTTACCCATTTTGATTAACATTTTATTAAAATTGGCGCCGGTTCGCATTTTAGATAGTGAGTGAAAAACAGATTAATTGGAGCCTTTATTCTCATTAAATACTTACATCAAATTGTAATCAAATTAATCAATTACTGATATTCACTGATTGCCTACATATTAAATGACATCAGCTTAACATTTTGCTTCATCGCAATCTACGAATGTTACTCTCTTTTTCAAGCGATCGACGTTTTCAACAAACTATTTAAAACTAAATAATAAATTATCATGAAGTTTACTTAATATTTTTATTTTATTTTTTAAGTAGAGAGAAAGAGAGTATGGACTAACTGCTAGTTGGACCAAATGCTTATTGGACCTAGCGCTTCTAGGTGGTAAAATCAAATTATTAAATAAGCAGTTTTGATAAATCTGTGTGGAAAAGAGATAATAGTAGATTGTATTTTATGGGAGCAAATTAAGCAAAATTTTACGAGGGCGCTTTTTTGAATCCTGAACGTAGCGAGGGATTTAAAGTACGTCGTATCACCCTAGAAGCGCTAGGTCCAATAAGCATTTGGTCCAACTAGCAGTTAGTCCATACTCTCTTTCTCTCGACTTAAAAAATTAAATAAAAATTTACTCCCGTACCTAACTACGAAAAAGTGAACAATAGGTATCAGAATTGACAAAATCTATTTTGTTGTACGAATAAGTATAACACGACGTAAATGCATCGCATTAACATTGTGTAATTTGGAACTACGTAGGTGACCGTTTAATTCCCTTGGGTTGCACCTTACGGCAGACGTCGACCCAGTTACCTAAGTGCAAGTTGCTGCGCACTAGACACATGCGCCGGCGCCGTGTGGCGCCGCGCCACTCGCGTCAAAGGTCACCCGTCTTAATAGTTCAAACTATTTCATTCATTAATTCATTCGCCTTCATACATTTTCATGAGCGATTGTTGGAAGTGCGCAGTAGAAAAACTTCTAAATCTTACCACTAATTCTGTCACTTCAATTTTTGGCGGGTCCCAACAGTCTCCATTTCAATCAGGTACTACAGGCGCGGTCCGAGGACCTTATTGATCGTGGCTTAATGTAGACACTACCTAAATGAAGTAGAGTGGAAATGCTTTCGTTCATGTTTATATCCCAAGATCGCGCGCTAAAGTACTCCACTGGTCGGAGGTATAGGTCGCGAAACTAGAGTTGAGGCGAACGTACTAATAAGGTCCGTATTACAGAAAGCGACACAGACTTTGATTCATACTTGAGTTGCAGTTGTCTTTGATTTTGATAGCAAGAGAGAGACAATTACTTTAATACTTGAGTCTCCTTCTGAAATATGAATGAAAAGACTTAATTTTAGCATTTAGGTGGTTTAACTTAAGTTCTTTCTATTTTGGGATAAGATAACCGACTTTTACAAAGGGAAGCTCAATCGACTGTATTGAGCTTCCCTTTGTAAAAGCTCAGTCCTGTATTTCTATGTCTGCCATGTATGCAAATATTCGCCCGAACTCGCCTCAACTCTCGTTGCGCGACCTATACGCTGTGTTCACCACACACGCAATTGTATCTAAATGATTTGATGCTTTTCAGATACGGTGAAACTATAAATGAAGATGATATGAAGCCTATAAATCGGTCCGTGCATCGGTCCTCGAGTAAAAAGAAGAATCTAGAAGACGAAGATTTACCACTACCACCTGAATAATTCAATTTTATTTTGCAATACTATTACGTAATAAAATATTTGTATGCGAAACTAATTCCAACTGCATTTTAATTTAGTAAGTATTCAAACTTTGAATTTGCCTTTAGACACAAATACCTAATCAATTGTTATAATACAAGTGAACGAAGCTATATTTCGATTTGAGTAATTTTAGAATTACGAACTAGCCGTGAGCTCGACGCCCCGCGTGATTTTAAAATTAAAGTTACCTCGCATCGCTTTTGAGAATAGTGATATTAGGTCCATGTTTTTCAACAAAGGCACAATATTTTCCTACTGGAGAGGTGGTTTTTTTTCACAGACCTATATCTGTGGTTTTTTTTCTCCAAACTGCGCAATTTTAATATTAACAACACCAGATTAACCTCTAAGAAAAACGATTTCGCGCACAAAGTAAAGGACAAAAAGTAAAAACTTCAGTAGTAAAAGAAATTAAGAAAAACTAAACTTATTTTATTTATAAATATACAATTTATACAGATTCATATTCTTAAGACTAGAAAAACAGCACACATGTTGCGAATAACCTATTTACCCCTTTTTGGCATAACTACAGATTGGCTTATTGTTGTGCGTTACGTTGTATAACAAATCATAATTGTTTATTCGTGAAATAACACCTGATAACAATAAATAGGTAAACTATGAGATAACTAAGACTCATTATCTGTTGCTACGTTCTGTTTCACAAAATTAAGATATGCTGTAATTTAATCAAGTGGAAAATAAATAATACAGATAATTGAGTTTAATGTAAGACTACGAACGACTTTCGAATCGATAGCTCCGACAAATTTTATATAAATGAAAAATGTTTTTATCTCAGAATTATCAATAACAAAACGTTAATTTGTATACAGGGTTAAATTCTCCATCCCTTGAAAGAAAAGTAACATTCGATTATTTTTAAAACCGGACAAGAGCGTGTCGGATTATGAATAGGAGTAGATTTCATGGGTGTCCTTTAATTTAATTTTACCATGTTTCACTCAGTTGCAGAAACGTTCATTAAAGTTAAAGTTTATTTAAATGTTAAAAAATGTAATGCAACCCTTGTTTACGTCAACAAGACTTTACAAGACATAATGGACATTTCTGCTACTGGGAACTTGTTTGATAACTTGATCCTCATGATTGATCCTAGCAATTAATGCCAATAAAGTACAGGGTGTTATTTTTTCAGCGCGATTAATATAATAAATCAATATTTTCGCGGTGGTTGAGAAAGACTATGCAATACATTTTCGCAACCATAACTTAATATCACATTATAAAATATTCTTTCAAACTATCAATAACTTAAAAAAGAGCAATCATCGTAGAAAAAACAATACATCGAGTACCAAGATTTCATTTAAAAATTTCCTATTATTTTTAAAAGTTTATTTACATTTTTATATCTAAATTCTATACAATTTTCTTTGATAAATTTATTTGGTTTCTTAGATAGTGTAAGTTTTAAACGGTTTAACGCAAGGTCGGCCGGAAAATAAAATAATTATTTTTTTATAAGTGACAAATATATTATAAGTGATCCCCACTGAACGAGTATCCGAATGGAACAGAAAAAATGTTGAAAAATATTATCGATTGCCTAAGGGATCAGACCAGAATAACTATAGGCTCGAAGCCAAAATAATTATTTAGTTAAATCGTTTAAAACAACACAAATCTGTAACCATCTATTACAGCCACAAACAACTTATTTGTACAAAATTCAAAAAAGTCTTCTAAAATTCGCAAAATATCACGACATTCATTCGTTATTTCTAACTTAAATAACTGACATTCATTAAATGCGTCAATAATTTAGCATTCCATGCGTTATTTATTCACGCGCCAACCTTGGATGATATCGTCAAAGTTATCATTTAAATACCTAATGTGGTCACAGAAACTTTTTTCATACTGAATCTTGTAAATATTCTGTGATATGGCGTCATCCGCGAGATAAGTGTCCGAGGCACATTTGCATGAATTCACTGTTCACTTTTAGTCTCTGGGTCGTAATATACGCTCCCATTGTAGTAAGCACTATGATATGGTTTTGGAGAAAGGATGCTCTATATGCCCGTATTGGATGGCTAGTAATGTGTCCTTGATTCGCTGGAATATGGGCTGAGGCTGCTTCATGGTGGGGATTTCTATGTTCTCATCTAAGAAGCCTATCCTGCTGATAGGGCTAATGACTACTGCTGTGCCCGCTCCGAACATCTCCAGTAGCTAAAAAAAATTTTAATTCGTTAGATTCTAATTCGTTAGAACAATCGTGACTGGGCTAGTTGGTAATGAGCCAGACTTTTAATCGGAAGATTGCGGGTTCAAATCCTGGTGCGGGTCTGTAACACTAAATTTGTCTTTTCGGATTTATGTACAGATTTCTAATTATCACTTGCTCAACGGTGACGGAAAACATCGTGATGAAACCCGCCTGTCACAAAAAAAAACATTTTCGAAAGTCGAGCAGTCCACCAACCCGCATTAGGCTAGCGTAGTGGGCTATGGCCTACATTCCCTTCGTGTTTCGAAGCCCGTGCCCCTCGGTGGGGACGTATATGGGATGGAAAGAATAGAAAAATCGGCGAACCATTCAAGCCATAGATCACACGCTACACAACACTATTTTCACGGAATTTTTACATCAAAAACAATACCGACGATAAACAGACATCGCGCTATCGAGATCGACATCACAGGTGGTAAATTACATGGCCAGTAGCCAAGTTCATTCTATCAGTTTCAGCCGTATTATCAGCAAACAAAGAAATGTTACAGCGCCCGCCTTTATCGCCAAACGAACAATGTTCTGGAATTCCAGTAAAACCTCTCCAGTTTTAATAGAAATTCCGAAAAGACTGCTGGGAAAAGCTTTTAACTTAGACCAAACTCATTACGTGGCCGTTTACTCCGAGCTTTGGGTATGGCATTTCGCTAAGTTAACTTTCATAGGCAAATATGTAGCTAAATCAACATTTTATTAGTGTTCCCGTAGGTATCTACAGGAAAAGATTTAAATTATTTTTATTTCTTAATTGGCCACCTGTATTATCAGTAATAGGATTTACTTATCTTTTTTACGTATCAATGGGAGTGAAAAGATAACAATACGTGTACAGATAACATTGGTGTAGGTTGCTGCTTGTTTAAATAATTAATCAAAATTATCTTTTTGCTAAAACCTCTACTTAATCAGTGAAAAACAACTTTCTTACAACGACTATAAACAAGCCCACTTTTTAACAGTGTGCAGCGCCCCTAGTGGCGAGTAATAAAACTAACCTTCACCGCCTACTATTTGATTGGACTATTATTCGTTGTTACCTAGTGCAATAAACTTATATCTAGGTATCTAGATTTTTCTAGAGTGGGGAGTAAATCAGAACCCAAATAAACTCCAGAATCCGATTCCATATTCGACAAGACTATACCTGTCGCTGTCATCTAGATACTGTAAGAGAGGGATGCACTGAGTATTTCCGTGCGTTGGTTTCGAATCGAATGGTGTAGAATATGGTAGCTGACTTCTGCTATATCTGTCACTGTCATCTGAATAGCGTGAGGCGCACTATAAGGTATTTGCGACTGCTTTGTCGGTATCGATTCAAATGGTTTTCAATACGGAGTCTGATCTTCGTAAAATTTGAAATCCATACTAAAATTTAAATGTGTTAGTTTTGTTTGTTTTTCATTCCTTTACATCGAGATGGAACAATGGTCCGACGTAAGTTTTCGCAGGCGGAACGCTAGTTTGGGATATATTATATCGTTAGTGGTGATAGCGCAGTTGATAATGAGCCAGACTTGTAACGGGAAGGTTGCAGGTTCAAAGCCCGGTGCAGGCCTGTACCACTACATTAGTCTTCGGATTTATGTATGGATTTTTCATTAACTATGACTTGTTTAACGGTGTAGAAAAGCGAGAAATTCATTTTCAAAAGACGCACGGTTCACCGACCCATATTAAGCCAGCGTGGTGGATTATGGCCTAAATCCCCTTCGTGTTTCAATTAGAGACCCGTGCCACTCGGTGGGGATGTATATGAGCTGATAAAAAAAAACAAATTAACTAACCCGTCCTTGTTTGTTGAGTTGTAGAACCCGGTCCATGGTGATTACTTCTTCTTTGACGACGATATCCTCCCACTCTCGCGCCAGCTCTAGTATGGACCGCCGAGTCACTCCCGGCAAGATCAACCCGTTCAGTGGAGGGGTACTTAGTTGTCTCTCTGCGGACAAAATATTATGTTTATTATGTTTTTTTTTATGTTTTGTTTTATTATTAATTCAATTATTACATAAGTATAACTATTTATAACACACTCCCACAAAACCGTTTAAACGATTTGTCTGCGAGATCAGTTGTCTCACAATACTTTATGTTTTTATTTAATTCAAATTTGAAAATTATGGCTCGTGTTATCGCAATAGGAAATATGCATGAATTTTTTTTATCGCATTGAGTAACAAAATATGAAAATACTGTAGTTGAGGTGACAAAAAGTGAAATTTAAATTAAAATCGGCCAAGAAATACGGCCGATATACGCATTTAAAACTATTAATTACACACCGATTAGACAGAGAGATCTGACATGGACTGTGACGTCACATGTCACTACGTCCATACAAACTCCTTGTTAAATTTCGTTTTGCTAGAAAGAGATAGAAATAAATCTTCGATGGCTTATATCTTTTTTAATTTCATAGTTATTCGAAAAATAGTTTTACTAAACTGTTTATTACATGAATGAGGATTAATTTTTTAAATTAAAAAAAAAATCATGCATATTCCCTATTAATATCACTTCAGAAGGCTGGTTAGCAAGTTCAACTGCTGCATATAATAAGAATCAACCCACTAATTTCCCCAAGAAACATAAGTCAAGAAATGAAAAAATCTACTTTTGTTGTAGCACTCGCTGTAGAAATTGAACTCATTTTTTTGTTTTAGGTCACAAAAAGGTCAATTTGTCTGATTTCGTTTCGAACTTCGTCAAAATGACAATCAAAATTAGGTTTTTTAAACAATCTTGGCACTTTTTAATAAAGCATGACGTACTTTAATAAAAAATAATAATGATACGTCTAGAAAAATCGATATCCTTATGTTAGTGACCCCAAATGTTGCCTCAGACAAGAATTTACCGGTCATAGGGTCAGAGCGCCAACGATAAGCGCCTTGTATCGGCCACTTACTCCCATATCTAGTTTATAACCGCATCGCACTGACTTACTAATTAAACACATTTATAAAGACACGACAAAAACACATGTCGGACGGACTTCCTCGTTTATCATTATCATATCTGTCGGAAAATAAACATTGTAATTCATTGTGCAACTGACTTTCGATTTTGTTTGCTTAATTATTTTTTATTTAATTTTAAATACTTACTAAAAAAATAAAAAGTGATTTAATTACATAAATAGAGGCGACTTTTATTTTAGTTAATTTTTATTATTATCAACACTGTTTTTTATGATTCTATGAATTTTGTATTGACGTTTAAATCACTTGGAAGAAGGTTACCTGGAAGAAATCGCTTGAAGCGATAAGGTCGCCTATATTGTACCTTTTTGTTAATGTTATTTGTAAGCCTTGTATCATTGTTTCTTTTTTAAAATTGTGCAGTAATAGTACATTGTTACTTAAGGGGTGAAAATAACTTATTTAGTTATTTAGTCCCTCGAACGTCTCGGGACTTAAATAAGTCTATCACCCGAGGTAAACACTGTGCTTTTCATTATGAATACAAGGAAAATAATCAATAAGCTGAACTCATTGCATTCATAATATAAATCTCTGCAATCCAGAAGTATGAACAAAACTTTACAACTCGAAAAAACAAATGAAGATCGGAATGCCACTTTCCCGCCTATTATGTTTTTTTCCGTGGCTGGCCAGCTATTCCGCAATTATTTTTCATTTTCATTATTGAAAAAAATGGTAAATATTTTGCCAAAATCCATGTTATTTTAAAGAAATACCTAAAAGTATATTATTATAAAGTAATTAAAAAAATATTATTCAATGAATTCTGCGCTGTAATAGAGTGGCTGTATAGGATGTCGGAACAAGTTTTTTTTAATACTTAATTTGACAGCTGTCAGTTGAAAGCGATTCTCCCTAGGCCTGAAAAGTATTACTTTCAAGCCCCTCCTTAGGCAACTTCAGACCTACTTTCAGAGTATGAGTAATGAAAAGTATATTGTAGTAGTTTAATCTATCAATGATATTTTACCAAAGATGTATCGCCTCATAAAAAACAAAAACATGAATCCGTCGACTATAAAAATGTTTCCATAGAAAAACTGTACTGACATTAGCGTTATTTCATCTTACGAGTACTTATTATCTTCATTGTTGTTTACAGCAAAAATGGTGTAAATGTTATGTTGTGCTTACCTCCTTGGTCGTTGATGTAAACCATGAAAATGTTCATAGCGCCGACTTCCGTAAGCTCATGGTCCGGTCCGAAAAGCCACAATACTTGGTGATGGCCCAACTTAGCCGCTCGCGTTGTGATTTCTACGAATAATAAAGAAAAACAAATATTATAATTGATAACAAGAACATTTATTATTTTAATAAGAAATATATAGCTAACGAATTATTAGAAGAACTTTCGGCAAGGAATTTTATTGAAAAAAGCAATTGACGAGCAGCTAGCATCGTGACGTGACGCGTCGTGATATATTTTGTTATACGTTCCGCCCTTTCCTTCTATCACTTACTCAATGTCAGTAGGTACGAAATTTGTAAAGTGTGTAAGCCCGGTAGGTATTTATAAATGAGGTGACTTTAGTAAGCAAAACTTAAGGGGGTGATTCTGCTCCTCAAGAAACTAGGTTCAAATATTTATTTTTTTAAATACGTCTCCTCATACCAAGGCAGGCAATCAGCTTGTATGAAGAGGTGAAAATCTTTTTTTTATGTTTCGACCTATGTTACTTTGGGAAAGTTGTTCAGCTTATTGCGCTGATTCTTGTCCTTAATTTTCGCTAAATAATTTAAAATCACCCAATAGAGACATTTAACTTTTAGGTTTCTCCACTCTTTTTATAAAAATGTGGTCAAAGGACCGATATAAGTTGTAACTTTTCGCTAATTATTGAGTCACCAGTATGCCGAATTATTCAGATTATCGTTTAATTTTGTCTGTGGATTTACGTAAAAGTTCACACGTCTGATTATAATTGTAAATGTAGAGGTACAATTAATTAACAGTCAAATGAACTCTAATGGAAAATAATTTAAATATGTCAGGGCGATACTTTGGGTGAATTTTAAATTATTTTCTAGCGAACTATTTGATGCCACGTTTGACACAAATTGTGAGGGTTATCAGATGGAACAAGATGTACAATGGTGACAGGTGGTCAGCCTTTCGCCTATCATACAACATACTCTCGCATCCCTCTTACAGACTTTTACTATATAAACTTTTACTTTTTTTAAAAGACACCGTGTGTTAACCGTGTGGTGATCGGTTGAGAATAACACCACCCCATCTCTTTCCGTGGGTGTCGTAAGAGGCGACTAAGGAAACACAAATGAGACCTGCCTCCTAGTAATCCATCCCAGGCAACGACACTTCATTTTTTTCTGAATCTGAGGTGTCGTCCTATGGTCTCATGCGGTGTGGTAGGCTCTGTAAAGGGCCGTCTGGTTCGCGACCACCCTCCTACCGAAGTCCGACGCCAAACAGCTTGCTGTGTTCCGTCGGTGCGTGGGAGAACCAGTGCCTTTATAGGCATTTTCTGGGTTAACTCGCTCCATCGTCGACCTCATCTTTGACCTTATGGTCAAGATTGAGGTCAAGAGTTAACCCATCTTATAATAATAAAAAAATATACCTGGGAAGAGCAAGTATACTATGGTCGTTATCAATTGAGTCGTCAGGCAATAAATCATTTCCTTATGTCTATCTCGCTTGCACTTACGGGCCTTACATTCTTATCTCTATTGACATTTATGGCCTCACGACTCAGTTGATAACTGCCACACTATAGCTGGCACATTCTAAGTTTTTCTTTCACTCCCAGTCCAACGTGGAAGACACTGTGATTACTATGATGAGCTTTGTAAATCGCTCTTATTGACTACCCCAAAACGTGTACATTTTACTAAACACAAACACATATTTCCGTCTACAGATGTCTAATTAAGGCGGTTAGGCAGAAAGCTTAAAATATCTGGCCTTTAATCTTGGCTAGTGCACTGAATACTGATACAAAAACATTGTTAAATTATTGCTAACCACTTATAAGAATTATACGTAACAAAAGGCTATTTGAAATTAATTGACTGTTTCTCTAGTGATCTTTATTAACCTATACAGGGCTTTAGGTATCTCTCTTTCAAACTCTCGGGTGGTTAATCAGTCCATGAAACTGAACAATTTTCCCAAGAAACATAGGTCAAAATACGAAAAAAGTTTTTGAGTTACCATACAAACTTCATCAGCATATACTTAGCGCATTTTGTATGGGAGATCAAATTTTTTTTTCGTATTTTGACCTATGTTCCTTGGGGAAATTGTTTAGTTTCATGGACTGATTAACCACCCGAGAGGTTGAAAGAGAGATACATAAAGCCCTGTATAAGATTATTAAGCGGTTTGCTTGTACTTAAAAAGCTATAATTCTAGCTTGCATCTTTTTTATCCCTTATGTGTATTTATTCATTAATATCAAAAGCAAATGATACTCGTACAATTAACAAGAAAGCTTCTAACTAATTGAAAGTAACACCTCGCGGACTAGTCAAAAACTACCGAGCATGAAACCGATAGAGGTACAATCGAGAGCGATCAGTTTCTCACAACGATTCTGTGATTTTGTACAGACATTTGTAAGGCGGCGCGCGGTCACGCCACTAGACAGACAAATATTTTTTTCATTGCTTTAAAACAAACAACATACAAACAAAACAACCACATGTAAAAATATATGTACTAAACAAAAGGACACGACACACGTGTTCTTTTTGTGTCCCCCTACCTCAGCTATAGGTAAGAATATATTTCTAACTAATTTCCGTTCAATGTACCTCTACTGGTTACGTATCTATTCCGGAACCTTCCCGATAAAAAACCCATCACTTTAGAGTACAATATACTTTTAACTGTTGAAAAAAATAAAGTATACAAAAGTACTGTTTTCAGAATGACTAGTATCCGTAGAAAAGAAGGTTAAGGTAAACAGTGTGCTGTCATGTGGTGGGTGTACAGCCACAAAAAATTGTATTTAAAACGTTGAAGAAATAAAATACTGTGCATTTTTAATAAATACTGTTTGGTTTACCTTACTCCACCTTAGTATACTTTATTTCATGTAATAAAAGTTGGCAACCCTAGAAAAGCACTAGAGCGGCGGTTGCCATCCCTATCTCATATTTGAGGCCCTATCTCCTTGACAAAATCTTGTTTTAAATTTTTTGTTATGAAAATCATACACAAGGACATGACACCGGAATTGCAAAGTTTAAAATTGATTAGGTTGCCAGTCGTTAAAACCAAGTCAGAGTCAGAGGTCATAGTGGGGTTTGAAAACTCTGACACCAAGGTTAGCAAAGTTCGCCACACACTTGACTATACCTGCACGATAAAAAGAAGGTCGCCAGTATTATAAAAAGACCAGAATAAGTTTTAAAAGAGAGCTAATCACTTACCAATAGTAGGTCCGTAGTTAGATCCAACTTTCCTATTGCCAACTCCGCCAGGGAAGGCCCGTACGACATTAGGGTCGGCGTATATTGAGACCGCGCCGTCACTGCTGGTCTTGTAATACGCACTCACTGGGCTCAGGATGACGAATAGCAACGCAGTGTCCGGTGCCATCACGCCGAAGGTTGCCTGGGAAAAATGAATAAAAATTAGTAAGCTGTTAAACATTATTTATGGGTGACTTTGGGTTAGTTAGGGAAATTGAGGATCTGAATCAGCCCACGAAATTAAACAAGTTTTCCTAAGGGAAATAGGTCAAAAATTGAAAAAAAAACACCCCTCTATACAACTTGCAATCGGCTGATTTGCCTTTTTTTATGGTAAGTCAAAATTATTATTATTTGCTTTTGATATAGGTTCCTTGGAGAAAGTTGTTTGGTTTCATGGGGAGATAGTTTCACTAACTAACGTAAAGTTCCCCATATAAGTAAACAACACTTTTCTCATAAAAATAATTATGCATGACAATTTTATAAATATATTAAATTATAACTTAGATTCACCTCCTTTAAAGGTTTCTAATTTCTATCACTTAGGCATTAATGTCGTAAAATGCAACAACACAGCAATTAAATTGCGCAGTCTAAAGAGGTCTTCATACTAAGCGACTCTCTGAACATCAGCAATTTTCCAGTCCAACAAATCACTATAAAATGTATTGCAGGCAAAATTTCTCTATCTTAATAAAAGTGAAAAAAAACATGAAAATGTAATTCTATTTCGTCTAATCTATTGAATTTGAGTCTTTTTGGTCCAAAAACAATTTGATGTACAGAGGTTAAACAATTAATTGAAAAACCGTTTTTATCACAACCAACAGCACAGAGTGCACGCATGGGTGCGGCCCACTGTACTTATCCAGAGGAAGTTTTAATCACTGACAGATATGAAATCACACAATTATCACTCTCAAAAGGAAAAACAAATCCAAAAAAGAATTTGATAAAACGTCAGGACAAGATTAGATTACTAATCTTTTAATTCAGAGATATTGGAATGATTTTTATTATTTTAGCAACAATCCATCAATGTGATGATAAGAATCAAAACCAGCCCATCTAGATATCAAGTTCAAAGACATGTAACTGTAATTAATAAATAGTTATTTACTCCGTGAATCGGATGTGTTTCGTATTAGAATTGGAACGACGTTCGCTTTGATAAAACCTGTGAACTAGCCAATGTCACTGTACATAGTTCACTTGACTACGTTATTCGCTCGGCACAGTTACATATAGACCACCGTATTCTTTGCAATCTTAATGTATAAAACACAGTCGGGTTTTTTCGAACACTTATAATTCGAGAACGGCTGGACTGCTTTGGGGGTAGCTTACACCCTGGAGTAACATATAGGCTACATAATTTTGATATGATAGCGAGAAGTGGACTGCAATAGGTTGATATGATAACGAGAACGAAGTCCCGGCCGGAAAGCTAGTATTTAATAAAAAAAAACAACTTTTCCAAACGAACATATTTTCACTTTTTTTTTTTTACCAGCCCATAATATACGTCACCACCGAGGGGCACAGGCCTCCCTTCAAACCACCAAAGGGATTTAGGCCATAGCCAACCACGATATCCCAATGCGGGTTGGTAGACCGCTCGTTTTTCGAAAATGAATTTTCTTAGACGGACTTCATCACGATGTTTTCCTTCACTATTGAGCAAGTGGTAATAAGAAACCCGTACATAAATCCGAAAAGACGAATTTAGCGGTACAGGCACGCACCAGAATTTGTTCCCACCTTTCGGTAACAAGTCTGGTTCATTAACAACTGGGCTATCACCGCTTTTATCCAAAGGAATTTTTAACTATTTTTTTTTGAGCTTTGTTGTTAGAAGAGTGAAATAGGATACTTCTCCGAGCAGAAAACATTAAAATCCTCACCTCAGTAGCTATTAAAGTGGGTCGTATATAAAGCGTGGAGGTCTCCGAATGCGGCACCCATTCCTGGTCGATCTGCACTAGCCGACATATGCACTTCACTAGCTCTTCCCCGTTGAACATGGGCAGACCAGACCTTGCGGCGGCTAAGTTCATACGTTCCATGTTTAGGTCTGGCCGGAACAACCGTATTTTATCGTCCGCCCCGCGATATGCTTTTAATCCTTCGAACAACTGTGAAGCAAGAGTTTTATTTTAGTTTTTCTATTGTTAAACATAAATAACCATACTCATGCATATATCGGGAATGAGGACCGAGAGTTTCTGAAGGATATTCCCTAACGGAGTAGATAGAGCTATACATGATTCTCAAACATATTTACCAACATTCTAAGGTTTGATAGATGAAAAATGAAGTATAGTGATGATAGGTCGTCATCCTTTTGCCCACGATATGCATAAACCCTCGAGTCCCTTTACTGACTTCTATGGTATGTTTTGGAATAGTTGGCGGCTTTGTTTTGGAATACATTCAACGTTTTTCTTCTAATCGGAGCCAGGTCAACGGAGGAGAAAAAAGTACCTAAGGCTTTAATATATGTATATATCGTATGGCAAAAAAGAAGTAGGTACAATGCAATGGATATTGTACGTAATGGTAACGAATAAATGAATAAAGCATAAAAGTCTTTCATCTCTTTTTTTGCGTAACATAAGAGACCTAATAGGCAGTTCAACGTATTTTCGTGATTGAGTTCTGTTCCCGATGCAATGTCTAGTGTTGTATGTTTGTAAACCAAGTTGCGGTCTTCCTGCACAGTTTTTATGCAAAAATTAAGTTTTTTAACCTTGTATTCGCGGAAGAAAAGTTGGTTTGAGCATTTTTACTTGGTTCGGATTCAAACGTTCGGATCAAACTGGAGTTGTTAGCATGATTACACAATAATTGACCCTCAATCAACCCTAAATTACACAATGATAACTAAGTGAAATGTTAGCAAACATATCCGAATAACAGCGCGATCACTTATGCTTATTTATATTAAGAATCGTCGATAACAACGCGTGTTCCAGCTTCATCGAGATCAACAAGAGTTCAAATTTGCTAGAACTACGCAATGACGTCAATTATGTAAAGATAATAATAAGATAACTAAACAATAACTTACTTGTATCGCGTAATGGAGGGCTTTCGCCGCAGGGTGGATGCTAAGGTTCTCAAACGGCATTATTTCTGGTTTTTGCCAACCGCCTAACTCTTTGTGGTAGTGGATTTTTAACATATGGTCTGTGAAATATTTTCCAAACCCTAAATCTTGTGCTTCTGGTTTGGTCTGTAGTTGGTAAGGCGCCGCTAGCCGAACTCGTAGGTCTTCGTACTGAAAATAAATAACATTGTTAAAAATTGTTTAATTATTTTATAAAATTGTCGTTCTGAAATTTATTTTGTTTGAGAAAACAGTACAATATAAACCTAAGGGCCGTCATCCAAGACGTAGCGTTACTAATACTGAATGAGCCTTTTTATAATTCGAAATCGGCACGGCAAAATTGTATTACCATTGCCCCCTATGTAATAGTAATAATAGAAGCTGAGAATATAGGGGGGGCAATGGTAATTCAAATTTCGAATTACCGTGCCGTGCCGTTCGAATTATAAAAAGGCCCAATCAAACCGGTCAAATTTTGATACCTAACTACTAAAGTAATTATGCAAAAAGTGAAATTATTGCGTCGAATGTGCTAATATTCCAGTAGCTATACCAAGCCATACCACTAAGTAATGACGCAAGTCACGTGTGTGGTTGCATGTACTTACGAGTAAACAAATCATGTGTTCTACAATGATACCACCGACAGAGATAGCCTTTACAATACAATAAGAGGGAACGAGATAGGAGAACGAAGCCAACTCCGCCCCCTTTTTGTTATCAAACGGGAGAATATCAGCAAAAATTTGGCTTGTTTGCGTTTAAAGGCTACCGAAAGTTCAAAATTCTGAGGGAATATTAAATTGTGGTACCGGAAATGAGTCAATAGCTTTTTAAATGTAAACATGAGTTCATGTAAACATACGCATAAACAAGATAAAGGTTCAAGAAATAAGTGTTCCCTTTGAATTGAAAAACAAGCGTCTTATTTTTTTTTTTTTTTTTTTTAACGCTACACACTTTTTTTCTTAAGTGCAACTGCTAGTAAAGTTTAGTAAAATACAGCTTACAAAATTCTTGCTGCTTTTTGTCACAACTCGAACTTAACGAGAATGTAAAGTAAGCACTTAAACTGTAAATTCAAACTGACGTAGCAACATTAGATCGCATACATAAGTATTCCAAGTTATATCCAATAATTAAGTAGTTAAGGTATATTGGAACAAATTGTTGTTAACATATTTTTGAATGGTAAGGATTAAGATATTTTATTAAATATCCTTTATAGGCATTTCCTGGGTTAACTCGCTCCATCGTCGACCTCATCTTTGACCTTTATGGTCAATATTGAGGTCAAGAGTTAACCCATCTTATAATATTTTTTTATATATAAAATATGACAATGTATGTATATTAATGGTCGTTATTGTACTATATTATCTACCACTACAGAATAGTAACGCTTAAGGCGGTAGCAGAAGTCTCATTTTCATACAACACGTTTTATCAATATACGCCGAAGTGAAACTATATTAAATTCTCTAAACGACTTTGGTAAATTATTTAAAAATAATTACGAATTCTAAAAACAGCGCCATCTAGTGGGGTCAGCAACCGCCTTAAAACACCTTAAGTTATTTTTAGTTACCTTAAAAGAGACTTGAGGTGTAATATCGGGCTGAGCCGCGGGCGTGGTAAGCGTGCTCGTATTCCCCACAGGCGGAGGATCCACCAGCGTCTGCGCAGCCTCCTCGACCTCCTTGAACCGCAGCGACGAGCTGCAGCAACGCACCGTTTGCAACTTGTGCTGGTTCTCGAATATCCATTTCACTAGAACCTGGAATGTAGTAGACTTTAAATATTTAATTTTAGGAAAAACAAAAGGGACTAAACAACGCAGCCATCGAAGTTTTTAACAAAGCCAAAAAAAGGTCCTAACTCTGTAACTGTTTTATGATTTAAAACCACTGAAAAGTAATGACGAAAAAGTTACTCGCCTACTGTGTCATTTTTGATAGTATGCTTTTGTATGTGCATGTTAATTTTGATTTATTTCTTTTTATTTGATATTGTTTAAATTATTTCTGTTTAGTTGTTATTTTTTTGACGGTCATATTATTTGCTGAAATGACTAATCTATTTTATTATACACTTGACATTACTGATGTGATGAATAAAACTTACCTACTTTTTTAAAACAAGGTTCTATATAGTAAATTTTTTCTACACCGGCTCTTACATCTAAAAAAAAATCTTACTTAGTTGGGTTTTGTCTATAATGAACTATTACACGCGTTTCCAGTAAGTTGACGTATTCAAAGAAACGCGTATTAAAGCTAGTGTACCAATTTGTGTCGTTCAAATTCGGTAGTTTGGTTCAGCATTATTAAGAATAACAGTCTGTGTAAATTGGTCAGCGATTCGAATCATGTTTTTGATGATTTTATGATAGTTAACCTTATCTACCGAAGTTATGTGTGAAAAAAATCGTATTATTTTGTACTGTTTTTAGATTAATTCACTACTATTCAAGAAATTTCGTATTATTTTAATCCCAATTTAGCGTGCTTGTAACTCGTTCTTTGAAATAGTGAACATTATTTCAAAGTTAATTACTAACACGTGAAAAACATCACAAGAAACTTATTAGCATGATATGTGATAATGATAACAATTAGCGTTAATAATTATTTCTGAACTGATTAAGCCAACCTTTTAAGTCTATAATAAAATTAATAAATCATCTCTGCTGTCAAACTTTCAATTTACTCAGTACGTTTGAAACTCAACATGAACTTGCTATTTAATTATGTGAATAATAAATCACCTACTCAATTAAACTTATTTACTCAATAAATTCTAAAAATAAATCTTACCCTGCTACGACGAAGAGGCATTTTTATCCTTTCCAATTAAGGTAATCAATTAATCAGTAATCACTAAAAGCCACACTAAACTTTCACTTAACACTTTTAATTAAGGATCGTAAAATTCCCAATAATTAATATCCCAAATTAGTCGCACTGATTAAATTAGTGTAATCGTTCGATGCACCACGTTGACTGGCTCCACTGAATCCCGAACACAAACATTTAAAGCGAGATAAGATGCGATATGACCTATGTATGACGACTAATTATAATCAACACGAATATAAAATAATATTTGATAAGAACCAATCTCAATCAAAACAGAGATTACGTGTCAACTTATTTGTTTGAAGGAAAAATGTGCGCACGAGTGATCCGTTGGAGGGAAGAGAGGCACTGCGCATGCTCAGGTCCTTCGCAAGGGGTCACACTTAGCCAGGTCACCGGGCGCTAGCCGACACACAATATATGGATATGTTAATACAACTGGCGAATAAGCTTATTTACGCACAACGACACCGATTTACATTAACAATTATTCGACGTATCAATACCTACACGCGGTGAAAATACAGCAAATAGGTAGATCGCCACAAAACGAGAGCACTATTACTTATTCAAGTAAAATCAAGGAATTTTAAAATAAATAAAAAAACGAATTTTAAAATAAATAAAAAAACGAAATTTTAGCCGCGAAATTGTGACCCGAAGCTAACCCATTTTATAATCCTCTAAAATAACGTAAACTAAAAAAATATGTAAAATACTTCATTTTAATATTTATTTATTGCGAATTCCAGAAAGCGATTGAATAAACTACATAAAAAATAACAATCTCAAATTAAACTGAGTTTTCGCTCATTAAATGTTGTATACCCCTTTAGTACAAATCTGGTTGGAATCTGGTGACTCTTTCTTCGTTCTTAGCATGTTTCTTGAGGAGGTTCATAATTTCGTTATCGAATTCTTTAGGAGTGGGTTGCTTCTCAACGATCCAGTAGAAGATATCCCAGTCGTTGCTCGGGGAGTTGATGAGTCGGTCGTACATCATGGTCTGGTCTTCGTTGAAGCCGTTCAAGTATTTCTTAGCGAAAGTGCTCAATAGAAGGTCGTTTTCCAGCATTCCGCGTTTTCGTGATTGGTAGTGGAGCCTGGAAGTAAGGAAAAGGAATGGGGTAGATATATTTTTTTTTTCATAATTTAAATTGAAGCTTCTTTAACTTATAAATAGCCTGGTGTAAATAGTTTTTAAATATATTTAAAAATAAGAAAGATATGAACGTTTAAATATCTTAATTAGACAGAGAGGGAAATACTAAACGATGATGTCAAAGTTGAGTACGATCATATAAATTCAATACAAAATTTCGTTTTGTATGAAAGAGATAGACAAACATATTTGATAGTTTTTTTTATTTTTCGACCATTTTCGAATGTGATTTCGAATTCTGTTATCATATTATGTATATTAATATATTATCTTAATAAATATATGATATTCAATATCAGTCATGTACCTAATCGTTATTTATGATTTATGAGCATTTTGTTTTCTTTTCATTTTGAGATTAGTTTCATGCCGAAAAACGCCCACTGATAAAGATTTATTCAAAACTAGCTTTCCGCCCGCGGCTCCGCCCGCGTGGACTACAGGTTATATCGTGCCCAACTGTGGGATAAAATGTAGCCTATGTCCTTTCCCAGGCTCTAATCTATCTCTGTACCAAAATTCATCAAAATCGGTTCAGCGGTTTAGGCGTGAAAAGGTAACAGACAGACAGACAGACAGAGTTACTTTCGCATTTATAATATTAGTAGGGACTAGCTTTCCGCCCGCGTGGACTACAGGTTATATCGTGCCCAACTGTGGGATAAAATGTAGCCTAGGTCCTTTCCCAGGCTCTAATCTATCTGTGTACCAAATTTCATCAAAATCGGTTCAATAGTTTAGGCGTGAAAGACGGACAGACAGACAGAGTTACTTTCGCATTTATAACATTAGTAAGTATAGAAGTATGGATTGATCGCCTTAGGGACTTCGTTTCACAATTTTTATAAAAAATTCGCAACATTGGATGTTCAAATAATAGTATAAGATTACACACATCTACATATAAGAAAATATGACGCTTTCTACTGACTAGTAATGTAAGTATACATATTTTGCTGTACTTGAAGAATTTTATCTAAACTATTAATATTTATTTTTTGATAAGCCCACCTCAAAAGATAACTGATATACATTAATTAAGATCAAAAAAGGGGGAGGATCCCATTTAGTGTACGAGAATATTAAGTCACACCTATCTTCTTAATATTTTCAAGGATCACTGATACCAGCAGTCTTTGTAATGTGGGCATGTTTTGTTGGTAAATAGATTTATTTTTGTCAAGCCGAAAATAACATGAGATACTAATCGGGTATCTTTTTTCATATATCTACGTCAATAATAAATTGTGTAACAATTACCGCGTAAATACCACGCCCACGTCACATATAAATTCAAATGAATAAAATTTAACAACGTCATGTTTTACGCAGTATAAATAATAAATATTTCAGCCAGGGTGTACAACGGCGTAGTATTGCTAATGTACGCGGAACAAATATTAAACAAACGTGTGATTTCCCGAAAAAACAAATTACATTAAATAAACATAATTACATAAAACATGTAAATGCGAAAGTAAAATCTAAGATAGGAGAGACAAACAAGTGATTATACGTTACTGTAACACTAATATCAACTACTAGTCATCTTTAGCAAATATTTATCACACATTGTATTGACTAACAACTCAAGGTCTACCTTTAGAAGCAATAGTACTGTGTGACCTACTTAAAAGGTTGGTAAAACAACAAGCAGTTTTTTTACAAAGAGCGTCGGTGGTCTAACGGCTAGCGGGTCGGAATCGTAAACGAGAGGTATACCGAGTTCGATCCCCAGTGCCGCCATATATTTACTTATGACTTGTTTTTTGAGTTAAGTACCGAGGGACACACATTAGGTTACTACACGCGTGCACTCTGTGGTTTTGCGATAAGAGTGGTTTTGCAATGAAAATAGAGTAACTTGATGCGCAGGCCTCAGTACAGTAGATACTAGATACACACTAACCGATACTCTTACAGTAAGTCCCTCCACTGTAATGACTTGACCTGCCAAATTCTGGATCATGGTCAAGCGTACCCCGAATGAGAAACGATACTAAGCTTAGGGAGAAGAAGCTTCTTCATAAAACTACTTAACAAGGGGTCTATCCTCGTCCTTTAGTCACATGCAAATTATTGCAAAAACATCACGATTAATTATGAATTCATGACGAAAGAGGGGATAGTATAAAAACCACGTGTTGAACTTTCAAACTTTTTTAACACTGGTGTTAGTCAGAATTATAATGTTTATCATTGTTTTTTAAATCTTTAAAACAAACAAGTTTAATTTTGTTAAATATGTATACAGATACTTATGCATTATATCCTTGTTGGAGTAAATAGAGCATCATTTGATTCATAAACCAATTGACGCCTCGGAGATACATTTTGAGGGTTATTAAATGAAAGATTAATTTAAACAGATCCTAATAATACCTAAAAGAAAAAATAAACACATCATGCTGGCAGGTGGAACGGTTGGCTTAAAACACCATGGTACCAAACCCAGCTAAGATACCCATAGGAAGAGTAGAAAACTAGCTTAAAAAACATCATGTGATTAAAGGGGCGTCCTTAAACGCGGGACGCGGGGCGGGGCGGGGCAATCCCGCGTGCGTGATGAAATCCGCACGATATTAAAAACAGCCTAATGAGACAAAATTGATCTCCTTTTATTTTTATTTTTTTTGTTTATTCCTAAAGTTTTAAATACACATAAAATTTTGTTATTTACTGAAGCTCTATAGACCATGAGTATATTCGTAGGTATATTGTTTATAAATTGAGCAGCATCATTAGTATACAATACAATACTCTTTATTTGCACACAAAAAATAATAGTATGAACTTTATTTCTAAAGTTTTGAATATTTTTAGTCCAGGAATATTCCCAAAGATTTTTTGGGAATGAAAATTCACGGCGAAAAATTATCTTTCCCAAAAAAATATTCTATGTTTAAAAACTTTTGTCCTGAATTATATTATTAATACTTTTTTTCAAAGACTACAATTTGGTAGATTTTTAGTCATTTTAACTTAACTAGCAATAAAGCAATTTGAAAAAAACTAATAGGTACAGGGTATATTAGTTCTAAAAAGTCCCACTTAGCAAATATTTAAATGATGGAATCTACCAATGATCAGTTATAAGAAGGTAATTATTTTTTCCGAAAATGTCAAGTTGAGGAGTATTCGTTATTTACCTACTTTAGCGCTATGCAATGTACCGTAAAACGGAGTCCCGCGCGCGGTCCCCCCGCGCCAGGCCTCTTTCAGAATGCGATGTACAGCAGGCCTAAGATAATCGCAGTGGCGTTATGTCATGGCATGTCGATAAAATATCTCGTGTCGTCTTCTCTGTCACGAACCTTAGCATGAACGATATGAGAGAGATACATCTCGTCGCGACAAAATTTATCTCATGACTAGATGTCAAAGTTGAAGTTGTTTTTTATTTTAAGGCTCCGATGTTGGGTTGGCCAAATTCTTTCATTCTTTTTAGACCATATGTGGACGCGATTTATGAATAAAAAAGGAAAATTCATAGACTTTTCACATAAATGACGCCACTGTCAGTTTTTACCCGACTGCGCGACGCAAAGGAGGGTAATGTGTTTATCAGCCTATCTATGTACGAGTATTATGTATGTAATTGGCCAGAAATTATATGCAGCACAAGATATCAAATTAACAAAGTACTACCTATAAGTTATACTTAAGTACTAAAGTCATTAAAGTATACAGCAGATGTTTGTGTAGTAGCAGATGTTTGTTCTCGGGTCATGGGTGTTTGTGTTTGTCTTTGTGTATTCCAAGGGACCCACGACACAAGGGAAAACCTTAGTGTGGGCCTTTGAGTGTGTAGCGTTTATTTTTATTTATTTATACAGGGTTTTAGGTAAATCTCTTACAACCTCTCGGGTGCTTAGTCAGTCTATGAAACTGAACAACTTTCCCAGGGAACATAGGTCAAAATATGAAAAAAAAATTGAGTTCCCATACAAATTTTATCAGCATATAGCGCATTTTGTATGGGATCTCAATTTTTTTTTTGTATTTTCACCATGTTCCTTGGGAAGGTTGTTCAATTTCATGGACTTATTAACCACCCGAGAGGTTGAAAGAGATTTACCTAAAGCCCAGTATAGTACTAAAGTGATTAAAGTATATTGATGTTAGATAAATAGGTATTGAAATGCGCAGCCTAACTTTAAGTGGGCTAGGAGACCATTCCCGTTTTTGGGCTCTAGGTCTATTGTGAGCCTAGAGATTATAAACTGAGCCATAGGCTTTGAAATTCGCCACAAACTTTGGAATTCTGGGTATTCTATGTCGAAGGGGTCACAAATGTCTCTAATGCGCCTTCGCTCATTTTTTCTAGCCTGACGCCTTCCGTAAAGGCTTATCATATAATTGTGATAAGGGATCGCCATGTCCGACTCCACTTCCAGTCACTTATCCACCTTAGAACAAACGTTCGATTTTCCTCGACCGGGAAGGGCTCTCTTTTTCATGTGGAAAAATTTGTCACGTTCAAAATCGAGCACGCCATAATATCACATATCCATCTGTCAAGACCCGACAAAAATGCGTTTCATGTTAGGGTTTGATGACAAAACTATCTCACGTGGCTAATTTGACCGAACGACATGCCATGACATGACAAAAATGAGTTTATGTTAGGGTCCGACGAGAAAACGACAAAAAGTCACGTGACCGTGTGATACGGCGTGTGATAATTATGGCACGGCGATCATCTTAGCTCTGCAGGGACTACAGCACATCATGCTATCCAAAACTGTCAAATTTCTTCAATCGATTTTCAATTTTATCTCCAAGCACTAGAGTTTACTATCTATTGAGGAAATTTGACAGTTCGTGGTAACCTGCAGGCCTAAGATAATCGCAGTGGCGTTATGTCATGGCATGTCGATAAAATATCTCATGTCGTCTTCTCTGTCACGAACCTTAGCATGAACGATATGAGAGAGATACACCTCGTCGCGACAAAATTTATCTCATGACTAGATGTCAAAGTTGAAGTTGTTTTTTATTTTAAGGCTCCGATGTTGGGTTGGCCAAATTCTTTCATTCTTTTTAGACCATATGTGGACGCGATTTATGAATAAAAAAGGAAAATTCATAGACTTTTCACATAAATGACGCCACTGTCAGTTTTTACCCGACTGCGCGACGCAAAGGAGGGTAATGTGTTTATCAGCCTATCTATGTACGAGTATTATGTATGTAATTGGCCAGAAATTATATGCAGCACAAGATATCAAATTAACAAAGTACTACCTATAAGTTATACTTAAGTACTAAAGTCATTAAAGTATACAGCAGATGTTTGTGTAGTAGCAGATGTATGTTCTCGGGTCATGGGTGTTTGTGTTTGTCTTTGTGTATTCCAAGGGACCCACGACACAAGGGAAAACCTTAGTGTGGGCCTTTGAGTGTGTAGCGTTTATTTTTATATATTTATTTATTTATACAGGGTTTTAGGTAAATCTCTTACAACCTCTCGGATGCTTAGTCAGTCTATGAAACTGAACAACTTTCCCAGGGAACATAGGTCAAAATATGAAAAAAAAATTGAGTTCCCATACAAATTTTATCAGCATATAGCGCATTTTGTATGGGATCTCAATTTTTTTTTGTATTTTCACCATGTTCCTTGGGAAGGTTGTTCAATTTCATGGACTTATTAACCACCCGAGAGGTTGAAAGAGATTTACCTAAAGCCCAGTATAGTACTAAAGTGATTAAAGTATATTGATGTTAGATAAATAGGTATTGAAATCCGCAGCCTAACTTTAAGTGGGCTAGGAGACCATTCCCGTTTTTGGGCTCTAGGTCTATTGTGTTCTATTTTCCTCGACCGGGAAGGGCTCTCTTTTTCATGTGGAAAAATTTGTCACGTTCAAAATCGAGCACGCCATAATATCACATATCCATCTGTCAAGACCCGACAAAAATGCGTTTCATGTTAGGGTTTGATGACAAAATTATCTCACGTGGCTAATTTGACCGAACGACATGCCATGACATGACAAAAATGAGTTTATGTTAGGGTCCGACGAGAAAACGACAAAAAGTCACGTGACCGTGTGATACGGCGTGTGATAATTATGGCACGGCGATCATCTTAGCTCTGCTGATGTGCCGTTGACTGTACTTTGCTGGTTTTCGTGTTTTACCCTATTCTGATGGTTTTTCATTTAAAAATGGAGATAATTAGAATAAATTATTTAATTTTAAATTAGAAAATATCAAAACACATACAAAAAAATTTGAAAATTTTCCTGACGAAAATTTTACTGAAAAATCATCCATAAAATCATCAAAACTCATCAAAAAACATTCAAAATTCTACTAGAAATCATCTGGATGGTTCGAATTCACAGTTTAATTTTTTGCTAATCTGTCTCGTATAATAAAGTAAATATTTCATTACATAATAGGCTCCCTAGGGGGCCGTAATCCAGCTATAAGCAGATTTTTTATCCTCCCTATGTAGTTAAATTAATTGTTCGTTTCTGGAAATAAATAGTTCTAAATTTTAATTTTTTTTTAGATGGTCTAATGACTAATGAACAGATTTCGATGAAAATTACCCACAAAAATGATAAATTGGAGGTATACGATTCTCGAAATACCTAGTGTATATTGTTCTCACTGAAACATGATGATGTAGGATTCTAACTGCGAAAGAATTTTTCAAATCGGTCCAGTAGTTTCAGAGCCTATTCAATGCAAGCAAACAAACAAACAATGAAATCTTTCCTCTTTATAATATTAGTGTAGAAAAACAAATTATCTGCTTTTTTTCTTAAATAAAATTAAGTGTACAAAAACACATCTGTAACAAGCTTCACCATAATAATCACCATATAACAGACTAAAATAATCACCAGCATGCTTCATCAATTCCAACTAAAAACCTTTTAGATATCTATACTAATATTATAAAGAGGAAAGATTTGATTGTTTGTTTGTTTGTTTGTTTGCATTGAATAGGCTCCGAAACTACTGGACCGATTTGAAAAATTCTTTCACCATTAGAAAGCTACATTATCCCAGATGGACATAGGCTACATAATTTTCCCAAATTCCCACGGGAACGAAGTCCCGGGCTGAATGCTAGTTCATAATAATTTAGTCAAACAAGCTAAAGCCTCCGAAAAATATATTCAGAGTAGGTGTGGTTGCACAGTGATAACTTTCATTATAATCTCTTTTAAATAAGATTGAAATGATAAAAGTATTTAAGATAAGCATGACTTTTCCCACACTTTTCCTTATGGAAATTTTCATCATAGAGCACTTTCAAACTCTTAATTTTTTTTTTTAAACTTATAAATTAATAAGCGAACACAAAAAAAAGGTACAAAATAAGTGTTCTAATAGCGGATACACAGAACAAAAAACTAAAGTTTAAACCTTAAATCATTGCTTTAACTGTACATTTGGTTATAAATATTCATTTCCATTGATGTCTTGTAACTAATGGTTACGGTTACGTAACTTTCCCAGCAGAGGGTTTCATGGGCTGTTATAATGCTGATAATGTTAACAATTCGTCAAGAACAAAAGGACCACAAAAGTACCTACTGATACTCTTTTTAGATCCTTTTACTAACATGATTGTGTACATTTGACTTTTTTATTTGGTACTGTTCATCTCCTAGAACAGCATAATAGTCAATAGTGAAGGTAACAAAAGAAATCAGTAAAAAATTTAGAAAATAAGAGGAAAATAGATTCTATTTTAGGCTGACCTTGCTTTGCGCTTCTCCAGAGTTTGTGGTTTGTTTATATCGTAGACTGGGATTTCCATGTAAGTAGTGTCCACAGGGGTGGTTGTCCCTGCTCCTGCAGCAGCGCTGTAAGCTGCTCTAGCTTCGACATTCCTTAGCAAAGGAATCAAAACCTGCAAAATAACGGCGGCAATTAATATAATCATTATTATACATGTAAAAATCTACTAGGAATACGAAGATTAATATTAATACTTACTGAACGAAGTCCTAACATATTTTTGTGTATGAAATAATTTGCTTCTCAACAAACAGGAAAATTGTGGAAAGTTAAGTAACAGGAAAATCTGACCAAAAACTCCGGAAAACAGAAACGATGACAGATGACAGTGACAAAACCATCAGCTGTTTGCTTTTTTCCTTTTTTTCAAATTCCTTCCAAATTCTTCTTATTTCCAAAAATGTCAAATCCGCTCAGATTAATGAAATCCATCATGGATTTCATTAATCTGAGCAAATCCGATCTATTCTCGCGTCGCCTAAATTCATTCTTTCATGTGTGCAAAAGATAGCGCTCTACTAAAAAAAAATATATTTCTCTTTCTAACTTACCCCGTTCACATTAATTTTCGTCGTAGCTTTGTAACCATGACAACCAATCAAACAAACATTTCAAATCTCAAACAGTGATGCCATTTATGGGATTCGACCCTATAATTCAGGGGTATCGATAAGTTCAATTAAATTAAATTTTGATTATTTTGAATTATGGACACATTTTTTTTACGTAAATCAAAATATTGATAGAACAGAAATGAGAAAAAAAGAAATATTTTTTGGAACTTTACAAGATTTTTATACCGCTTTTTAATGTCTTAGTCTTAGGGGATGAATATTTAGAAACGCCGAAATCAATGTCTCTCAAATTGTGTTGGGGGATATTCATAATTTGCAACACACGTTATGCGGTTATAGAGGGGATCATAGGCATAGCCAGGGATCAATTTTCAAAATTTCGGAGGGTGTTGAAAGAGGATTTAATCGGGATTCGTAACTATGGCTGGTTGTATGGAAGTTGACGTGTGTTTAAAGTGTAACAGACAGAATAAGAGAAGATCATGTTTGTGTGTCACTCGGTGAAAATGAAATAAAAATATAACATGATTTTGTAACAATCAATACAAAATAAATACTCAAGTTTCACAACAAATATCTGCTTATATTTAATTTTAACAAGTGTTCATCACAATCACAGGTTATGAGCGTTTAGTGCGAATTGTTCCGCTGTAGCCAAGTGAAACGAGAGGAGTAGGAAATGTCAAACGAAAGTCCAAGTGGAAGCGGATCAGGACTGGCTTCTGTAGAAAAATTAGAAGGGTCCAGTAACTACCAAGGTTGGAAGTTTGATATAAAATGCGCGTTGATGCACGACGATTTGTGGAAATACGTCGAAGAAACGCCGGTCGATTCTGACAAAACAGGACTTAGAGGAGACCAAAAGGCATTCAGCAGGATTTGCCTGTCGGTGAAAAAGGACTGTAAGGTACATGTCAGATCATGCAAAACTGCAAAGGAGGCATGGAGTGCTCTCCAAACAGCCTTCGAAGACAAAGGCTTGAACAACCGATGTCGACTATTGACTAAGCTAGTAAGTCTGAAACTGAGTCAATTCAACAGTATGGGAGCATACGTAAATGAGATTCTGAGTGTAGCACAACAACTAGGAGATCTTGGCAAGACGATAGATGATGAGCTCCTAGCTGCAATGATGTTGGCAGGACTACCTGAAGAATATGCACCAATGAGACTAGCTTTAGAAAATACTAATATTACCTTAACTACCGATTACATTAAAACAAAATTATTGCAAATGGGTGACTACAAAGAGAGTGGGTCTAGTGGAGAGACAGCCCTTACTGCTAAGAAAAAGACATTCAAGCCAGAAAATAAGAAGCAAAAGCAGAAGACTGTCAAGCCTAGCAAGTGCTTTATCTGTGAAGGTCCACATAAGATGATAGAATGTCCAGATAACCCTAGAAATAAGAAGGATAAGCAGAAAGAGAGAGCACATACTGCTACTGCACTATCAGCGACATTTACTCATGACGAAGAATGGATCTTGGATTCTGGAGCATCAGCACACATGACTAGTTGTAGAAATTTGTTAAATAATTTTGTAAAGCATGAAGATGTTGAAGTAGCTTGTGCGAATGGAGGTAAGGTTTTTGGTAAAGGTTTTGGTGATGTAGAAAGTAAAGACTTGACGATAGGCAACGTCATGTATGTACCAAACTTAGCTTCAAATCTTTTGAGTGTGAGTGAGATTACGAAGAAAAATAAAGTCATAGTTTTTTCAAAAAATGACTGTAAAATTTATAATGCAGATGATTTCCAAGTAAAAAATGATGCGTGTGTGGAAGGATTTTTAGATAGAGGGATTTATAAATTAATGACAACAAATTTACAGGTCGCTGCAGCTACATTGACAAATGCTTGTGATGACCTGGAGTTATGGCACAAACGGTTAGCGCATCTTGGAGTTGGTAATCTAAAACTTTTAAAAAAACTTATGGCGGACGGGGTGAGTTTTTCTTCCTCATATAAAAAGTTAAATTGTGAAGCATGCCTCAAAGGGAAACAAACAAGAGAAGCTTTTCCTAAAGAGGGCGGTACAAGAGCAACTGAGATTCTACAATTAGTACATTCGGACGTTTGTGGTCCGATGACCGAGAGTTTTGGAAAATTTAAATACTTTTTGACGTTTATTGACGATTTTTCGAGAAAGACTTTTATCTATTTTCTTAAAAACAAAAGCGAGGTTTTTGAAAAAATAAAAGACTTTATAGCGGTTGCGGAAAATCAAACAAACAAAAAGTTAAAAGTGTTACGTACGGACAATGGTAGTGAATTTAAAAATAAAATTGTAGACAGTTTTTTGAGAGAAAACGGAATTCTACACCAATTTACTTGTACATATACACCTGAACAAAATGGAGTTGCTGAGAGAGCAAACCGAACCATTGTTGAAAAGGCAAGATGCATGCTACAAGAAGCAGGCCTAGATTCTCGCTTTTGGGCAGAGGCAGTGAATACCGCTGTGTATCTTAAGAACCGATCCCCTACAGTTGCAGTTCGCAACATGACCCCAGAGCAGGCATGGACTGGAAAGAAGGTCAACCTACATGAACTAAGAGTATTCGGATGTAGAGCTTTTCTGCATGTGCCAGATGAGAAAAGAACAAAATGGGACCCAAAAGCAAAAGAAACAATTTTTGTTGGTTATAGTGAGACAACCAAGGGGTACAGACTGTTTGATCCGGATAAGAAACATGTGTATATAGCTAGGGATGTAAAGTTTTTTGAAGATCAAAGGTACAGTAAAAAGGAAACAACAAAAATTGAGCGAGTAAATATTTATAATGAATGTTTTCTAAACGATAATGACGTGACTGGTCATGACAACAACAATGATGTTGACAACAGTGAAAATCAAGGTGACGGAGGAGATGATAATCATCAAGTCGATACTCAAAACCTGAACTTGTACGAGCAGCAAGACCAGATGGATTTTGACAATAATGATGATGATCAACAACCACCTAATGCTATCACAGAATCAGACAGTGATGAACGATGGGTTTCATTTGAAGGCGGAGATGAACTACCTACTGGTGTTGAAGAAGAGTTTGATGAAGGAGAACAGCATGAAGCTGTAGTTCAAAATGCTGAACCTGTAAACATTGATGTACAAGAAAGAAGGTATCCTCTGAGGGACAGGAAACCAGTACAGTTTCCAGACTTCATCACATATCAAGCTGAAATAAATGACCCACTTACCATAGAAGAAGCGTTGTCACGACCTGATGCTAAACAATGGAAAGATGCTATCAAGGAGGAGCTTGATGCATTAAAGAAAAACAAGACCTGGACTTTGGTGAAGCCTAACTAATCAAACAACATTGTTGATTCTAAATGGCTATTTAGAATAAAAAAGGAGGCGGGAAATAAGATCAGATATAAAGCTCGCTTGGTTGCTCGAGGCTTCAGCCAACGGAGAGGTGTGGATTATACTGAGACGTTTTCACCTGTAGTCAGACACAGCACCTTGAGAATGTTAATGGCATTAGCTGTGGAAAAACGACTCAAATGTGATCACATGGATGTAAAGACAGCATTCCTGAATGGCTATCTTTCAGAACAAGTCTACATGAGACAGCCACCTGGATTTGAGGAGAAAGGGAAAGAAGAATACATTTGTCTTCTGAAACGCTCTTTATATGGCTTAAAGCAAGCACCACGTTCTTGGAATCAAAGACTGCATGGAGAGTTGACTAATCTCAACTTTAAACAGTCATTAAATGAACCTTGTGTCTATACAAGAGTGAATGGTGGACAAATGACTATCCTTGCTGTATATGTTGATGACATCTTAATTTTCTATAACGATTTAGAAGAAGTGAAGAAGGCGAAAGAGGGATTAATGTCAAAATTCGAAATGAAAGATCTTGGAGAGGCCGAATTAGTATTGGGTATGAGAATAACTCAAAAGGACGGATATATCAAGATTGATCAGACAGATTATACAAAGAAATTACTAAAGAATTTTGATATGGAAAATTGCAAACCAGCTTCAACTCCAATGGAACCTGGTCTAAGACTGAAGAAACCGGAAGGTGATTTCAAACCTAATGAGAAGATTCCCTATAGAGAGTTGATAGGTTCACTCATGTATCTGGCAGTCTGCACGAGACCAGACATTGCTCAAGCAGTGACATTTTTAAGTCAATTCAATAACTACTATGAAGAGATACACTGGAATTCAGCAAAAAGGGTGCTACGATACCTGAAAAAGACTATACATTTGGGCCTAAAGTATGTCAAAGGAAAAACATGTAGTATTGAAGGATTTGCTGATGCTGATCATGGTGGAAACATAGTTGATAGAAAATCCTTTTCCGGATATGTATTCAAAATGAGTGGAGCAGCTATTTCTTGGCAGTGCACTAAACAGAAAACAGTGGCTCTGTCAACAGCTGAGGCAGAATATGTCAGCCTTTCTGAAGCTACAAAAGAGGCTGTTTACCTAAAGAGATTTCTGAAGGAAATAACAGGTATGCAGTACACTAAGTTGTGGATACACACTGATAGCCAATCAGCGATGGCTATTGCACAAAATCCAGTTCATCACAACCAGACAAAACACATTGATGTGAGATATCATTTTGTTCGGGACACATTGGTTAGTGACCCGGAGATAGAACTCAGATATTTGGAGACAAATAAGATGACAGCAGACATTATGACAAAAGGTCTGTTGAAGTGCAAATTTGAGTTTTGTGTTAGAGAGATGGGAGTGCTATAGTGCACCTGCAGAGGAGATGTGTGCACCAGTGAAGATGTGATGTGGGATGAGATGAGAGGGTCTGGTTGATAAGTGAGGATGAGAGCGCGACGAATGCGATTAAGGAGGAGTGTTGAAAGAGGATTTAATCGGGATTCGTAACTATGGCTGGTTGTATGGAAGTTGACGTGTGTTTAAAGTGTAACAGACAGAATAAGAGAAGATCATGTTTGTGTGTCACTCGGTGAAAATGAAATAAAAATATAACATGATTTTGTAACAATCAATACAAAATAAATACTCAAGTTTCACAACAAATATCTGCTTATATTTAATTTTAACAAGTGTTCATCACAATCACAGAGGGTTCAAACCCCACCCCGAAATTTTGAAAATCTTGATCATTTGTCCTTATCCCTCTATGAAACACCGCAAAGTAGTACCGGCAATATCTGTTCTGTTACCTCCAAATTTATTTTCTTAACCCCCCTGCCCCCGAAATAGAATTCTGGCTACGCCCGTGTAGGGGTTTAAACGAAATATTAAATTATAGGGGATGGGAGGGATCCAAGTTTCGTTACGTTGCGTTTCAAGAATATCAAACTGTTAACAAAAAACTTAACCACATTCCCAGGAACTTTTAAAGGTTTATTCTTTTATGGGGTTATTGGATTCTAATGTTCTAGAAAATCCTTATAATATCCTTATCCTTATTTCCTTATAAAATTATAAATGCGAAAGTAACTCTGTCTGTCTGTCCGTCTTTCACGCCTAAACTACTGAACCGATTTTGATGAGAGCTTGGGAAAGGGCATAGGCTACATTTTATCCCACAGCTGGGCACGATATAACCTTTAGTCCACGCGGGCAGAGCCGCGGGCGGAAAGCTTGTAACACCATAAATATTTTTTTTACGGCTGGTTTGGTCGCGTGGTAGTGGCGCTGCCTCTTGATCGACGGGTCTTGGGTTCGAATCCCAGTCGGGGAAAATATTTGTGTAAAAAGCAGATGTTTGTTCTCGGGTCATGGGTGTTTGTGTCTGTCTTTATTTGTGTTCCGAGGGACCCATGACACAAGAGAAAACCGTTGTGACATAGGTTTGTGTAACCTACCAACTGAGAAGGAAGATCAGAGGGGATTCCCCTTCGATAGTCCTGCCTTTCTTGGAGTACCGACTTTAGGGCGCCACCAAGCGGAGGTGGGGGGTTTAATTTACCGACAAACGATGATTGGTATTGCATCTTAGTTTTAACGGATAAAAATAGATGGCGGTATTAACGCTAAGGTTGCACGTCGGTTTTGTTTTTTGCCATTTAACATTTCATCTACCTAGTCTGTGAACATTTCTTATTCTGTAGGTGGGGTGTGGGTATTAAGACAATGACTTTGATTATTACGTAATTTACGTGATTATTCGCTCAATTGGCCGCCCCCTTGGACGTGCCGCCCGTGTGCGGTGCTCGCCTTGCACGCTCGCTTACGGCGGGCCAGCTTTGAGTGTATGGCGCATTTCTATTTTTTTTTTAAATTATACATTTAAAAATTGGCCATTGTCCATTGAGACCATTTATTACGAATTTTAGCTCATATTATTGATTCCTAAGATTTTTGAAAACTGCAGGTTTGCTAAAAGCGCTCTCTGTTATAAAATGAATGGGTAAAAGGTTTATAGCAGGGGGTAAATTCACAAAGCTTTTTGGCAACCCTAGCTGTCAAAAACGCAAACGTCAAATAAATATTTCACAAATATTTCAAGAAAACTGGTTGTTGGAAATTGTGAAATTTGTGAATAATTGTGTAAAATATATATGAATAAAGCTTAAAAAGTTCTTCTTTTAGATGATTATAAATATTTAAAATGACTTACGTCCGTGAGTTAGTTATAAATACAGCAGGTAAGTGTTAATTTACTAAAATTTTGAAGCCGAGCGTTAGTGAGTTAAAAGTTGATAAAACCCAGTTAAATTTAGTATTATTTGCTCTATATTGCATTTTTTAGGATAAAGTTTACCTTAGCAAGCATTTGGAATTTCAATAGATGTATGGACAATCACTTTTTATGTTTAATTTCGTAGTCTAGGCAACCATGCATATACATTACTAGAGGATCCCTGTGAACTCGTTCCCTTGGGAATTTATTTAAAAACCTTTTTTCATCCTTGCCTAAGTCATCAAAGAAAGCTTTGTGCAAAATTTCAACTTTCTAGGTCCAAGGGCGGGCTGGACGTGATGAGTCAGCGAGCAGGACCTCCAATTTTATATAAATAGATTTTTACTTACTTATACACCTGCACTGCAAAGCCTCCTACACGCAATGTATAATGAATTTTAAACGGGTGTTATGTATTCTTATTATTCGTTATGCCTACATTGTGTCTGAAGTTTCGATGTAGAAGGCATAAAGTTTATAGTGAGTTAAGAAAAGTAGATCAAATTTTTTAAAAATTCTTTTAACTTAACAACCTTCTATAAAAATAACCAATTAGGCCAAACCAATTTTTTTGTAAAAGATAACTGAGGTCATTTTTAATTTTTGTGACTACAAGTTGTGCCAATTTACAGTCACAATTTCAGAATATCACATCTCGAAAACTTGTCTACACTATCTACACTAATATTATAAAGAGGAAATATTTGATTGTTTGTCTATTTGCATTGAATAGGCTCCGAAACTACTTAACCAATTTTAAAAATTCTTTTACCATTGGAATGCTACATTATCCCTAAGTAACATAGGCTACTTAATTTTCCTGAATTCCCATGGAAATTTATTTTTACTAACCCGTCGCGCAATGGTTTTATTTTTAAATTTATTATAGCTAGTTTTTAATAAAATGTCTTGTTTTTTTAAGAAAAATACTATAGTAAGTCACATTTGGATTTAAACAGCAAAGCAGAAGAAGCATTGTCTGACTTCATCAACAACCCTCAAAATCTCCTGCTGCAGGGAGTCTTGGAGAAAGATACTTATTTGCAGTTTCATTCAGAAGTAAGTTGAAAAGAAAATTTAACTTGAATCTTTTGTTAGAAAGTAATCTTAAGGGCGTCCGCTGCGTTAAACGGGTGCACGGCGCGGGTGCCCGCTGCGGGTTCTGTTTCCTTGTAACCCGCGCGACGGGGGACCCGCTGTACGCAGCGCTGATCACATGAGATGAGGTTAAGTATAAGAATCAGCATGCCGCGCCTGCGCTCACGCCGTGCATCCGTTTAACGCAGCGGACGCCCTAAAAGAAAAGTAAAAGAACATTTTAACTTTACTCTTAGAAAAATAAATTATGTCCTAGCTGTTGCATGTGTCATAACAGTTGTTTGCAGATTTTGACAGTATTGGCATGTGAAGATTTGTAGTTAGCAAGATCTACTCACCATCTTGTATTAATGGATTTATAATTAGCAGTCTTATTTACCATTTTGTATTAATGAATTCGATAATTTGTCTGTAATTAACATAAAATAATAAAATAAATTTATATAAATTAAAATAAATTTATATAAATTAAAATAAATGATTTTTTTATGATGGCTATACAATTATTACATGATATTTATTGAATGGGAAATAAGTCGTTGAAATAAGTTGTAACACAGAAGAAATGTGTTACTATTTATTTCAATCTATGAGATTCCATTATTGTAGGGGAAAGTTTTAGGGAGGAAACACCTTCCGTAATTCTCAGAATTTTGTAGTCGGTCACAGAGCAGTTGAAAAAGATAAATATTGGTGCTAGTCTTCTTGTATGTCCTTAGAAAAACAGATGCTGTTACGCACAGCGCCATCTATTCGAACTACGCCGAACTAGATGGCTTGCTTTATAGACTATAAACAATAAAATTAGCTAAATGCTTGCTACTATCTAATTGTTATAAAGTTTCGGCCTTAACTCGATAGATGGCGTTGTAGTCAATATAAATTTGTTCCTTTGTTCCTCTTTTTATAAGCATTGCATTTACTCAAATTTCAGGTAAAAGATGGTAGAAGAAAATCGATTATATTCTACAAAACTGTAGCAGACCAGCTGATTAATCCGGAATCTGTGAAGAACATTAATATCGTCACTCTCTCTGGCAGCCCTGCTGAGTCTCTTTACCAGATACTCAGGCAGATATATTCACCTTTACTTAGCTCAGTATGTAACATAGAAACATTAATTTTAATATAAAAAAAATTACCTATAAAAAAATTTACCTATTACACAAGCGCTATTGGGTGCTTTCTAGGCAGGGCTCAGCCCTAAATATTTTTATTCACATAATCAATTTTAATAGTAAATTGACTTTATATATATTATTTATTAGCATATAGATAGTAAAGTATTATAAATTATTATTATTTTGATTTTTATTGTTTTACTAACTCCTGTGAAATAGTATCTTGACTTTATTATTATAAATTATAATTTATTAGTGTATGGAAAGTAAAATCTATTTGAATCAAAAAAAATTTTTTTTCAGGGAAGTGACTTGTTCTCTAACAAACTTCAAAAAAATCTTTCAGAGCTTGAGTCAAACTTAAGGATTCTTACTCATGGCAAAGAAAATGGTAACCTGAATGGTAAGTATAATCAGTTTAAAGTTTTGTCTATCGTTGAGGTATAAATTGGGTTAGGCAGACCCAAAAAAAATTTGGTATTAATGAATATATTTTCAGTATTGCTCACTGGGCTGGCCACAATGTAAATAAGTAAAGAAAAAAATTGTTTTATTTGTTAAATATTTATGTAAAACCAGATTGCATGATGGACCAACTATGAACTTACCGTGTTTTAAGCAAATATAGAATCATTATATTCTTATTCTATTCTGCACTCAAGGAAAATACACACACCGGCAAATTTAGCGGAACAACTTATGTTTTTCATACAATTAAGTCAACTTTAGAGTTTATAAATTGTGATTTTTAATTGATGCTGTTGTTAAAATTTTACGCTTAGTTTAGGCCAAAATGTTTGTCTGTTATGTGTTATGTTATGTTTGTCGGGCATTTTCCGCACTTAGCCTCTCAATTGGGCCATTGTGCGTTAGTCTGTTTGTCTGTTAAAATCAAATATAAAACATACAAGAAGTTTTCAAGAATGTGCCGCATGGCCAAAAGATAACATTGCAAATACCTTTTCAAACAATTTCGTATGAAAAGTTTATAGAGTTTTTTTTTCTATTGACTACATGAGAGATTTTAGGCTTTTTGTCAGTTTTTATAAAAAAAAACAGAGAAGACCATTTTAAAAATTATTTGAATAAAAAACAGTGCAGTTATGCACGTTTTTAGAACTCCCAAGCTAAGTCGATTGTATGAAAAACAGAAGTTGTTCCGCTAAATGTGCCGGTGTGTGTAGTTGGAGCATATGTCCTCGACGCAACACAGGACAATCATTAAGATAAGCTCTGTTTGTACTTAAGTGGTAAAATGAATGAAGGGTTGTTTGTTACTTTTATTTAATGTATTCCAGTCATATTGTCTATGGACGATGAAGTGGATTACTGGAAGGCAATGGGACAGAGAAAGGATTCCAGCAAGAAAGAGAAAGAGGCAGCATCTTCATATCTTGAACTTTTCGAAGATATCTGTGAAGAAATAAGGTGATGATCCTTACTAATATTATAAACGTGAGTTTGTATAAATGGATGTTTGTTACTCTTCACGCTCAAACGGCTGGACGAATTTTGATAAAATTTGGTATGGAGGTAACTGACACCCTTTATTATTACATAGGCTACATAATTTTCCCAAATTCCCACGGAAACGAAGTCCTGGGCGGAAAGCTAGTAGATTATAAATATACAGGATGTAAGGGACAGCTTAGCAAAAACTGAAACCCTGAAATCAGACCATCATTCTGAATTATTTTTCAGTGAAAAGCTAACTCTGAAAACGCCCGACAAACATAAGAATTAAGAAAGTTGTTTTTTTTTCTACATAATTAAGTACACTATCACCCCATTGAAGAAATGCTCAGTTTATTTTCATTTTATTAGGACAATGCAAGCGACTCCGATGTCGGAAGTGCGGGAAGCCGCTGAAAATGTTGGAGGAATGTTGGACGATGTCTGGAGGCTGACTACTGTGCCATACTCGCAGGACAGGATGGTACACACTTTTGATGTCATCGGTAAGTGTATGTTCTTACTAATTTTTTATTCGCGACTTAATTCGCTTGGAAATTTCGCCATTTACTCTCCAGCCCTCCCAACAAAATATATGCAAAATTCACCCTGTCTTTGTCTGTCAAAACTATAACTATAATTGAATATAAAGCGTGTTTCCTCCCTAAACATAAAAGTAACACCGACATAAATTACACAATAGAACATACTTGATTCCCCACTTACAACCTAACACAAAAGAAAATTCACCCATAAAATAATGAAACAATTGTACAAAAGATTTCATAGTGAAACATCGTAGCCTGACATACTGGTACTTCGGTTTATAACATTCTAAGAACTTAGAGTAGGTACTGCAAAAATTTAATTGTTACCAATTATTTCGTTTGAGACATTCAAAAATATGTACAGCATTTTCCGTATTTTTTTATTTTATTTCAGGACACATCATATGCACGACAATCCAAACGGCTCTAAAAACCATAGACTTATGGAAAGTACAGAATGGGCCGAAAGACTGCGAAACACTAAACCTACTGTCAGACGCTCTGAAAGTGATCCAGACCTGGACTAGCGCCTGCAAAGCTTTGACAGAGACTTACTGGCCTAATTACGCCCTGCACCCTTGGAGTGGAAAGAGCTATGTGCCGCCTTTCTGTCTCAATTTTCAAAACAGGCTGAAAGAGGTAATTCTTATCTCAATAATAATAAGATTGTTATCCGCGAAGAAGATGTTGTGAAAAAGTAAATATATCTTTTACAGATTTACGATATAAAATCAACACATAACCAACTCAACAAGTTGCTGACTAATAACGAGAGATTGCAGTTGATGACTGATCAGCTGTTTGAGCCATTTGAAAGTAAGACTAATCATCCGTTATTTTTTTTTTTAATTAGACCATAACAACCTAAAGAACCCGATTATAAGAACTACCTTACCTTTCAGTTGGCTAGAGGTATTAAAAAAAAACATATCATCGTAAGGGGACCCTAAGATTTCCCTTGTATCGTAGGTTCCAGATAAAAATTTCCTTGTATATTAGAGGAGTCATTTGTCTTTGGTAGCACATTTCGGGCTCACAGTTTGACCCTAGAGCTCCGAATTGTTTTTTTTTTTAACACTTAATGGCCCACACTAAGGTTTTCCCTTGTGTCGTGGGTCCCTCGGAACACACATAAAGACAAACACAAACACCCATGACCCGAGAACAAACATCTGCTTTTTACACAAATGTTTGCCCCGACTGGGGATCGAACCCAGGACCCGCCGATCAAGAGGCAGCGTCACTACCACTCGACCAAACCGGCCGCCAAACCGATTAATCAAAGATAACCAATTTTTCAATCAAACTTACCCGATTAGGTGTAGATTGGATGTTTTTACTGGCAGTATTACTTAAACACTTTTGATTATTATTTAAAATGATACGAATTACGAAATTGCCATTTTCCTAGATATAAATGTTTGGATCTGCAATGGAACAAATCAGGCTTGGGACACGGCAGTGTCAAGATTTTCCGCAAACTTACGCCCAGCTGAAGCTAAAATTGCTGAAAAACTGAAACCTAGACTACATAATACATCGACTAAACAGGTCAGTTTTACTTTTAATCATACCCGCTACTTCACTTGAAGGTTATAAAAATAGTTGAACCGTAATTGGATGATTAACGTTGATGGTAAAAAAATATACAGTATCTGTTAAAGCGGTGATAGCCCAGTTGGTAATGAGCCAGACTTGTAATCCGAAGGTCGCCGGTTCAAATACTGGTGCGGGCCTCACAAAATTGGTCTTTTCGGATTTATGTACAGATTTCTAATTATCACTTGCACAACGATGAAGGAAAACATCGTGATTCCGTCCGAGTCCGAGAAAATTCATTTTAGAAAGACGAGCGGTCCACCAACCCGCACTGGGATGTCGTGGTGGACTATGGCCTAAATCCCCTTCGTGTTTCGAAGGGAGGCCCGTGTCTCTCGGTGAGGACGTATATGGGCTGGAAAAAAAAACTGTTAAAATAAATAAACTTAAAATTATTATGTACTTATGGCTATAAAGAAGGTCATCATAATGGGGCCGCCTTTTGTACTCTAACATAACTATTTGTATTAAAATGTATAACTGTGCCTTATTTGTATTGGAGTGTATAATGTATAAAAATGAAGGGTCCTGACTGACTCACTGATTCATTAACGCCCAGCCGAAACCCTTAACCTACAAAGCTAAAATTTGTCACAAGGTTCCTTTTATAACGTAAGGCATGAAATAAGGAAGAATATTTTTATTTTATTTTTTATTACTGACTGACTGGACGAATTTAGATAAATCTAAGTTTTACATTTATTATTATTTTTTATTTTTTTTTTAAATTAATGTTACTTTAGTTTCACTTAAGTTTAAGATGCGTAAAGTTCTATTATTACTGTTTTCTCTTTTGTTTAGTATAATATTTATACACTGAAATGTAGTTGCTGTTTTTATCATATACTTACTTATGTTATAATTTTTGTTATTAATGTTTATATTATTATTTTTAAGTAACTGCAGCGGCCGACCGGCCAAACAGGGTCAAGCTGAAAACCAGCGCTGTACAATTTTTTGTACAGCACAATGCTGAGCTTGGCTCCGTTTGCTTAGGTTAATCTAGTTCTTACTTTTTACTGTTAATTTAGTCATTGTATCGTAGATTTAACTTTAACAATAAACATGATTTCATTTCATTCATTTCATATTCCATAATTCCCTCGAGAACGAAGTCCTGGGCATTCTTTAGTTGTAATAAGTAACGTTTTTCTAATTTCAGATGCTTTACGAATTCATGCGCTACAAAACACTGATCGACAGACCTTTAGTAAAGTATACTCTTAACAATGAGCTGGAGATATTCGTGTCGTCTCTTCTTGCGATGCTGAAGTCTATTCAAAGTCAGTTCGACACGGATGAAGTGGACGTTAAAATGCATCAGCCACCTGAAATGTCACCTCTTGTACAACAAGTGCAGTGGGCCAAGCAGACTGAGGCTAAGGTAATTTATAAGTATAAAATAAACAAGTGAAACTAGTGTAAAAATCATGCCTTTCATTGGTATAACTTTTTGGGAAGATACAACATTAAAAGTTTCCCTTTATTTGCACTGTTATTTTTTTAATATTTAACTACTTTCTAAATTCAAATATATAAAACTCATGTCTTTTTCCATAGGGGTAGGCAGAGAACACTTACTTTTTTCTGTGTAACTTAATTGTTTGCCCCTACACCGTTTTGAAGGAAGACCCGTGCCCATTGGTATGTGGGGTGAGGAAATTTGAGATTCATTTGACTAATACTATTAGAACTGCGCTTCTCATTCCCTTGCGTGTTCCTTCCTTTTTGTGCTGTGTACGCAATGTGTGCGTTTGCGCGTACGCAACAGCCCGCTTTGTACAAACGTACGTATATACGACAATCACAAGATTGTATGTGTGTATGTAAACACTTTATTGTACATAATCAGTAGTACAAAACAAAAGAGATGGATACAAAGAAAATTAAATTTACAAATGCGTTTTTATACTTCAGATTAGAGGAATTTCTTCCAGCTAACCCTTGAGAGAAACGAAAGGAGACAAGGACAAGGAAGGGAATTCCACCTTCCCTTTAATGGGTCGTCCATCTATCCTTACTTGGCTGGTCGATATCACATGACCAGATACGATTATCTTTTATAATGAACTAGCATTCCGCCCGGGACTTCGTTCCCGTGGGAACTCGGGAAAATTATATAGCTTATGTCCATCGGGGATAATGTAGCTTTCTAATAGTGAAAGAATTTTTCAAATCGATCCAGTAGTTTCGGAGCCTATTCAATACAAACAAACAAAAAAACAAACAATCAAATCTTTCCTCTTTATAATATGTATAGAAGATATAGAAAACAACTTTTATGCGGAGTCTCTTAGACCCGTATTACAGAAGGAAACTCAAGTCTTGATCTATACTGAAGTATTGATTGTCCCTTTCTCTCACCATCCAAATAACAAAGACGACTGCTACTCAAGTATAGATCAGAGTCTGAGTCGCATTATGTAAAACGGACCTTAAAGTTCGAATAAATAGCCATCTATTTTGTGAGTTTGCTATATCTTAGACTTCTAGACCCTAGTCTGAATTGAGGTCAAAGGGGACCACATATTTATTTAACCCTTTTAGCGCCAAGAGTTTGCGTCAAAACGCCCACCACACGCAACGACATAAAAAAATTAAAAAAAAAATTACGAGCGTATGGCGAACGATATTAAAGTAATTAAAAAAAAAAATTTTTGTCTGAGATATCAGACTTTGGCGGCGAGGGCACGAAACTTAAACGTCTGATATATTAGACTTTGGCGATGAAAAGGTTAAAAAAAGGTCCCACCGCTAAGGTCATGTCGTTTATTTTAAACTTCTTAAGAAAAAGTTTAGATTACTAGCTTATCTATTCCTATGTCCTTCCAGGTAAAAGATATCCAAATGTGTGCAGAGAAGTACCTCAAAGACTTCGAAGGTAGCGCTGATCTTGTAAAACTGTCCACTCAGATCCTGAAGGACTTAAAGACAATGTATACTCAACTGCACGAGGAATGGTCTCGAGATTTACAGGTTTGGTTGCAATAACTTCCTTTTTATTTGTGGTTTTACGCGATTGTGAACTCGTTTTTGTTAAAACTTTTTTTGTTCTTTTGCCTATGTATCTTATCATTATCACAAAAAAAGTTGATGTTTATTCTATTCCATACGAATAACTCTAAAATTTTAAAAAATGTATCACCCCGACATTCATAATATAAAATTTTGAACCGGCTGAACTAATTTTGATAAAATATAAAAAAGCTTTTTTTTTAATCAAAATCAGTCCATTCGCTTAGGAACTCCCTTCGAAACACGAAGGGGATTTAGGCCATAGTCCACCACGCTTGGCCCAATGCGGGGTACCCCTCGGTGGGGACGCTTATGGGCTGGTAAGGGGGGGGGGGTTTAGGAACTATGATGCCACAGATACACGCGTCAAAGTTATTACACCCCTATCTTTGTGTTAGGGGTTAAAAAAAACATTAACGCTCTCATATTGGTACATGTCCAATTGTCCGTGCCAACATTTGGCCGTACCAGCCCCTGTATTCTACACCATTCGATTCGACACGGATTCTCGGAAAGTCTCAGTACATCCCTCTCTTGAGCTATTTAGATGGCAGTGACAGGTATAGTCTTGTCGAATATCTGATTCGAGTCGAATGAATACGGGTGCTGGAGACGTATTTTTGAAACGATAGAATTCCAATTCGCATACGAATTGACAAGATTCGCATGAGAATCGCATACAAATCTTGTCAATTCGTATGTGAATTGGAATTCTACTGTTTCAAAAATACGTCTCCTGGTCTTTCTGAATGAGTTTCAACATCTAAGTTACTTTTACTATTCATGTCTTCTAATAACATTTTTATTTTTTTAGTTTAAGGAAGAAAGTTCAAACTACTAAAAAAAATTACGATCAAGAAAAATACAACATATCAACAACAATAAAATCTGAATCGAACTATTATATGATCTTCAAATTTCCAATTTCTAGGCACAAGTAAAGAACGGCACTCTCCAACTGTCCCTCGACAAGCCGGTAGTGGAATTCTCAGCCAGCAGTCGTATGATGGTAGTAAACTACAACCCTCGGCTGGTGTGGGCCGAGTTGGAAGCGCGATCGCTCTCAGCACTGGGCCTGCCGCCGCCGCCCGCCGCCGCCGCTATCGACACTCTAGCGGCTGCTTTGAAACATGCACGCGCATTACAACAGGTATATCCTTCTATTGCGTGACTTTACATTAGTAAGCGAAAATTAAGGATAAATCAGCCCCCGAAACTTAAGAGGATCGTCTCAGTGTTTTTTCCCCATACAAACGGCGTCAATGGATTCCATCCCCTAAACTTCAACGGATCCCTGTGACATTTTGGTATAGTGTCAGGAACACCAAAAACAAGGTCCGTGCGTTTTGATTTTTTTGATATTTTTAGTAGACAAAAAGATATTTGAGACTAAAATTCAGCATTTTTCGCCAAAAAAATTATCAACATTTAAGAGGTGAGTGTTGAAAAACTAAAACAGTTTTGGAAAAAACAAAACGTACAAACCTCGTTCATACGCTTACAAATCGATAGAGACTAAAAACGTACGATTTTATTAAGTTTTTAGGGTAGGAATTCATTGACGCCTAAACTCATAATTTTGGAAATAAAACTCGGCATTTCGCCGGAAAACTGCAATTGTCCCTTTCGCACAAGTCTGAGGCGGGTGGTCGACATCGAGACAGCATGAAAAACAACTGAGACGCTAGTCCAAACTGAGACGCTCCTCTTAACAACTTTCCCCAAGGAACATGGGTCGAAATATGAAAAAGTAAAATTCGTCTCTCCATACAACTTGAGCAATCAGGATCTAGGGATGGTTCGAAAACAGCTATGTTGAGCCTTTACCTAATTCCACAAGCTGTGGCTAATTGCTGTCATTAGATGTAGCGCCCGTAGCCCAGATCTCAACCAATCAGTGAGATTAAGCAACGTACACAGAGGCAGGAAATCTGATGGGTGACCAAAGTGGCAATTTATCAGGAGCGTTTCCGTGCTTCGGAGGGCACGTTGAGCTGTCGGTCCCGACTGTTGTCAATTGACTACAGTCGGGAGGCCATTTGGCGGTTTGAAAACTCTGACACCAGGGTTAGTCAAGTTCGCCATGCACTTGACTATACCTACTCGGTAAGAAAAAGATTAGATGTAAAACCAAACATGTTTTTTTTTTCTAAGCGAGTCGATGACAAGTAACTATAACGTTGTGGCCCAGAACGGCGGATTGAGTAGCGTTTATTAGATCTTGTTGCGTGCAGGTAGTAGGGCATGCATTGCATGTTGCTAAGTTGGCCATGGTTTGCACCTATCCGCACATACAACCCAAGTCTGTGTTTTTGGAAAATCCCGTTTTTTTTTTGGAATAAAGCTATTTAGATTTGTCCAGGTAGCATCTTTCCACAACACGCTCGGCGAGCGAATGATCCCGTCGACCCGCCCTATGATGCTGCAGGCTGCATTAGACCTGTCCTCTCTAGTCCAGGATCAAAAGGCCGTCTACTGGAACGATGCTGAACAACTAGCCAACTACACTGATAAACTGAAGCAACTCGTACTCAAACTGGAGTCACAGGTAAGTTTTGTTTGGCAGTAACAGCTTGCAAAGCTTACAAAAGGCTTACAAAGGTATTTTTTTTAAAGGTAACAAAAGAAACCAACTTATTTGGATTGAAACTTTTCTTAAAATGTAATGGTCTATTCCATATACATATACAAATATACAGGGCTTTAGTTAAATCTCTTTCAACCTCTCGGGTGGTTAATCAGTCCATGAAACTGAACAACTTCCCCTAGGAACATAGGTCAAAATACGAAATAAAATGTTGATCTCCCATACAAAATGCGCTATATGCTGATGAAGTTTGTATGGGAAATCAATTTTTTTTTTCGTATTTTGACCTATCTTCTTTGGGGAAGTTGTTCAGTTTCATGGACTGATTTAGCACCCGAGAGGTTGAAAGAGATTTACCTAAGCCCTGTATAAACAACTTGAAAGGCGGGTGTTCTTATAGAAACAGGGAGAGTTATAATAAACATTCACCCAAAAATCTTGTCCATTGAATAGTAATAGTCTAGCTAGGGTGATGAATTTCTCACAAAAAGATACATTCAGTCGAACATAGAACCTCCTCCTTTTTGAAGTCGGTTAAAACTTCAGTGATTTTGCATTGTACACACGGCAGCACATCAGGTCATACATATTGACCTTGACGTCGCCTTTATCTTGCTCGTAATAGCGCCGGCTTTCGTAGTGCAAATGGGTAAAATGATATGCTGCCGTGTGTACATTATGTCACGTTTGTAAGTTAAAAGGCTGCGCTTGGTTACGCCACTAGTTCCGTCTCTCTCTCGCAAGCACGTGCCCCCCCCACCTCATTACCCGTCGCGCGCTTGTTTACGCCGCGTGCGATACAAATCCTGCACACAAGGTTTAGAATACCTACGAATCGCGCGAGTGTTTAGAATACCTACTTACATTTAGAAATTTTAATAATTTCCTTTTTAAAATTTACCTCTATTTTGTTAAACAAGATTTAAAAAAAAATACACCTCTACTGGTTACGTGCTCCGTGTAATACTGTATAAAATAAGCGTATAAACATTTTCAGAACACGTATTTGACCAGTCAACATATAGCGATAAGGAACATTGTGGAGAAACTAATGGACACTGAGCTACTCGCTAAACAATCCGAGTGGAAGAAAATGATTAAAGATATAAGAGATATTGTGGAAAAGGTAACTGCAGAACCTGAGTATTTATCATAATTTTTTTTATAAGTAGACCTAACTACAGCTATTTTACAAATCTAATAAACAACAATACTTAACTAGACATATACAGACCCCTACAATGTAGTCCAAATTTTAGTGGAAAATGCGTTTTTTTAAGTATCATAGGGCAGAAAAAAAAACAAAAAAGGAACTAAAAATAAAGCTGATTAGAAATCAAAAGCATTTTTTAAATACCTATTTTCATTTATTATAATTTTGATCCAAAACACTAAGCGTCTCCGCTAGAAAAAATGTTAAGCATTGCATATAGTAATGGACGTATGAATATACACATAGGAGTACATATTGAAGAGATATCTGAATAATTTGATTAGTATATTATTTTTTAAGATGTTAAAATCTGGTGGTGGTTCCGTTACCAAATAAATTAAATTTACCATGAATGGCTTCAGGTGGAAGCGAATGGATACAAAAACACCGAATCCTGGAAAACCCATTGGGATTGGCAGCTGTACAAAGCGATTGAATGCCAGTACATGAAGACATTGCTCTCTTTGCATAAACACTTCCCGCACGTCAAAGTCGACTTGGTGTTACGGTATGTTTGACGGTTGAGGCCTGGACAATGTTACATTCTGTTAGTGTTTACTAAGATCGATAGTTTAAGGGATTCACATGGACTGACCATCTCGCTTTTCTATTGTGTCTGTCAATCCCATACATTTTATAACTTTAGGTCCAGTAGACGGCGTACTTTAAACGCGCCGACGACCGACGCGCAGGTGACGCGCGTATACGCGATTGGAACGCAACGTTGTAACCTCAGCACACGGGGCAATCGTGAAACGCGCGTTTACAGCGTATACGCGCAAATACAGCTATACAAACGCCCTCCTCCAACCCTTGTACGCGCTTCAAAATGAGTTTCGCGTTTTATGCGCGTTTAAATTTATGGAAACGCAAAAATCGTCACCTACGGCGCATTTAAAATACGCCGTCTGCTAGGGGCCTTAGATTATCTTCATCGCTAAAATAAGTGACATTGTCTAGAAATCCAGATTTGCATTACCGCACTTTAAAAACATATGACATTAAACAACATTTTTAAAGATAAGTGATCGTATAAATTATTATTTGAGCATTCTTTGTTAAATGGTCAAGGACACTTCATCCAAAAAAACGTGAGACTAAAGAGATACGAGTATTTTGCTAGGTTCAGTTCAAATAACTTATCCAGTTAACAGTACATTTAATTCGTGCAGGACATTTTAGATGCGAAAAAGAGTGTTGGGTGGTGCAACTGGGATAGGAGTGGAGCCGACTCGAATCGGATCGAAATAATAAAAAAAAATACTATCCAACTTGATTAGAGAATGCCTATCTTTCACTACTGTTATGTAATGTTTTATCTACTGGCATCTTTCTTTTGTAATGTTTTATCACTCCTTGTCTATTTTTTGTAATAACTCAACCCACTGGTTGACGGAGACTGAAAATGACATATTATTTTTTTTTACATAAGTCCTTACTGCCTTTAACGTGTTTTTTTTTAAACTGGTGTAACAGAGGCCACAAAGTCCGCTTGCAGCCTCCTCTGGAGGAGATTCGCGTGCAACATTATCATCAGTTACGGCGACTCGTGTCAATGCCAGCGCTCTTTGTTGGGTTACAGACTGCAACAGACAAACCTTCTATATTCACCGCTATTGTGGACAAGTAAGTTCCATTTGTGAGTACTCACATTTTTAATGAAAATTACTTTATTTATAGAAATAAGATACACAATCAATAAAAGGCTATTACTTGATTTTTATACTCTTTTTAACATTAGGTAGGTATTACCTATAGGGGTTAGGTATTTTAATAGTCTTCTTATTCTTAGTCCCATTGATAGATAAGAAATTTATTTTTTTATTTTACTAGTTGTGACCTCACCAAGTATCTCTTAGGAGTCTGAATCTGAAATGAAAGTAATAAAAAAATGATACGTCCGTATTACTGAATATGATTTATTTATGTGATGATAAAGGCTGTGCCAACTTTTTCACGAGAATTCTCAGGCAATACCTAGTTGTATCTTAGAGACTTTGGTGAAATTGGCTCAAAGGCTAGTTAATTATGCTAGTTATAATTATAATTCATAATAATAATTTAATTACGTGTAAGTTGGGATTACCAACTGATAGAAGAGCTTAAATACTAAAATTCCAATTAAACCTAAAAACAAAAAACACACATTAAACTCTGACATTATGATATCTCTCTAAAAACTCTAACATTATTGTTAATGAGAACACGTTAAGGAGTAAGAAAAGTCGATGAAAAATTATTCATAATTTCACAGACACAGTTGGCTAGGTAACAAAGCGGTCAAACAACTAGAAGAGGCAATGTCCTCTTTAGAACAAACTTGCGAGTCTTGGACGCGCCGCGCCGCGCTCGCGTGCGTGCCCGATCTAGAAGCCATTTGTACTGAGCATCTACATGAGCCCCATGACTGGGAAGTCAACTTCAAGGCTTGCAAGGCCTACGGACAAGCTGTGGCTAAAATGTCTTTGTAAGTATTGATTGACGAAATAAGCAGAGGCTAGCGCATCAGGTTACCCCATTTTCGTTGCAAAATTGATTTTACTATAACAGGGCAGAGTGCACTTATGTGTTAACCTGATATTTTATATTTATTTATTGTATAACATGGGTTCACTCTTGACCTCAATCTTGACCAAGTAGGAGGTGATTGCGAACCAGACGGTCCTTTACAGTGCCTACCTCACCGCATGTGACGTTAGGATCAGATTTAAAACAAATTGAAGTGTCGTTGCCAAGGTTGCATTAGTAGGAGGCAGGTCTCTTTTGTATTTCCTTAGTGGACTCTTACGACACCCACGGAAAGAGATTTATTCTCAATCGATCACCACACAGCCCAAAACATTTTTAAGATTTTAACGTTTCATTAAAATATTAATTTTCGTTTCGTGGTGGACTACGGCCTAAATCCCCTTCGTGTTTCGAAGGGAGGCCCGTGCCCCTCGGTGGGAACGTATATGGGCTGGTAAAAAAAAAACCTTTCATTTCATAAACTTACTTTACAAGTTTGGTTATCTTGGTAGTCCGCCATGTTGGTTTCCCAAATATACATGTTTTAAAGTCTCTATACGTTGTATCTATACTTCTTTATAGGTATTTCTTTCATTATTGTGTAGAATTCTAGGTTTGACTTCAATCCGAATAACAGTCTGTGTTAAGTTGTCTATGTATAACTTGAAGACTCGCGGAATGAAGTAACCACAGACCTATATCGAGATAGACGAAAAGAGCGCTTCAAACTGTATGAAAACCTAGCGTGTCGAATTTTTCGTACCTAAGATGACGTCACGAGTAAGATTTAGTGATGGGAAAACAAGACCGCGCGGAACCGATTCAAAGGCACGTAATTAAGTAAAATTTAAATTTAAATTCGATTTTTTTAAATAGAAAAATTTAAAATCGATTATCATTCCTTTCAACCATTTTCGTTTCTTAGTGAAACGTGTTTTCACGGCAATGGTCTTAAGCGGACTGACTTAGGTAGGACAAAACTGTGTCCGTGGATAATACTTTTTACACGCAGGGTAAGTAAACTTTCACCGTCTATCTCGATTATAGGTTTGTGGAAGTAACTAATCTCTATGTAAAGTACATGCGTAAACTCTGTGCTGTTGCGAAGAGCGGTTTTGCAACGAAAATTGAGTAACCTGATGCACTGACCTCTGTATAAACTAGCTTGCTCACGCGCAATTATTGAATTGTCATACAACTTCAGCGAGGACGAAAAAATACACTGGATATCAGTGGGCACAGCAACTTTACGTCGCGAATTCGAGGCTCAAGCACGTAACCTGTGGGCTTGTCTCATGTCGACGTTGCAAGCCAGTTGCAGAGCCGACGCGGGTAGTTTGGACACCTTTGTAGCCAACGCAATGGTCATGTTAGAGGAGAAAGCGTTGCCAAAGAACGCGAAAGAATTGGCAGAGATTAGTGTCAAGCAGCAAGCTATACAAGGAAAGATGCCTGAGGTATGTATATTGGTGACTCTAAATTATGTAGCTAAAATTAAGGAGGTGAATCAGCCCACTAAATTGAACAACTTTCCCTAAGGAACATAGGTTAAAATATGAAATCAAATACAAATTTCGCCTCTCAATACAACTTGTGCAATCAGCTCGTACAAAAGTACCAGAAGTCGAAACTTATGTGAATTTAATTTAAGTTCCTTGAGGATATTTTTCAGTTTCATAGGGAGAATCACCGCCTAAAGTTTCGCTTATAATTTTAAGTCAGCCCCATATAGAACAAGAATTAAAGCAAGAAAACTGGAAAAGTAGAGTATGTGGCAATCTATCTATGCTATCATACGCACGTGGTATGATTTTGTGAAATGAATCTCGATCCGTCATTTCTTTCTAACGCTTAACGTCAGTACGGAACACTAAGATGAGCCAAAGAATGCTAGCCCCGTTGGTGCAGTGTCTAACCTATTCGTATCTTCGTTTTAAATTATTAGTGAAATAAATGAAATGAAAAATCAAATTAGATCCAGATCGACTTGTGGAAAACTAAACAAACTTATAGTTAGAAATATACTTTCGCATTTATACAAGTTGATTTGGTTTGCTAATTTTGTCAGATGGAGAAGCTAGTGGAAGGTCTGAAACGTAAAGGCCACTTACTGCGCACTTGGGGGGGAGAAGTGTCAGTGGACGGCACTATCAAAGAATGGCTGCGGATCAAGGAACTCATGATCAGCCAACAGCAGATGTTTGAACATCAGGTAGGTATACATTTTATTATTGTATTTGACCATTGCATAGAGTAGCCGATTTCTTTCTTGGCGAATAATTTTAGGCAAAGACAAATATTCGACACGAATAGGAGTAAAACCATGACCTCTGAATTAGATCTCCAGGTGCTCTAACAGCTATCGTGCCTTCAAGTCAAGCGGCGAAATTTCTCATTACTAAGCACTAAAGGGTCTAGCAGGCCAAGCGAACAAGGGGTGCCCCCAACGACGGATTTGGACATTTTTTCAGGTGGTGTGCTGGCAGGGTCTAAGAACACTCATGAGCTTAATATTAAGCATGAGAGTTTTCTTAGACCCTGCCAGTACACCACCTGAAAGAATGTCCAAATCCGTCGTTGGGGGCACCCCTCGTTCGCTTGGCCTGCTAGACCCTTTAAAATCGTTAATAGGTTTCGCCATTGTCATAATCCATAAGTGGTATGAGTGTGTAGTTCACCGTACGAGACACAGATTTAGCGCAATCATACCACTTATGGACCTACACTACACGCGTGATTTATAATTTTACAAAACATTTTAGGCAGAAATAGTAAAGTCAAGCTTATCAGGTGACTGGGAGAATTTGAACACTAGTGTAGAAGCATGGCTGTCCCGACTTACCCAAGCACGAGCTCGCTATGAAGAAACGCACGGAGCGACTTATACGGACATGATCGATAGATGTCGTTCGGTGTTCGCAGCGCAAGAGCAATGGGAGAAATACGCGGCTGAAAAGGATGAGCTTTTGTGAGTTATATTTACAATACTCAGTTATTTATAGTTTCACATTGTAAGGGCTTTAATAATGTACAGTCCCATATGTGATATAAACTTCCACTGCACACTTGTATCAATTTAGTTAGTCTTAAGACAATAATTAAACAAAAATTGAATTTGGAAAATGCGCGAATATAAGGATTTTAGTAAGAAAACAAAAGAAAATGTGCAAGGAGGTTGCATACTCTCGCTATAAAAACGTACTAAACCTTGGCTGTATGTAATAACTGGCTGTATGGAATATGGCTCGGTTAACATTTTTTTTTGAATAAGGAATTCAGCCAATTTTCTGTGCAATTTTTATGCAATTAAAAGTTTCTGTTAAAAGTTTTTGTCTCAAAATCATAAAATGAGTTCGACATCCAGTGATAAAAGTGAACCTCTCGTTCCAGATTCATTTCGCGTTAAAGCAGCAGCTATTGATAATTTACTGTCACAGAGTAATTATTTTCTTTTTCTCGTAGTCAATGGTAAAAAGTAGAGTACCTAACACGTGAAAAAAAAATTCATCTCGGCTCTTGTATCCCTTGATCCGCTCAGGATTCTAATCTAGAATCCCTCGCTACGCTCGGGATTCAACTTTAGAATCCTTCGCTCCTCTCGGGATACAACTCAATGCCTCGAAAAGAATTCACCTTTTTTTCACTTGTTGGAAAATCTACTATTTCTGATTATCTATTACGATAAAATGCTCAACTCCAGAGCTATTCAGATATTAAGTAAATTAATTTGTATGATTGAGTTAAAAAGTGCAACCCTCGGAGTTTCTTGCCTATTTTTCTCTGGAGAAGATGCACCTTTGCGAATAGGCGCAAAGTTAAAAAATTTAATGTAAATCACTACTTTGACTTATTTTTAAACTAAGGTTTTGAATTTGATAACACATTCAGTCGCTTGAATGTGCAGGTTGTCTCACGATTTTTTCCTTCACGATGTTCAGTACATGGCGAAACTGGGGATCGAACCCGTTATCTTTCGCCCAAGGCTGACTAACCATTACGCTGTTGACGCTGTTTTCTGTTTCACAGGAAAGAATGCGAAAAGTTTAACATGAATATAGATAAACCAGACGTTTGGAATGAAGCTGAGAAACTAATGAACGAATATGTTAACCTCTGGGGTATTATGAAAGAATATAATGAAGGTAAATCTAGATTTAATAGATGATCTTGATATTTTTTGTTTCGTCTCCAAATACAATATACTAGCTTTCCGCCCGCGGCTCCGCCCGCGTGGACTACAGGTTATATCGTGCCCAACTGTTGGATAAAATGTAGCCTATGTCCTCAAATTTTATCAAAATCGGTTCAGTAGTTTAGGCGTGAAAGACGGACAGACAGACAGACAGAGTTACTTTCGCATTTATAATATTAAGTAAGGATTGTTTATTTTCTCGCGGTTATTTTCACTAGTTCTTATAACGAGTATCAGATATTTCCACGCTGTTGTAAGCACCATGATCACAGATAAACTGACTTATTTGGATAGCTGTAGAGATTAAAATCTATATGGGGTAACTTTAAATAAGCTAACGAAACTTTAAGCGGTGATTCTTCTCATAAAACTGCATAACTTTTCACAAGGAATCAATTTGAAATTATCATAAAATAATATCGAATATGAGCTGTTTAAAAAATATATCGTCTTCCCATACAAAAGCAAATCAGCTGATCCAATCTATGGCACAGTCTATGGCACATGGCACACCTATTGACGTGCCCGCGAGTCCAGACTCCTGTACTTGCGAAGGCCTCTCCAAGGCCACAGATAACGCAATCCGCGTGGCTGAGTACTGGTCTACAACGATTTAATCTAGGTCGACACGATAAGAAGAAGAAGCTGATCCAATTTCGACCTATGTTCCTAGAGGAAAGTTGTTTAGTTACGTGGACTGATGCATATCCTTAATTTATACACACATACACAGACACATACACTTTCTCTGAAACACACATTCACACACACATACACACAAACACACATACACACGCACACACATAAACGCGCTCTTATATATTAATTTATACCTACCTATACTCTTAGTCACATCACTACTTCACTCATATTTTGAAAACTGTTTTTTCTTTGTCTTAACTATTTTATTTTATTGTAAGAATTTCCTACATATTTATGGAAGAGCAGAGCCTCCCAACACAATTATTTAACATTACTTAAAGGGAGTGCTCTTGTAACATAATATAATAATGTAATGCTAAGTTAAGGAAATAAATTTTTTTTTTTTTTTGCTGACTAATTTAAAGTAACCGAGTAAGCATATTTTTTTAGGGTTTCGTACCCAAAAGGGTAAAACGGGACCCTATTACTAAGACTCAGCTATCCGTCCGTCTGCCATCAGGCTGTATCTCACGAACCGTGATAGTTAGACAGTTGAAATTTTCACAGATGATGTATTTCTGTTGCTGCTGTAACAACAAACACTAAAAAACAGAATAAAATATTTTTTAGGGGGCTCACTTTTGTTGTATATTTTTTTATCGTTTTTACCTTCGTGTGCGAGTCCGACTCGAACTTGGCCGGTTTTGTTTTAAAGAAACTGATCCGTTATGATTTTTTTTTCTAGAATACGAGTCTATAGCAGAACAAGACTGGATAGTATTCCAAAAGAAACTCCACTTACTGGACGAGTTCGTGTCGAAATGGAGTGGCCGATTGGAACCTTACACCAATGTCACACTGTTCTTGCAACAAGAGCTTGACAAGTACACCGTATGTTGTTTTTGCATGTCTCTTATACTACAAACCTCACCTATGAAAACTTAATACTGATGACGGCCGGTTTGGTCGAGTGGTAGTGGGTTCGATCCCCAGTCGGGGCAAACATTTGTGTAAAAAGCAGATGTTTGTTCTCGGGTCATGGGTGTTTGTGTTTGTTTTAATGTGTTTTCCACGGGACCCACGACACAAGGGAAAACCTTAGTGTGGGTCTTTGAGTTTGTAGTGTTTATTTAATTTATTTATTTAATAAAAAACAATTTTTACAACGCCAAAAAATAGTTCTGCAATAGTACTAAATAGCGACCAATGTGATATAATTAGTACCATTGTAATTCCGAAGATATAGATATAGTTGGAGAGGGTGCTGCCTTGACTATTTCAGAAAAAAAATTTGATTGGGCTGGTTAATCTACTTATGAAACTGAACAATTTTAGGAACCGCCAATTTTAAAATTGAAAAAAATTCCGCCGTGTGGTGATCGGTTGAGAATAACACCACCCCATCTCTTTCCGTGGGTGCCGTAAGAGGCGACTATGGAAACAAAACTGACACCTGCCTCCTTTCATCTACTAATTTTTTTTGTGTTCTGCTAATTTTTCTTTATTTTTAACTTCCTTTTTGTTTTAAATCATTTAACTTTAACAGATCTGTTATGAAATCAATAGCGCGTGTCGTTATCGCCTATAATTAGAGTTGCAATTAAGCTAGTTTCATGATTGTATATGTAGTTTTTAAGTGTTGTTGTTTACTCTGTTGGTGATCTAATAAATAAAATAAAATAAATAAATAAATAATAATCCATCCTAGGCAACGACACCTCAGTTTGTTCTCAATCTGAGGTGGCTATGGTCTTATGCGGTGTGGTAGGCTCTGTAAAGGGCCGTCTGGTTCGCGACAGCTTAACATTTAAATTAACATTTTCGGGGTTAACCCGCTCCATCATCGACCTCATCTATGACCTTGGTCAAGATTGAAGACAAGAGTTAACCCATCTTATAATAATAATAATAAAAAAAATATAGGTCAAAATATGAAAATATTTTATGTCTCTTTATACACCTTGAGCGATCAGCTAATTGCGAACAGCGATCAGTATAAGTTCAAATTTTTTTGAGAATTTCGTATGGGTTCCTTGGGGAAGGTTGTTTAGTTTCATGGGGAGAATCACCCCCTAAAGCTTCGCTAACTAATTTAAAATCCGAACAATGCCGTAATTTTTTTGTGATAATATCATAAAATAAAGTCCCCCACCGCCTCTGTCTGTCTGAACGCGATAAACTCAAAAACTACTGAACGGATTTTTATACGGTTTTCACCAATAGATTTAGAGTATAGTATATGTATAATTAAATTCTGAAATTCCCACGAGAACGAAGTCCCGGATGGGAAGCTAGTTTTATTTAATTTTGTAATTATTTTGTCGTAAAGGACTTAACGACATTGATGAAGTACCTCCGAGGGAGCGACTTCACCGAACGACATTGGCGGGAAGTGTTCAGTCTTCTGGAAATGGAAAACAAGAAGTCCGAGTCACTGCAAGTCAAGGACTTTTTGAACGCCGCTCTCAATATCAAAAAGCAAATCAAAGCTTTGCAAGTAAGTTATTATAATATGTACATGATAAACGTAGGGTTATAATACACTTTCATCCATCCATGTGTGGAGCGTCGGTGGTTCAACAGCTAGAGGACCTTTGCAAATAGGCGTAGAGTCAAAAGAACGAATATGTATCTTCTTACCAGCCCATGCACGTCCCCACCGAGGGGCACGGGCCTCCCTTCGAAACACGAAGGGGATTTAGGCCGTAGTCCACCACGCTGGCCCAATGCGGGTTGGTGGAACGCTTCTGTTTTAAAAACGAATAACCGTACATAAATCCGAAAAGGCAAATTTAGTGATACAAGCCCGCACCAGGAGTTGAACTCGTAACCTTCCGGTTACAAGCCTTGCTCATTACCAACTGGGCTATCACCGCAATGTTCTATGAAATAAAGCTGTTTTGATTTGTCTTTGACTCGTTTTCTGAGTTATCTACATTAGTTGCACACTAACCGATGCTCTTAAGGTCAGCTAACACCGCGAATAGGGCCACTCAAAATTGAACTTTATTTATTACATGAAAAGATAAAGAGAACGCCGGTGGCGAAGGCGAACAGCGAGGCGCGGCGCTGGGTGGTGCAACGTCTTCTAAATTCTCACTTGTAATAAATAAAGTTCAATCTTGAGCGGCTCTATCCGCAACGTCGCGTCGCGGTGTGAGCTGACCCTTACAGTGAGGGAAACATCGTGAGGAAACCTGCACATTCAGAAGACTGAATGGGTAACCATGATCAAATCCGGTCAGGTTCTATTGTTAACAGAGTCTCGGAGGCAGTCGCTCCACTGTAATAATTTGAACTGTCAAATTCTGGATCATGGTCAAGCGTACACCGAATGACAGCGCTGGGAAGAAAAAAATTAAAATAGATATTCTAGAATCATGATTTTTTGCATACTGGACAGGGAGTGAAAGTAAAATTTAGAATGTGCCAGCTACCTTCTCTTCCCAGGTATACAGTAAAAGTCTGTAAGTGGGATGCGAGGGTTTTGTTGTATAATGGGCGAAAGGCTGACCACTTTTCACCATTGTACAACTTGTTCCATCTGATAACCATCACAAGTTGCGTCAAACGTGGCATCAAGTGGTTCGCCAGAACCGCTGAATGCTCTGCATATGCCGTTAGGGATTATAGGCGTGAGCATATGTAACTCAGTAACCTTTTTGTTTATTACGTGTACCTATTTGTATCTGTGGTTTTTTCGTATGTTGTGTGTAGGTATGTTTTAAGGCAATGAATAAATTATTTATCTATCTATCTATTTATTTTAATCATTTAGAAAATCAGTGCTTCAGCGTCGAGCGAGGCCACAGTTCGAACCGCCCTAAACGAGTTGGAGCTGTGGTTCGCGGGGGCGCGCCTCGCTATTACTTACTACCACGACAAGGCCAAGAAACACACGCCCATCGTCAAGGACTTCAAGGATATACTTGCGAAGGTATGTATTTTAGATACCTATACCCTGTCCATCTGAAAGAAATAATGTTTACCAACAAACTGTTGCCTAGCAACCGTCAAAAACCTGTTATTATAAACATTTTTTATCGTGCATTAATTATAATTGTTACCAACAAAAGAAATAAGGTTCATAGACTAAAGCCTGATAGCTAAACTTATTGCTAACTTATTATGTTAGCTATCCAACTATATACATAATCTCACGCCTGTGTAGGTAATAATAATTAATCTACGAACAGTCAGAATGAAAATTCGAAATGTGTCACTAATGTTACCTAAATTATTAGCTAGGTATGTATTTTGTTTATGTGGCAACTGATTGATCATTATTTTGGATAAAGTACAAGGAGCTTATTTTGGCCAAGTCAAAGTATTTCTTTTTCATTTGTATAATTCTGTAGCATTTTCAATATTTATAAAAGATTATTCCTTTTTGTAAAAAAGTTTTTGACCACTGGATTTGACGGAAATTACAAACAGCTAACCGAGGTTTGTTGGTAAACATTATTTCTTTCAGATGGATATAGTATACATAGATAGATAAACCACAGGCTCTTGTATTTTTGATGTCCTACCCTTAGGTTGCCTGTAAGCAAGGCCATTTTATCCATAAGGCAGTGTAGGCAAGCCTAGAGGGCATTGGATAGGGGCTCGCACACAAGGAAAACATATTGAAAAGACGTTATGAAGTGAAAATTCAATTCGAACTGCCGTTTATTGATAGATGCACGAACATTCATTGTTACGCATACACTTCTAACTGGTTTGCGAACATTCGTTTTGTGCTATTCTATACCTACTTAGTAAAAATAGCACAAAAATAGCGTGATATTAATGATGGGCTTTGTGGGCAAAAAATATTCAAGGGAGAAAGAAAAGGATAAAGAGGCCGCCTTGTTGTACACTATGTTTTATGTTCTGTTAATTGTATTGTATGTCTTTGTATGCAAATAAAGTATATTGTATTGTGTATTGTAAGAGTACCGTATTGCTTAGGGGCCCTGACGTGGTTAATGCGGCCCTGTCTATAAGAAAAATAGCGACGTAGCAAAAGGCCGCATTTTTGTAAACCTTTTTCTTTGTTTTTTATTGACTTGTGTGTGCGATAAAGAATAATTTTATTCATTTACTAAAACATTTTGTTCTCAGTCACTCTGCAACCTTTGCTCTTAAAAAAATAACAATAAAAAACTTGGTTCTATAATTGTAGACGATAAATCTAAAAAACATAAAATTTTGTCTCTTCATCAATTAATGAAAAGTCATCCAATAGATCGAGGAACAGCAATGGGTGGTGTCGTCCGTGACCGGCGGCGGCGACGCGTGCGCCGCGTGGGAGTCGCGACTACGGGCCGCGCGGACACTAGTACGGGCCGCGCATCATGCACAGCGCAGGTATGTAAACAACAGGGCTGGTGTCATTCGTGATAGGCGGTGGCGCCGCTTATGTTAAACTACCTGTTAAACTGTCTATTGGACAGACGACAGCATTCCAGGATTTCGTATTACACACGACAGCACATCAGGTTAATAGTATGCGTTATTCAGCCCTCGCTGAGTCAGCATCATTTTGGTGGGTGCAGAACAGAAAACACGGTTCATTAAGTGCTTGTTTTACATTTATTTATTTTATTGTATTTGACGGCCGGTTTGGTCGAGTGGTAGTGGCGCTGCCTCTTGATCGACGGGGCCTGGGTTCGAATCCCAGTCGGGGCAAATATTTGTGTCAAAAGCAGATGTTTGTTCTCGGGTCAGTGTCTGTCTTTATGTGTGTCCCGAGCGACCCACGACACAAGGGAAAACCTTAGTTTGGGCGTTTGAGTGTACGGCGTTTTATTTATTTATTTATATATTTATTGTCTCTGTGTAATATGTGTTGTTTGGTGTTTTTTTTTGTTGCTGTTTGTGTATTTATGCTGTTTGTTTATCTTGTATCCCCAATTATAGAGTTCCTTACCTACTTACTTACCCTCCAAATCTCGACAAAAAGTCTGCTCATCTACTGTGTAAGCATACGACCGATATTTCGAAGCGTCGGATGTCAGTACATCGTTCTCTTGTGCACAGTGACAGATTTGTCACTAAAATATCGGTCGTCCGTCTATCGTAGACTTAATGTCCAGGAGACGTATTTTTGAAACAATAGAATTCCAATTCGCATACGAATTGACAAGATTTGTATGCGATTCTCATGCGAATCTTGTCAATTCGTATGCGAATTTGAATTCTATTGTTTCAAAAATACGTCTCCTGGTCGTTCCGACTTCCATTGTTCCGTTACGATTTGAAAGATAAACCATTTGTGGTAACACTAAAATTAAAAATTTTAATCACCCCCGACATTCGATTGCTTATAACTTTTAAACGGCTGAACAGATTTTCATGAAACATGGCTAAGAACACTCGGGATAAAATTATCTATGACACAAAAAAAACCAGACCAAAAATCGGTTCATCCGTTTGGGAGCTACGATACCACAGACAGATACACACATACACAGACAGACACGTTAAACTTATAACACCCCTCTCTTTTTGCGTCGGGTTTTAAAAGTGGTTTTTGCCATTTATAATAATTAGCCGTGACAAATAACTAAAATCAGGCATCGATTGGTTATTTAGTGATTTGTTAATTAAAGCCTAGGTTGACACATTTCTCAACAAAATAAAATAATTAAATAAAAATACAATGTATTATTATTAATAGAATTAATAATAAAATAAGATGCAGTAATCCGCCTATATCTTTGAATTTATTTTTACATAAGTAAAAGTGACAAGTGTGTAAAACAAAAGTTTAGATGGACAAATGTGCCAGTTGTATAAATTATCAAAAAGTATGCAAGTCGAACACAATGTTACTACCCCAAGACAATGTAAATACTTGTGCCCGTACAGAAACTAGATACAGTTTCGATGACGTCATAATTCTGAACCAAAAAAGTACTGAATTGGTTAAAATACACTAGGTAGTGAATGCGGTAGAGCGATCGCATTGATTTTCATTCACATGTGGACAACAGATGGTCTCGACTTAGCCGCTCGGTTTCAATACACCTTATACCAAAGTCTCAAGATTGTCTTTCCAATGAATAAAGCGCTGTTTGAGGCGCTTTGAAGCGCTTTTTCAGGTCATAGTACTTTTGTCACGTAGGCATAAAGTAATTAAAGAGTTTGTAAGTCTATTTTCTTATCACTATCAATGTTTCTTACGAAAAGGGAGCGTTAAAGCTATAAACGACAGCCTTTTGAAAACAAGAATCTACCTATTGTGTGGTTTATATTTATATTTTTTAGAAAAGTAGTTATAATCCGACACGTTCTGGTAGTCATTTGGTGTAATGGAAACCATATTATCTCTGATGTATTGATGTTTCGCCACGCAACTTAAGGAAATTAAACTTTATTTTGTTAATTGAAAATAAGATTTTAAAACGTATGTATCAACAGGTTCCAACTTAGTAGTCAAATGGATAACTTTATTAATCCTCTGATTTTATAGTTGCTTGTCTGTTCTTCTCGGGGGAAGACTGCACCTTTGCGAATAGGTGTAGAGTTAAAAGATAAATGAATTTACTACTTTGAATTATTTCAAGTAACATTCTAAATGTTCTCTAAAATAAAGCTATAACTTGACTGTAGTCAATAGAAAGACAATGAATAGAATGGAAAATATGTTCAACATATTACGAAGAACAGAAACGCTCCTAATAGCACATACTATGCTAATGCTATGGTATACAAGAGTTTTTAGTTAGGGAATTCCCTATTAATGAATATTTCATCTCTACCATACAATACTCCTTATCGACGAAGCTAAACGAAATAGCACACTCTTATCTAAGTCAGCTTTATGTGTGATGCTATACGAGCGTCTCCCACCATATCAGTCGAATTCCTGTTGTGTAAGAGATGGTATAAATATTTTTTTAACAAAAACAATGTTATTTCACCAAAAAGTGTTAATATTTACGTTTGCTAGAGAAATAATTAACCAATTATAGTAAAAAAGCTTTCCGAACGCTGCTCCGCCCGCGTGGACTACAGGTTATATCGTGCCCAGCTGTGGGATAAATGGGATAAATGTGTCCTTTCTCAAGATCTAATCTATCTCTGTACCAAATATCATCAAAATCGGTTATATAGTTTAGGCGTGAAAGCACAGACAGACAGACAGATAGACAGACAGAGTTACTTTCACATTTATTAGAAGGGATAACTACAAATGATAAGTATCTAGGTACATATTTGCTATTAATTTAAAACAAGCGAAGTCATTCTTCGCGTCTTGTCTGTTTTCTACTTAGTTTTTAAATACCTACCATGAAAGGTTTTTTTTGCGGTTTTGACTTTAATTTAGTGGAAAAAAAATGTAGTGGGTTAAGCAGGTACTTTCAAGTGAAGTAGATAAGTCAGGCTGAAACAAAATGCCTATAAAAGCCGGTGGGAACTATTCAACGCATAATAGTAGGTAAACGCATACAAAAGCATGCGTTTGCGTAAGCTTTGAGAGCGCGGGCACCAAGACTCGCTCAAACGGAGACGCGCCGAGCAATGCGATTGCAGTCTATATTTGGTATCTCGACACTACCAAATACAGCGCAGTTAATTTAAGACCGACCCGACTGGCTATTTATTGCTCATCTGTAATGTAACGTAATAAATTACATCGTAATTACTATGTGATCTAGTGAGGGCATTAGATTCTTGAACTGATGGGTTCAAATCCAACCTAGGAAGTATTCGCACTCTTAGTGAATGCTTCCCAGGTTGCACTTTTGCATACTTATCTGCTTATCACGTATTTTGCTGAGAAAGTGTTCCGTTCTCGTTTCTGTGCTTTGAATTTTTTTTATTTGGATTAACCGTGACCGAGGGGTAATCGTTTATATACTCTGCTTCCGATAGAATTTGTTAATTACTGATCTTATTTCATCTCCACAAAAAAAGAAGTCATACAGTGCTTATTTATTAATTACATTTACATATCCAAGGTTAGAGATTAATATTTAAGATTTCAAGTATGGTATATACTCGTACTTATAGTATATTAAAAATAATAATGTATAAATGTAGGATTAACAAATGGGGCTGATATTGCAGGATAGTAACCTAAAACCTAGTAATTTTCTCGGAAAAAAAGCTGCTCCTACTATAAGAGTACTCAGCTCCTGCCGCTTTAAAATGAAAATCGACCAAAGACTGACCTTTACCAAGTCCATGGAGAAACTAATATACACCATGACTTTGATTTTCAGATAAAATTAACGCAAGTTTATTGGCAACCCAAAATAAACTTTAAACATGTGCACAATTATATTATAACTTGTATAAAAACGACGTTAACCGATGTTTATTATCGCCCTGCGATAACGCTGTAGGCATAGTAGCTAATATCTTTAATAGAACGAGTGATGTAATACTCATAGTACACATAGTACCTGTACTCACTATATGTAATGAGCCGTAAGCTCAGATAAGAGACTAGACGAGCTTTACCAGTTGCAGCGTAGTCTAGTCTAGGGATAGACATCTTCTAGGTGAGCTGGTTATATCCTCGACCACGTCTTCAACAAACTGTCTAGATACCTTGTCAAGTGCATGTTCACATAATCTTGCATGTCCACCACTGGGAAAACATGCTGATTGCTGAACTAATGTGATAAAATAATATTTTTTAATAATTTTGGCGATTTTTTCTTCCTTTCTTATAATTATAAGTGGCCAACTTGGCTAACCCTAGTGACAGACTTTTCAAAACATCAATTGGCCTCTGATGACCGTGGAACCAACAAACAGACTGAGTTACAAAAAAGTCATGACGAACGTTTTTATTAATTTTAAATAGTGAAAGTTTTCATTAATTTCAAAATAAAACAAATGTATCCTCTATGTGTTTTTAGAGAGGCCCGTGCCTCTCGGTGGAGACGTATATGGGTAAGAAGTATCTAATTAGTAAAACATTTGATTTTAAATAAATCTTTTCCTTTTATAGCAGTTCAAAAGGCCATGTTTTGTGTCCTCTCGTAACGGTTACATGATCCCCAGATTTTGTAGAGCAATGTACTTTTTTATCTCAGAGTCACTGACCTAAGATTTTTAAGTTGCACGTCACCCAAAATTAGGCGACAAGCTATAAAGATAGCGCGCTTTAAACCGAATTTTAATAGCCTAACAGTGATGCGATTTATTGAATAAAACTTCGCAAAATGAATACTGCATTAAACTTTTAATCTGGTGTAGGATAGTTAAAGTGCGTTTTCCACCATTTCACGAACAATTAAGAAAGGTCCTAGTCCTTAATTATATTAAGATACTAGCTTTCTGCCCGGGACTTCGTTCCCGTGGGATATCGGGAAAATTATGTAGCCTATGTTCATCGGGGATAATATATAATTCTAATGGTGAAAGAATATTTCAAATCGGTCCAGTAGTTTCGGAGCCTATTCAATGCAAACAAACAAACAATTAATTCCTCCTTATAATATTAGTATAGATAAAAACAAGTTGTGGCTCTTACTTACCTACAATCATTTTTTTTAATTTATTTAATACTTACGTAAAATTATACTACAGTCAAGAGCACATAACTTAATGCAAAATTTCTTCCAGTATCAGTTTGATTTGCTTTTCTTTTTACGCTCTAGAGCTGAAAACGCCAGTGAGTTAAAATTCTTATTTATCACAGAGAATTGTTCAAATCTTGATATTCAATTGATTGTAAGTACATAGGTTACAACAGTGCATACTACCTACAAAGTACTTGCGTCAGTAAGCCATTTACGTGGACCTGTAATACGCGAAATATGAGACGGCACTAGCTTCGCCCTGCGGCTTCGGTCATCGCCCAGCCTCGCTGTGAGGTAATACTTTAAAGCGGGTGTTTTACGACCCTTCCGCGACGCGCTCACGCAGTTCACGTAAAATTAGATTCTTCCTTCTCTTTCTATAGGTATTCTGGTGTTATTTCACTCGCACAAATATATTTACTATTCATGTCTGTAAAATGTTTCTAGACGTTAGGTGTTTAATTTAAAAATGACTTAATATACACATCAACACGGTCTAGGGATATTGCACGATTTTTCATACAAAAGAGATCTGTTTGAGAAGCTATAAAAGCATACTCGAGATACTTGGAGTGCTATAATTTTCAGAGGAGGAAGTGCTTAACCTGAATTTCCATTCTAAATAATAAATATTGTTTTGCTTAAAATTTGTGAAAACGTGACGAAAATGAAAAAAAAAAGCGTAAATTTGACTATTTTTAAACAAAAAGCTCAACTTGTTTTCTTTTGGGGAGGCATCAAAGAATTATTAGAAGACAATGCGAGGATAGAATTAATAACATCCTGAATGTTCTATGAAATAAAGCTATTTAACTTTGAGTGTTATTTTTTTATTTTATTTGATGAACAACACTTTAGAGATAAATGTTGATAGGTTATAATCTTTAGTTCAAAATACACCAAATAACAGAAGGAAAGCAGTGTACTTCCAGTTATTGAGATACAATGCTTGGTAGTTGCAAATTGCAAAAAGATCTTTACACTCTAATGAAGTACCAAACAAATAACCCAATCACAAATTACTACTTATATTCGGTCACATTTTGTGAGAAACTTAACAAAAGTATGTAGAGTCAAGATAAGCAGTAGTGGAGCGCTTATCTGAGGTGAACTTTGACACCATAACCGCGTTTTGAGAATGAACCTTTATCGGCGCGAAAGCGTTCATTCACAGTCGTGGTGACGCATGCTCTCAACTCTTCATATTAGGTGACTGTAGGCCCACTTTGACATTTTCAGTTTCTCACAAGCGCTGCGTTCCATTTCTCATTCTGAGTAGGTATTTTATTTACCATGCCCAGGATTTGACGCACTTGATTTAAGTTGATGTTAAAGTAAATAACAGTAGAGCGACTGCTGTCTGATCTCGTGCTGTCTCTGCCAACATGGGATATTTTAGGCTACGTGCAGGCATTATAGTAAAAAATAAAAAACAACTACCTTCCTCTTATAGCTGGTTTGGTGGAGTGGTAGTGACGCTGCCTCTTGATCTTTGGGTCCTGGATTCGATTCGCGGTCGGGCAACTATTTTTGTAAAAAGCAGATGTTTGTTCTCGGATCATGGGTGTGCGTGTCTGTTTTTGTTTGTTCCAGAGAACCCAAGACTCTATGACACAAGGGAAAACCTTAATGTGGGCCTTTCAGTGTGTAGCGTTTTTTATTATCATAAGCCTCTTTACACAAAACATAATTAAAATCCTTATATTAAGTACAGAAAAACAGATTTTTTTTAAAATTTTATTGACGACTAATGCGAAAGAGCTCTTGTTCGATGTCTCATATTTTGTTAACTGTGTCATATTTAATTCCCGGTATTTTGTTTTTGCGTCGTCTGTTATCTGTTGTTAAAATAACATATAATCTTAATTGCTTAATTTCACCGATCTCGTCAATTAAGATAATGTTGCTTTAATCGACCGATATTTCTTGGCTTACCTACTTAACAAAGGTGATATTTCACTTTTATATGGAGGTTGGGCCTGGTCATTGTACAGTACTCCACAAGTCGTCATTAATACTATGACATTGGTAGCGTCTATTTTTCATAAAATGCATTAGTTTTACTGTAGAAAAATATTTAAGATTGATTAATACTGCCATACTTACAATGATGGTGGAATGAAATGACAGATGACAGTGACATTAATGACAGTTGACAAGTGAATGCGCGCCGCGTTAAAAAATCTATCTACAAGTTTCATCTCATGACATCAAAATATTATAAAAAGTTAATGCTCTGGTGTTATTATTCTTTAGCCATTTGTTTTATCCAATATTATGAAGATTTAGCTAGGATTTACTTGTTAAATATAAACAAGTCGATTAATTATTAACAATTAACCATTGACTATTTTGAACGTGAATTGTCAAACAATATGGCGACCTCAGTGTGGTAACTACAAAAACACTTATAATTTTCAATATTTTTATAATTTTCTACAAATCAGCCCGGGATTTTAGAATTTTTATTTTATTTTTCCAGGAACAAACTATTTTATTTTTATTTTTCTGGATTTTATTTGTACAGTACAAATACCAGGCCCATTTTGAAAAATCACCTCCGTCAACCGTCAACCGTCAAAATGGCCACGCTCGCCCAGCAGTTCTGCCGCAGAGGCTCAACAACAACATCTATCCCGGTCTGCACATAGTGGTACGAATGCACAAACTCCTCCATTCATGCTACATTTTATAAATGTAATGGATCGAGTGATTTGGCATACGTATCAGCTTCTACAGGCGATCTAGATACCGCAGCGGCCAGTGGTCGGCGGGGCACCATAAGATAGGGTCTGTGACTGTTTGGGGCTGTTGCAGCAGGATGTGGAGTGGATAGGAAATGTGAGTCGACAAGAATACTAGCATCGAGCCAACGCAGGGAGGATAGATACTATACTTGGTGTGTAATATATGCAGGTAGGATTGAAGCTGCAGTGATGTGGATTGTGGGTCCTCTTCCTCAACTGTTTTTCTTTTTTTTTTCTTTTTTTTTGTGCGGCTTTCTTCACCGGGTAGGTTGTTTTGTTAATCATTCTTGTTTGTAGAATAGTTAGCCTGGTTTTCTTCGTCTACATCTTGTCCGTTGGTGTAAAACGTCGAAATTACGTATGGTTGTCCTCCTGCCGCTCTTGAGATGCGTTTCTCCTATTATTATTATTGCTTCGGTAATGGTAATCCAAGTCCTCTGATTCCGATTCAGTATCCGTTTCAGCTACTTTGTAGATGTCTTCAGCTTCTTGTTTGATTTTTTGTCGGTCCGATGCAATTGTTTTCCAATAGGATTTTGATTTTCGAGTGTAATTGTATATGTCCTGATTTAGAGAGTTTATCCAAGTGAATATAGGCCGACCCAGGCCCATTTTGAAAAATCACCTTTACATTTACACAGGTTTTGTTCTTTGGTGATAGGTAATTTTATAAATTACTAGCTTTCAGCCCGCGGCTCCGGTTATATCATGCCCAACTGTGGGATAAAATGTAGCCTACGTCCTTTCTCAGGCTCTAATCTAACTCTGTACCAAATTTCATCAAAATCGGTTGAGTAGTTTAGGCGTGAAAGACGGACAGACAGACAGAGTTACTTTCGCATTTATAATATTAGTAAGGATAGCATTTATAACAAACCCGTGGTTTTTAACAATTTACTATTTTCGTATTTATTTGACTCTCTCAAATAATTATTTATTCCAAAAATACCTATAATGTTAAATAGGTAGTCATGTATATTTTCAACTCTACATTCTAACATTCGAGGAATTTAACTGTTTCTAGTCAACTTGACACTGATAAGAGCTCAGGGGTTATCGCCGAATCTGTCGAAATGTTATAACTAAAAAGTTGTATCTATCTATCGTACTTAGCTAAACTACGTGATTGGTAAGACATAATGACTGCGGATTGACATAACTTTTCATGTTGTGTTTGAATAAGTAAGGTACGAGTAACTCTAAATTGAAAATGTTATATCACCTCCGACCGACATTCAGTAAATCTAAATATATAAAAGGAGATACTGACTGACTGACTGACATATCAACGCACAGCCTAAACGGCTAAACGTAGGCACTTGAAATTTGGAAGGGACGTAGCTTAGGTACCGTAGAGGTGCACTAAGAAAGGAATTCCCGAAATTCCCACGGGAACTGAAATTAGCGGGAAAATCCTTTTGTATGAAAAATCTAAACCGCTTAAGTTAGACGCTTGAAATTTGGCATGCAGGTACCTTAGTAAACTTAAAACTTATTAGTTGCAACAGGATATTGCAAAATTCCCACGGGAACGGGAGTTAGCGGGAAAAAACTTTTGTATGTAAAAATCTAAATCACGTACTGTGTACTCTGTACAAAAAAAAAACACGCAAACGAAGTTGCGGGCATCAGCTAGTAGCTTATATTAGGTATAACTTTTCAAAATCGGTCGACTTGTTTAGAAGCTATGATGCCACACATAGACATATATTTAATCATATTTTTCAACGTGCGTTTGCGTGGGTCCCGTAGCGTTGCTGGATAAAGGCGTTTTGTTTTTGTTTTAGCTGTGTTTTATGAAAATTGGTTCAGCCGTTTAAAAGTTATTATAAGCTATGAATGTGGGCGGTGATACGAAATTTTAAACTCCTGAAATTGCTTAGTCCTATTGAAGTCCTTAGATATTTTGATATAAAAAAGATTCTACGCGATTCAAAATCTGTTTTATTTCATTCCCCACATAAGTTTGAATGTATCCTAAAAAATCTACCCAAATTCACGATCTTAAAGAAGGTGTCGGGCATTTTGACATTTAGGGCCCCACAACCCGAAATGTTGCGTCGGCAATAATACAGCAGTGTAAACGAGTTGTGAAATACCAAACCTTGTTTGAATTGCTCTAATAATTTGCGCGTTTATCATCCAACTCATTAGTTAGTTCAACTTCCATGCTGTGGACTACCTACTCTACCTACCTACCTACTCTTCCCAGGTATACAGTAAAAGTATGTAAGAGGTGTGCGAAGGTTTTGCTGTATAATGGGCGAAAGGCTGCCCACATCTCACCATTATCCAACTTTTTCCATCTGATAACCCTCACAATTTGTGTCAAACGTGGCATCTAGTGGTTCTAGATCCACTGATGCTCTGCCTACCCCGTTAGGGATTATAGGCGTGAGAGTATTTATGGGTACATTGCGAGCCCATTGAATATTTCGCTCCATTCACGTGAAACGGACCGTCGTCGGAGCTTTGTGTCCTTAACAATAGGGCCTTTCAGTTCATTAAACAAGTCAGGCACCCTATTAGAGATGTCCTTTTGAACGATTCATTTCGAATTCTTTTGTTTTGAAGTATTGAGTCAATCTAAATACCCACTTAAAAATACCACCGCTATGAAATCGCCAATGTTTCCGCCAAATACGATGATTACTGCGGTTTTTTTTTTGCATTACTTCTTTCTTTTACCTAGTCCCGTTGCTCATTCGGGGTACACTTGACCATAAAAAAAAACTGTTTAAAAAAGACCATTACAAATTTCCGAATTTCTTAAAAAAAATCTAAGCATTCACTCTGTTTTGTTCCTATAAGAACGTTTTTGCATTGGTGATGGGACAGCCTCATGCGCAGGGGCCTGATTTTTGAAACAATATAACCCGAATCTCTTTAAAGTTCGAGTGAATAGGCTCCTTCTGGGTGAGCTTGCTACATCCTCGACCGCATCTTTGCCCTTGGGCTAGATTGTGGTCAAGAGCGAACCCTTCATTAATAATAATAAATAAATAAAAACAATAGAATTCCAATTCGCATACGAATTCACAAAATTTGTATGAGATTCTCATGCGAATCTTGTCAATTCGTATGCGAATTGGAATTATATTGTTTCAAAAATATGGGCCCTGGCCTCTGTACATTTTGCTAAGTTCCAAAAATGGTATAATATAATTTTCACAGGCACGTTAGAAGGATATTACTTCTATTGAAAATGATAATGATGTGGATGAAGTATGTCTATTTTGCATTTTAAATTGTACTAAGTTTATTTTTTTGTTTTTTTAATTTTTCTGTTTTGTTTTCTTTTTCGCGTTATTATATATAGAAATAAAGCAGTGCCTGTTGTGTCGTCTCTCTGTTTGTATGTTTCTTGCTGTATGTCTATTGTGTACAATAAATCTAATATATAAAATTCTCGTGTCAGACTGTTTGTAACAAAACTCCTCCGAAATGGCTTGACTGATTGTTATGAAATTTTGTGTGTTATATTTTGGACATTTTGGAGGTATGAGAATAGGGCGTAATATACTGTTTTTTCCCAAATTCCCACGGGAACGAAGTCCCTAGTGAAAAGCTAGTAAAAAGTAAGGATTTAAAGTAAATGTGTTATTAAAAGCTAATGAGTACAGTATGTTTGTCACGCGGTCAGCGCCGGAGCAGCGGCCTTCCGTTTCGCCCCTACATCCGCTGATAACCAGCTCAGAGCATAGCCAAGCATCAATACGAATGCCTACTCACTACTTTATGTAGATTTTACTATAATAAGAATTTTAAAGACCCGTTTATTTAAACGGAATAAGGGAGGGCATTAATATTAGTTCGCAATACGTTAGGTTAGGATGTGATTTTTTACCTATACAACTGAATAAAGTATGTATGTACAACTATACACACAGCAGCACATCAGACTGTACATGTTGACAATGGTGTCGCCTTTATCTCTCTCGTTATTTTTTGCACTACAGCTTTCATAGTGCAAATGGGTAACCTGACGTGTCGCAGTACATGAAACTCTTGAAAAATCCTGGAGCGGGCCTGTCCCACTAAATTCGTCATTTCGGATTTATGTACGGATTTTTCATTGATTATCGTTTGCTTAGCCGTGAAGAAAAACATCGCCGTGAGAAAAACATAAAACCCTCACGTCTAAGAAAATACGTTTTCGTAAGGCCTGCGGTCCACTAACCCGCATAGGGTCAGTTTGGGGAAATATGGCTTAAATCCCCTTCGTGTTTCGAAGGGAGGCCCGTGCCTCTCGGTGGGGACGTATATGGGCCGATAAAAAAAATATTTGTAATAGTAATTTCATCTATTCGTTTGTGAAGGATTTGCATTTCGGTTTCGCACTTTTAGTTCAAAGTAAAATGCGCGGAAAAACCGCCAAAATTACGATGCGGCAATCGCAATCGTAGTGCAATTATTGTTACGTCTACGGGAAGAGATAGAGTGGTGCTATTTCTAATCAACAACACGCGGCAAAAATAGAATCATATAAATTCAAACTATTAAAACATGTAAGAGTGTAGATAGAGACTAGGAAGCCCGTTGCCATAATAATTACCAAAACAAAAAGCGCATCCCGAAAGTTGTGTTATTTTTGTTTGTTAGGCCCGTTTCGGAGAACGGCGCGGGTGGAGGGGGCGGGAGCGGTCGTCGCCTCGCACAGGGGCAGATTTAGGGCTACCTGCTTCATCCTACTATAATATTATGCGAAAATCTGTGAGGATGTACGGATGTTTATTACTCTTTCACGCTCAAACGGCTAGACTAATCTTGATAAAATTTGGTATGGAGGTAGCTGACACCCTAGATTAACACATAGGCTACATAATTTTCCCAAATTCTTACGGAAACGAAGTCCCGGGTGGAACGCTAGTTAATTTATATTTCGTGCCTTGCTAAGCAAATGGACCGCAAAAATAAGTGGTTTTACAAACTGTTCATATGTTTTGGTTAAAGGCTTTGTAAGCGAATATGTTTTAATCAGCATTGTTAATTATATACATAGGATATAGAAATGTTTTTAACCCCCGATACAAAAAGAGGGGAGTTATAAGTTTGACGTGTGTGTCTGTGTATCTATAAATGTCTGTGTAAAATGTGTGTTTGTCTGTGGCATCGTAGCTCCTAGAGAAATGGACCGATTTGATGTAGTTTATTTGTTTGAAAGCTGACGAGATGGTTCTTAGCTACGTATATTTTATTTAAATTAGTTCAGTTGTTTAAAAGTTATAAGCTATGAGCTGCCCCTCGAAGAGACGGAAAATCTCCATTTAACACTGTAAGTATGAAAATCTTTTTACATACTTACATATATTTACATTACAATTCAACCATTGATTTATCAAAAGTAACATTTGGTGCAAAGGCAGAATATTCCCACACGGGGATCTCTTCCAGTCAACCTTGTAAAGATTTAATTAACTATCCAGTGGTTTTTCTCTTCCTCTCACAAGGATTTTTATTGCTTCATTAATTAACATAAGTCTAACAGACTACTAATTTTGATGATTTAAAAAAAAAAAAATATTTTGCATTTGAGTCAAGTATATTGTATTTTCTTAAAGCTTCACTGTTTTTGATTTTGATATTAAAACTTAAATCAAAAACATTTAAACCATAACAACGTTTGAAATTACTTGAACCGAAAAACGTCGAATGCAAATAGAAATTCATTAATTTAGAACTCATTAATTTGAGATAAAGGGCTTCGAGCTTAACAAAGGCTTTTAGAACCGGCTGAGTGTGTCTCTGGCAAAGTAGGGCAGAGGCAGGCGGGGCGGGGCGCGGCGCGGGGCGGGGGCCGGCGCGCGAGTGGCCGGCGGCAGCGGGCGGCAGTGCAGCGAGGGCCGCGGCGACTCACCACCGCGCCATGGCTCTGCACGCTTTGTTTATCTGCGCGCTTATCGCCGGCGGCGGGGCCGTCTACAACCGCGAACGCGACCGCCTGCGAGCCGACCCCCGCCTGCTCGAGCGCGCCTGCGAACTCAGCTCCTGCTACCCCGCCACCGGTAACCTCCTCATCGGCCGAGAGAACCGCCTCTTCGCCTCCTCCACGTGTGGACTTCACGGCCGCGAACGATACTGCATCGTATCACACTTGGAAGACAGAAAAAAATGCTTCTGGTGCGACTCCACTAACAGCTCCACCAGCCCCACCCTCAATCATCGGATAGAAAACATCATCCACAAATTCAACCCCGGCACACGAATGAAGACCTGGTGGCAATCCGAAAATGGCAAGGAAAATGTCACTATCCAACTTAACATGGAGGCCGAATTCCACCTTACGCACTTGATAATACAGTTCAAAACCTTTCGACCTAAGGCTATGTTAGTGGAGAGATCTTTCGACTTCGGTAAAACATGGCGCGTTTACCGATATTTCGCGCACAACTGCAACGAAGCTTTCCCCGGAGTGCCGACGCATTCTCAGCGTAATTTAACGGAAGTTGTGTGCGAGTCGCGCTACTCGGGAGTGGCGCCTTCGACGGAAGGTGAAGTGATTTTCCGTGTTTTACCACCGAATATAAATGTTACGAACCCTTACTCCGAAGAAGTACAAAATCTACTACGAATGACGAATCTTCGAATTAACTTTACTAAGCTTCATACACTCGGCGACGACTATCTCGATAATAGAGCCGAAATTCAAGAAAAATATTATTACTCTATATACGAAATGACCGTTCGTGGTTCCTGTTCCTGTTATGGCCATGCATCAAGATGTTTACCTATACCCGGAGCTGAATCTAAAATCAATATGGTGCATGGACGTTGTGAATGTACTCATAATACCAGAGGACTTAACTGTGAATATTGTGAGGACTTTTATAATGACTTGCCGTGGCAACCGGCTGTAGGCAAAACTTCTAACGCTTGTAAGAGATGTACATGCAACAATCACGCAACAACTTGTCATTTCGACCCCGCAGTGTACAATAAAACTGGAAAAATAAGTGGTGGTGTGTGTGATAATTGTCAACATAATACAATGGGTGTTAACTGTGAACGTTGTCAGCCAAAGTTTTATCAAGACCCTAATTTGGATATCCAAAGTCCAGAGATATGTAAACCCTGTGACTGTGACCCACAAGGTACGACTGACCAAGAAATTCTTTGCGACGATGAAACTGATGCTGTAAATAACAAAACTGCAGGTCGGTGCCACTGTAAACTTAATATAGATGGACTCCGGTGTGATAGATGCAAAGAAGGCTTTTGGAATTTCGACCCCCAGAGCCCCGAAGGATGTGAAGCTTGCACTTGTGATGCATTAGGTACTATCAACGAAAGAGGTTGTGATCAAGCTACTGGTATCTGTTTCTGCAAACGTCACGTGACAGGAAGAAACTGTGATCAGTGTCTACCCGAATTTTACGGTTTATCGGACAGCGACGACGGATGCTCGCCATGTGATTGTGATGAGGGTGGTGCACTGGACAGGGACTGTGATGTGATAACAGGACAATGTAAGTGTCGCCCGAATGTAACCGGTCGCCGTTGTGACCAACCTATTCAAAACTTCTTTGTTGGACCGCTTGATTATATTGTAATCGAAGGTGAATCGAGTCTGTGTGATTCTCAAATTGATGATAATGCTATTCAAAGTCAGTTATGTCATGTTGTTATTAGAGAGAACTTCCCTGATGGTAGAAAAGAAACTTGGACAGGACCTGGTTTTATGAAAATACCAGAAGGTAGTACATTAGTGTTCCTTGTTAACAATTTACAGAGAAGTATGAATTATAATATTTTAATTCGTTATGAACCACAATCGCCTATTGATTGGGAAGAAGCTACTATTTTAGTAAAAAGACCGTACGGTGTTGATTCTGATTCACCATGCGCAAACGTTCGTCCTGAGGACGATACCGTTTTGACAAATTTACCAGCAAATCAACGAAGTGTCCTAGTTCGCCCTTCTGTATGCTTAGAAGCTAATAAAGAAACAGAAATACGCATTTATTTAGGTCGTCAAGACGGACGTACTTCCAATCCTAGAGCAACTGTTTTAGTGGACTCCATAGCTTTAATTCCGTCATTTGATGACTTACCATTCTTACACAATGGGAGTTCTACCAGAGATGAGTTTGAACGATTTAATTGTGGCGATCAATACTATTATAGTCTAAACAGAGAAAATATTCCTGAGATTTGCAAAAAATATCATGCCAGTATTGGATTCTATATAAGAAATGGATCTGAACCCTGTCAATGTGATCCCACCGGTTCAAAGAGTCATCAATGTGACCCCTACACAGGATATTGTCAATGCGTTGAAAACATTGTTGGAGCTAGATGTGACCGCTGTGCTCCAGGTACTTACGGTTTTAGCAAATTTGGTTGCAAACGTTGCGACTGTAACAGCATAGGATCACTTGACAATTTCTGTGATGCTACAAGTGGACAATGTAAATGTAGAGCAAATACTTATGGCCGAGCTTGTGACCTATGTCAACCCGGATACTTTAACTTTCCTAATTGTCAACAATGTGACTGTAATGGACATGCATTTGAATGTGACGATAAAACTGGCGCCTGTAGAGAATGTAGTGATTCTACAGAGGGGCATCGATGCGAGAGGTGCATTGAGGGATACTACGGAGATCCTAGACTTGGTTTCGATATTGCTTGTCGTCCCTGCCCATGCCCTGGTGTAAGAGGAGATCCTAATAAAAGTAGTCACGCTGATAGATGTGAGTTAGATCCGGAAACTAAAGATGTCGTCTGTGATTGTAAAGAAGGCTACGCTGGACTGCTATGCGATGTTTGTGCTGACAATTACTATGGAGATCCTGTAAAAGGCACTTGCGAGAAATGCGAATGTAATGAAAATGTTGATGTGACAAAACCTGGAAACTGTGATCCTTACACTGGTCAGTGCTTAAAGTGCTTACATAACACAGCTGGCGAACATTGTGAAGTATGTGAAGAAGGTTACTTTGGAAATGCTTTAGAAAAGGCATGTTATAAGTGTAATTGTTCTGAACTAGGAACAAACTTTACAGTAGGTAATTGCGATAGAGAAACTGGTCAATGCCCTTGCTTTAACAATGTCATGGGAGTCAATTGTGATCAGTGCACAGAAAATCATTGGAAAATTGCCATTGGAACTGGCTGTGAGCCTTGTGACTGTGACCCCATCGGATCGGAATCTCCGCAATGTAATTCTTACATTGGCAAATGTGACTGTAAGCCTGGACACGGTGGTAGACAGTGCGATCAATGTCAAGAAAATCACTGGGGAGATCCTAATATTGAATGTCACGAATGCGATTGTGATCCTTATGGCTCTGCTTCATCTCAATGTAACAGAGAAACTGGAGCGTGTGTTTGTAAACTAGGAATGGGCGGATATCGGTGTGACATGTGTGCTAGAGGATACCTAGGCATAGCGCCTCAATGTAATGCTTGTGGCGAATGTTTTGATAACTGGGATAATTTAATAAATGACTTGCGTCTTAAAACTGAATATGCTATTGGAAACGCCAGTAAAATTAAGCTTGTAGGGGCTACTGGTGCATACACAAGAGACTTTGAAGATATGACTAAAAAGCTTTCTGAGGTTGAAAACATTCTTCAAAGCACAGAACGAGGACAAACAACAATTCATGAACTCTTATCCAATGTTACGAGTTTGCAAAATCTTTTGTCTGATGCAGATAAAAAGGTCAAAGATAGTAACGAAAACCTTAATGCTATTACGTCTAAAATAAACTTAGGTAATGTGACTTTAGATGGATTAAGAACAAGTATTGAAAAGCTGAAGACAAAAACACTGGACTTGGGTGAAAATGCAACAAAATTGCAAGAAGCCAATTTAGAAGGAGCTCTAAATTTAACTCGCGAAGCAAAAGAACGGGCATTAAAAGCTTCAGACGATGCAGAAAATGTTCAAACAATAATTGCAAACACAGACCGCCAAATAAAAAATACCGATAGACTTATCGAAATACAATACGAGCACTTCAATAACACCCAAAACGATAACGACAAAAAGTTAGATTTGATACAAGATCAAATATCTGAACTTGAAAGCCAAATACCGAAACTGAATGAAAAGATGTGTGGCTTGGAAAGTGACAGCTGTGACATGTGTGGAGGCGCAGGATGTGGAAAATGTGGAGGAATATCATGTGACCAGGGAGCCGTTACTAAAGCTGAACAGGCATTGGACTTTGCAAATAAAACTGAACATAGGATAAAAGAGCATGAACTTACAGCTGAGGATTTGTTCAGATCTGTATCTCAAGTAAAACAGGATACTGTTGCTGTTCGCTCTAGAGCTAAAGACTTGCACAATAGAGCTCATGAATTCAAGACTTCTGCCGAACGGGTAACTAATGAAAGTCTTGAGCTGACAGCTGAATTGAAAGAGTTTTTGTCGAACACCTCGAACACACCTACCGACGTAAGAACCCTTGCTAATGAAATTCTTAATATGTCTATTAGTATAGAACCAAAAGAAATTACAGAATTGTCACAGCGCATCAATTCCACGGTATCTCAACTTACAAATATTGAGAACATAATAACAGAAACTAAACCAGATCTAGAAAGAGCCAAAGAATTGAAACAGAATGCAACTACGATAAATAAAGCAGCTAATTTGACTCTTGAAATGGCAAATAAAGTTTTGGAAGCGTTGGATGAAGCACAAGCAGCTCAAGATGCAGCCGAAAATGCTATCAACAGAGCAAATAGTGATATCGAGGCCGCTAAGAGTGATTTGATTCCCATAGCTAAAGAAACCGAGCAAGCCCAGAAGAAAGCCAACGAAACGAAGGAAGAAGTTGAGAGTTTACGACTTCGTTTGTCAGACTTACAAAAAGATATTCTGAAAATTGAAACTGACGCTGAACAGGTTAAACAAGAAGCAGACGACGTAGTCAACCGAGCTGAAGGGGCTGAACAACGAGCCAGGCAGTTGCGCCAGGACTTTAAACAAACGAATATGTCTCTGGCAGAACGTGCTAGTCAGACATCGAATTCTAGAGGCCGGGCGCAGCTACTGCTGAATCGAGCCACGAAGCTGGCAAGTGACACCCAGACTCAACTCAAACTATTAGCAAATATGGAAGAGTTGTATAACGATCACAACGAGCAGCTTAACATGCTGGAAAAAGAAGTAGCGGATCTTAACTCACAAATGAATTTTTACTTATCAGAGATTACAAGACGTTCTGACAACTACAGGTCTTGTACAACATAGTTTTTTCTACCATCATATGAAAATGCTGATATTGTTACTATTGTCTTGAGTGCCATAATACTGTAAATTGGACTATGTATGTATATAGTCCATTAATTGATAATTGACTATCGTGAAATCGTAGTATGACTACTGTTTTGTATTATATTGCATTATGTATGGGTTGTAATGTAAACAAAAAAATGTTTCTGAGAATTTCGAATATGACTGTACTTTTATACTTAAACATGTGCCTTATATTTGTTGGATTGATTAAACGTTTAAATACCACATCTCGAAATTTAAAAAAGTAATTTGTTGTAAGTGATCGTTTATGTATCAAGCCCATATGGAACATTTTAGTATCCCAAAGAATTTTGTAGGTTTAATGCTTTTATAGTTAAAATGGAAACGTTGTACACTATTTACTACTAAAACTTATTACCTATATCTGTGTCTATTGTTTAATACATTTTAAGTAATTTATATCCATTCAAAAATGTCGTGTCCTATTTCAGATTATATTTAAATGTAGTTATATGTTTAGTTACTTAGTACTGCGTGTTTGTAAAAATAATTTAACGATTTATACATGTAGCTAATTAATTAATTAATTATATTTGAACATCTTCAACTAAACGATAGATTGTGGCGTGATCTTGCCGAATGTTAACGTACACATTTGAAAGCATCAAAAACTTAGGTGCCATATTTCTGTATGAATGTGCATTTTTTTAATTTAGTCTTATGTACTACTAGGTTTCTGCCCGGGACTTCGTTCCCGTGGGAATTTGGGAAAATTATGTAGCCTATGTGTTAATCCAGAGTGTCAGCTACCTCCATACCAAATTGTATCAAAATTGGTCCAGCCGTTTGAGTGTGAAAGAGTAACAAACATCCATACATCCATACATCCATACTTACAAACTTTCGCGTTTATAATATTAGTAAGGATAAGGATAGAACTATTAAGTAGAATATAACAGCCATATTTTTATAGTCTGTAAAATATGAGGCACCAATACTTAACTGTAGAATGTTGATAATACAATTTTTTTTTTCATATGGATCTGTGTCTTATTTGAAAATGTCCCAAAACACAAACACTACATTAAATACACCAACAGTGTCTAGTAATGTACAGAGGCCAGCGCATCAGGTTACTCCATTTTCATTGCAAAACCTTAATCAGAACAGTGCAGAGTGCACGCGGGTGGTAACCTGAGTTGCGGCCGTCCGTACATACATTTTACTAAACATTGTTGGTATGACGGCATATTTTTTTTGTAGTGTCCTTTCAAAACAAGTACACAATAATCTCATACACACTTAGAGAGTACTTCATGTGCTGATCGTTCACTGTAAGATTACAGTTTTTGACTACTCTGAGTAGTTATTATTATTTATTTAACCTACTTCCAAAATGGTATCTTGTACGGACGGCCGCACACGAGGTTACCACACGCGTGCACTATGTTCTGTTGTGATAAGAGCGGTTTTGCAATGAAAATGGAGTAACCTGATTTGCTGGCCTCTGTACATCACACACCTTTAATTGCAGAAACATTAATTTAAATTCCTCTTCGAGGGCGACAAACCTGCAAAGGTATTTTTAATAGTTTAATTTATTCTTAAAAATCCTCATATTTATTCTTAAAAATAAATGCGTAGTTATAATTTAAAGAAATATTATTTCTGTTCCCTTATATTAGTCCTGAGTGATGACTACTGATAAAACGTAGTAGTACTACGTAGTAGTAAGAAAAGTCAGCTTTGACGAAAAAAATATTGATATTATTTACCTAGTTCATTTTATTAATTGCACTCTTAGCGATCCTCTTCTTCCTTGTTCTCTCACTGATGAGGATCGCGTCCATGAACAATCGCTTCCACGTGGAGCGGTTGGATGCTGCAAGTCCCACACAGCATGTAGCATGGTGGTACGACGCTCTTAACGATAGGTATACCAAAAAGGTGGTCAGCTAACTTTGCAGCTAATTTATTTAAATCTTTGTCTGTTCTCAATCTCATTGGAATATTAATTCTAAAATAATTTCGGTATCACCCCCGAAATTCAATCGCTTTGACGGCCGATTTGGTCGAGTGGTAGTGACGCTGCCTCTTGATCGACGGGTCCTGGGTTCGATTCCCAGTCGAGGCAAATATTTGTGTAAAAAGCAGATGTTTGTTCTCGGGTCATGGGTGTTTGTGTCTGTCTTTGTGTGTTCCAAGGGACCCACGACACAAGAGCAAATCTTAATGTGAGTCTGAGTGTGAAACGTTTTTTTTATAACTCTTATTTTGGTCAAATATATCTAAGAACCATCTCGATTACGTCAGCTTTCAAATAAAAAAAACGGTATAGAAATCGGTCCATTGGAGCTACGATACCACAGACAGACACAGATACATACGTCAAACTTATAACATTCCTATTTTTGTCGGGGGTTAAGAAAATAAAAATAAATCAAGTTTTTATAAAATGTTTAAATGTAGCTAGCTCTTCTACTTATTCCAGATGGTTATACCTAGAACCTATTCTGTCTAACGACGAAGGGGAGCTTGGCACCAAGTTCCGGAAGGTGGACCAGGGGTTCAGACAGGTGACGCGCATTCTGGAGTCGGACCCTCGCCTGTCAGCGCTACTGCAGTCGTCGAGACTGCAGCCTATGTTAGATTCTATCTCGGAGCAGCTGCTAGCTTGTCAGTCGGCCCTCAATCAGTATATTGATGTAAGTATTTGAGAGGATTTAAATAAATTAACGTCACAAACTCAACTGCAAACACTAAAGGTTTTACCTTATGTCGTGTGTCTCACCTGACACACAAAGACAGACCGAAATGCCCAGTCTCGAGAACAACATCTGACTGTTAATTTGTTTAGTGGTTAACTGGATCGTAACGCTGCTTCTGAACCGACGACGTTTTCTGGGTTCGATTACCGGCCGGGGCAAACATTAGTGTAAAAAGCAGATGTTTTTCAATGTCTGTGTCTCAAGGTTCAAAGAAGACCTTAGCGTCTAAGAATTAATTTAAATTGTATACTATTCAACAAAGTCTATCAGTCTCGCTCATAGACATGGAGTGTGTAAGAGTCGAATAGATAAAGCTATCGACTCTTACACACTCCATGTCTATGAGTGAGACTGATAGACTTTGTTGTAAGTTTCACTCTACCGGTGCTGCTGGATTCATTTAACCACCTTTAATTCACAGGAAAAACGATCCATATTCCCTCGACTGTACTTCCTAAGCGACGATGATCTATTAGAGCTGCTTGGTCAAGCGCGAGCCGGGGCCGAAGGTCGCGAAGCCGTCATGCAGACTCATTTGAAGAAACTCTTTCCGGGAACGACTGGGGTGAAGCTAGGACCTGGTGGATTTTCTATAACGGCGCTTTGCAGTCAATATGGAGAGACTTTTCAGCTTGATCACCCGGTTGACATTGATTGTCCTGTTGAGGTATGTATATGTATACTCTGCACCAGATGAGAAGACCAAATAACGCTGCAAATTGAGTGGTTTCGTTTGTGTTCTATTTTTAACCCCCTACAAAAAAGACGGGTGTTATAAGTTTCCGTGTGTATCTGTGTGTCGGTCTGTGGCATCGTAGATTCTTAACGAATGGACCGATTTCGAAGCAGTTTTTTTAAGTTAACGTAATTGAGATGGTTCTTAGTTATATTTGATCAAAATTGGTTCAGCTGTTTTTAAAAGTTAACAATGATTAATGTCGGGGTGATAGTTTTTTAAAAATTTTAGAATTTAGCTTTATTAAACGGGCAATAAAAGACTACCTTCATCTTAGTTTGCGCCAATAGTTGATTTTGGGACAATTCCTGGGGTGCGACTAGATACGCTATTTATTATAATCGTCATATATGAAGGCATTTTTTAAATATATCTATATATATAAAAATGAATCCCTATTTCCCTTGGTCACGGCATCACGCCTGAACGGCTAGACCGATTTCGCTAATTCTTTTTTTGTTCTGTTCGTTATTATCAGGAGAAGGATCTTATGAAAGAAAAAATTAAGAAAGTTGAAAAAAAAAGAAAACAGGACAACGTCTGTCGGGTCAGCAAGTATTTTTATATAAATACGTATTTCCCGAAATGTATTTATAACAACACTAGCTTTCTGCCCGGGACTTCGTTCCCGTGGGAATTTGGGAAAATTATGTAGCCTATGTGTTAATCCAGAGTGTCAGCTACCTCCATACCAAATTGTATCAAAATTGGTCCAGCCGTTTGAGTGTGAAAGAGTAACAAACATCCATACATCCATACATCCATACTTACAAACTTTCGCGTTTATAATATTAGTAAGGATTTCCCGAAATGTATTTATAACAACATAAAATGTCATAAAATACATTTTCAAAAAATATAATTATATTCTAAATTCGTCATATATTAAGTATTTTATATTTCCGTACCCTGGTATTCGCCTGGTATAGATTTTATATATTTTTATTATAACTTTTGAGAGACACCTTATGCACGACCTTCAGACTTGGTAACTGGATACAGTTTTGAGTGTATAATTCAATTAAAGTCTGTACCCTCCTTTCAGCTCTGGCTAAAAAACCTTGAAACGGAAATGCGCTCATCCTTGAAAAGCATGACTTTAAAATGTGTTGGAACGAACTCCTTACAAGAGCAGGATCCGTTCTCGCTGCCAACTCAAATCCTTTGCTTGGCGCAAAACATTCGTTTCACTGAACAAGCGGAAAAGGCTATAACTTCTAAAGAATTGCATAAATTAAGGGATAGTGTGGAAAAAGAGAATTTTTATTACGCGTCTGCTGAGGTGGAGGATGAAAGTGAGCGACAGAAAAGGCAAGCGCTCATATTACAGTGCGCGTATTATATGGCCGTCATACGCATCCTGATAGAAAATAACGTGGTATCTACTACTGATTGGCTCTGGCAAAAGCAACTCAGGTACGATTTATTTAAGTTTAACCTTACACTATATTATAAAACAGTCCCCGCATCTGTCTGTCTATCTGCCTCTACACTCATGCCTATAATCCCTTTCGGGGTAGGCAGAACGTCATGACGCCACATTTGACATTAATTCTGAGGGTTTTTGGATGGAATATGAGTACAATAGTGAAAGATTGTCAGCCTTTCGCCCACAATACAGCAAAAACCCTCACGTCCCACTTACTGGTTTCTATAGTATAACTGCAGGGCAATCGCGCTAATAAAAGGGGATTGAATCGCAATTGAAACGTAGCTGGGGGGCTACCACCTAAGCGAAGCTGATGCTGGGTAAACGAATGGAACGTTGTCGATTGCTTCTTTATAAGGAGACCTTGATTAACGACATGAACCAAACACAGCAATGTACATCATTCCATTCGTTCAATCAGCATTAGCTTCGATTTGGTTGTTGGCCCCCCAGCTAAGTTTCAATTGCGATTCAATACACTTTTTTTAGCGCGATTGCCCTGCTGGAAAGAGTTGGCAGCTAACACATTCTAAGTTTTTCTTTCACTTCCAGTCCAGCGTGGAAGCATCTATCTGTTTGAACGCGATAAACTCAAACACTACTGAACGGATTTTCATACGGTTTTCACTAATGAACGGAGTGATTCAAGAGGAAAGTTGACGTGTAAAGTTCATTCCCGAAATTTCCACAGGAATGAAGTCTCTGGCGGAAAGCTAGTTCACAAATAAATCAGTTATACTTTATGGAAGCTTTATAAAAAGTTTGTGTAACGGGAAAGTTTAGCTTTAAATTTTTCTTCTCCATACAAATTGTGCGATCAGCTGATTTGCCTTAATATAGGAAGTCGAAAGCTGTTTTTTTGAATTTCATACAGATTCCTTAGGGAAGTTCCTTGGGGGAAGTTTCATATGAAGAATCATCTCATAAAGTTTCGCTAATGAATTTAAAGTCTTCCCATATACTGCCGATAACACGTTGTTATATTTGATTAACTTTGAACGTATATGTATGTATTGAACGAATATGTTTGTATGTATTTAATGTAATTTTGACTTATTTTAGGTAACATCTTGAATATCCTATGAAATAAAGCTATTTTGAATTTGAATTTAATTTCATAACCATTAAAATACGTTTGCAGATTTTACTTGACTAGCACGAAGGAGGTGGTAGCGAAAATGGGCCTGTCTCAGATTTCATACTCGTACGAATACCTCGGCGTCAACACCGGACAGTTCGTGCGGACCGAACTCGCTGACGAGTGCTTTCTAATACTGACTCAGGTAATTCGTTACATACAAGTTTATGACTCATTTTGCCATTGTCACATTTTGTTACCATACAAAATGTCTTTCAATAAGACCAAGGCCCGTATTACAGAACGCGACTCAGACTCTGATCTATTCTTAAGCAGCAGTCGTCTTTGTCATTTTGATAGTGAGGGAAAGAGACTCCTTCTATGGCCTACGACTATTTGCGTGTAATATCATCTCCTTTTTATAATTTCTTGTTTTTTCTTGTTATGTAGATTTTAATAATTTCTTGTTTTTTATTGCAAAATCGAGTGAATTCAAATGAGTAATTTAATTCGAATGCAGAAAATATTAATAATAACATGAAAAACAAAATATTAACATTTTCCTGAGAAAAAATCCGTTAGAATTAGAATGCGATATACGTTATAGATCTGTAGCCCGCGGAAATTTATATTACGAAAAAGATTACCGTTTGTCTTTGTGAAATGATTATAGATTTCGCCATTTTATATACTAAAAGTGAGGTAAACGGTTAACGACCGTAACCCGCCATAACCATATGTTTTTCAATGATAAGTTAAAAAATCTCCATATATGCTAGTTATTTATATTTTTGAGTTACCGTTTCACATTTATACATCTGTTAATAGGCCCTCTGGACAAACCATATACCTATTTTAAGACGATTTCTGTGGCTGGTTTAGATTTTAAGACTCATTTCTTCTTCAGGGACCAAACGAGTCTTAAAATCTGAACCGGCCACAGGTCTTAACTTCTTCTTCATGGACCAATGAGTCTTAAAATGTGAACCGGCCACAGAAATCATATTAAAATAGGTATTGGTTTGTCCAGAAGGCCTATTAATAGATATATTTTGAAACAGTAACTTAAAAATGTAAATAAATAGCATATATGGAGATGTTTTAACTTATCATTGAAAAACATATGGTTATGGCGGGTCACGGTCGTTAAGACCTCACTTTTAGTATACAGGGTGTAAAGGACAGCTTAGAAAAAACTGAAACCCTGATTTCAGACCCATCATTCTAAATGATTTTCCAGTGGAATTTTCCTCCGGAAAATTTTAGGTTTTTTTTTTCAAGTTTTTAAATATTTTTTGCTTTAAAATTAAATTATTTATTCGAATACAATCAATTTTGCATTAAAAAACAACAATAACAGCGTAAAACACGAAAACCAGTGTGCATCGCTTTCCGATAGCGGCGCGGCGCAGGGAGAGCAGGCGCGGGGCGCGGTTACGCGCTTCGTTGCGTAGCGCCAAAGTAGGTAAATAACGAAAACTCCTTAAAATGACATTTCCGGGAAAAAATAATTACTTGTAGCTGATCATAGTTATGGGTAGATTCCACCATTTAAGTTTTTTCTAAGCTGTCCTTTACACCCTGTATAAAATGGCGAAATCTATAATAATTTCACAAAGACAAACGGTAACCTTTTTCGTAATATGAATGTCCCCGGGCTACAGATCTATTACTGGTTACGTGTTTTACGCTGTATTTTTTTTTATTGCAAAGTAAAAATATATTTGAATAATAAAATAATTTTAAACCATAAAATATTAAAGAAACATGAATTTTTTTTTTAACCTGAGGATAATTCAACTGGAAAATCATTCAGAGTGATCGTCAAATTCAGGGTTTCAGTTCTTGTTTCAGAGTTTCAGGGTTTCAGTCCCTTACACCCAATACTCAAGCTGAAGAACCGTGCATTTCCTTGTCGTTATGCACAAAATTACTCTTTCAGAAAAAAGAGAAAAAAAGAGTACCAACCAACTACTTCTTACCTTACTGGTGTCCTACCCTAAGGCTGCCTGGAAGAAATTGCTACCTAGCAATAAGGCCGCCTTGTTGTACACTATGTTTTATGTTCTGTTAATTGTATTGTATGTCTTTGTGTGCAAATAAAGTATATTGTATTGTATTGTATTCTTTAAGAAAAATTGTTATTATGTTAATAATACATGTTTCTTCCAGGCTTTGCATCTCGGTTTAGTGGGCAACCCATTCGGTCCCGCGGGCACTGGGAAAACAGAATCAGTGAAAGCTCTCGGCGGACTGGTTGGACGTCTTGTTCTTATATTTAACTGCGACGAGGTAGGTAAAGAATGAGGATGTGTTATTAGTTATTACAACCACAGCGAAATATTCGTACAAGTAATGTAATGTAGGAATGTTTTAAATGCGTAAGTAACTCTTGTCTGTCTGCCTGTATGTCTGTCTGTTACGCTTTCACGCCTAAACTACTGAACCGATTTTGATGAAATTTGGTACAGATATAGATTAGACCTTGGGAAAGGACATAGGCTACATTTTATCTCACAGCTGGGTACGATATAACCTGTAATCCACGCGGGCGGAGTCGCGGGCGGTAAGCTAGTAATGTTACAAAGAGGAAAGATTTATATGTTTGTAACATATAAACTCAAAAACTACTGTACGGATTTCAAAAATTATTTTACCGGTAGAATGCTACATTATCACTGAGTAACATAATTTTCCCGAATGCCCACGGGAACGAAGACCCAGGCGGGTGGCTAGCACCTATATATTCTATTTGAGACATGAATTAACCACATAGCACTTAACCAGTAAAGGTGCAATCGGTTTCTAACAACACTTCAGTGATTTTGCACCGATATTTGAAAGGCAGCATCATTACCCCAGTAGTTCCATCTCTCTCTCTCTCTCTCTCTCTCTCTCGCAAGTAAATAAGACTCGTGTCGCCCCTTTACCTCAGCTACAATTTACTTTCTTACATCTCTACTAGTTACTTGCTCGATGGAATTAATTCACTAAAATGAACAATTTTCTCCAAGAAAAATGTGTAGAAAACACGAAAGCAAAATGTCAGCTCCCTACTCATGCTTATCTTCGTTATAGGCAATGGACGCCGAATGCATGGGCCGCTTGCTGACCGGGCTGGCGCTAAGCGGCGCGTGGGGTTGTTTCGACGAGTTCAACCGACTGACTGCCGACACTCTGGCCGCCGTGTCACATCAGCTTGCTTCGTTGCTCTCTGCTATGCAGCATAAAGGCGCTGGATCTGTCACTGCTAATACTGCCGTTCTTAATGGGAAACAGGTTCGTCGTCTACACTAATATTATAAAGATTTGATTGTTTGTTTGTTTGCATCGAATAGGCTCCGAAACTACTGGACCGATTTCAAAAATTCTTTCACTATTAGAATGCTACATTATCCATGAGTAACAAAATTTTTCCGAATTCCCAGGGGAACGAAGTCCCAGGTGGAATGCTATTTGTAAATAATTTTCTTAGCTGTGATTGAAAATTTCATTTTCGAAAGACGAGTGGTCCACCAGATGGTTAGAATTCGGAGCTATTTGAGATACTGTATCTATCCTGTAAACTAGTGAACCTGCACATTCAGGAGACTGAATGTGTAACCATGCTCCAATCCGGCCAGATTTCCCTGTAAACAGGAGCACGGAGGTCAGATAGCAGTCGCTCCACTGTAATGACTTGACCTGCCAAACCCTGGATCATGGTCAAGCGTACCCTGAATGAGAAACGGGACTTAAGCGCTAGGAAGAAGAAGAGATCCTGTAAACTAGTGAATAAGAGAAGGTTAGAGAAGACGACACCTATATAAACTGAATGCGAAATCAAAATTTAACTTTTGTGGGAAGGTTGAGACAATATTGAGTTATTTTGTGACTGCAAATGTAATAATAGCGAAAATAAGCAGTGACACGGGCAACATGATTCGTTTATTTGAGCTTCGTTTTGAGTAAATAAATTCAGAGAAAAATTGATTGCTTAGTTTTACTCAAAATCTTCCTTATATGGTCAAACTTTATCAAATAAAAATAATTTTAATTATAGCAAATAAAATAACGAACAATGCTTGCGAAAAAATCAACAATTTCTACTTCTTCTTCTTGTCGTGTAGATGTAGTCAAGAATGTAGCGAACTATTAGCCTAATGGTTTCAAATAGCCTAATGGCCTCTGACTTCCGAAGTACGGAAACGCTACAAGCGCTACAATTTTATACTTGAACGCCAACTTTTCTATCTGTGAGAATCTATAATTGACTTATTGTTTTTATTAAAACTCTGTTTATATTTTAAGCTGTTAAACCTCAATGTATTAAATGATTTATTGATTTGTCGATTGATTTTCATGTATTAATGATTTTTGTAAGTTTTTATTTTGTTTCATTATATTTTATATGTATCTATGGGCCTAGTTACCTGAAAATAAATGACTCTATTATTAAACTAAATTTACTAAATTTATAAAATTTTACAAAATTTTATTTTATTCAGTAAAAATAGCTCAACATTAACATAACATATACAATTTATGTTGTAACGGTCACCAATGCTCACACTAGGAACTCAAGGTTCCTGTGCTGTGAGGATGGGCAGTGTTCCCATTAACAAACAGTAGAGAAGGATACAAAAGTGGAGCTATCAAAAATAGTAGATTGTTAACCAAGGGCTGTATGACATCAATTGCATACGAGGTTTTTGGCGCCCGAGCGCAGCGAGGGCGCTAATTAGCCCGAGTATGCAATTGATGCTTACACCCGAGATAAACACTCTGCTTTACATATCGATTGTGAGGTAAGTAAAAAAACAAGAAAGCAGGTTTCTATGAACATTTATTAAAGAGAAATGTGTATTTAATTAAAATTTCGCGCCTAGCTAGTCGACTGCCTTTTTTACTCTTCACGATTTTATCGCGCTCTCGCAAGCGCGTCAAATCGTACTGGCCAGTTTGATTTTTAAATCGATTTCAACTAACATACGATGTGACTACGAAACAAATAGTTCGATATTAAAAATAAAGTCTTCATAAATTCTTATATAAATTGTCTTGATTCCGATTCGAGTAAATAATCGATACCGAGAAAAAAAGAAAACTTTTTAAAAATATTCTTCTTGCAGTATTGAGTATGACAGTTCTTTTTTCAAATTCCAAAACCTATGCTGTAATGTTATTACATGGTAGGTTTTGAAACCTATGCTGTAATGATATCCATACACCCCGGCATTCAGGGAAGTAAGTGAGTACTTACAGAGCAAGAGATATGTAAAGAATATTACAATAATATTTTTTTTTATTGACTGTGAGTGTGGTGAGTGTGAGTGAAGGTGTGGGCGTATTGTGTGTTTGAGGTGTGTGCGTGTTGTGTGTGATTATACTTGCGGAATCAAATTACAGGATGTATGAGTTTATTATTATTAAATAAATAAACAAATAACTATTTAGGTATCAGTATCGGAATGGTGCGGGGTATGCGCGACGCTAAACCCGGCGGGGCGCGGGTACGGGGGGCGGCGCGCGCTGCCGGCCGCCGCGGCACGGGTGCTGCGGCCCGTGGCCATGACCGAGCCCCGCGGGGATCAGCTCGCCACGCAGCTCTTAGCCGCCAGAGGGGTACGCGACGCAGAGGCGCTGGCAATGGACTTACACATCGTGTTTGTTATGGCTAGGTAAGACTATCATCCAATTTTATAGTTCTAGTGCACAGCAGGTTGTCGTCTCACACATATTGTCACTTTCTTGGGCCACGATTGAAAAGTATTATCTTATTAGGTACTCCAGAGAAATTAGAGCCATGAATTTCAAAAAATTTTTTTTGACAATTTTTTTTTATGGACTTAATATTTTTTCTACTCGAAATTAACACTGTAACCAGGAGCTGTACATTGGTACATAATTAATACCTTGCAAGGCCCTTGACACTAAGAAATATGGTCCTTGAAATATGGTTTTATTATATTTTATCATACAGAAAGCTATTGCTTCTAAAACTCGCATTTCCAATACTTTTCAAGATCGCATGCGATACATTGCTTATCTATCACAATATCATCATCATCATGCAATCCTGTTATCCCTCATCAGGGACATAGGGCTCTCAGAAAGGATTTCCACTCTTATCTGTTTTGGGCGGCAGCTTCGATGTCTTTCCAACTGAGACCAGTTGATGCAGCCTCTTTATCAACTGACCGTCTCCAGGTGGTACGGGGACGGCCCGGCTTTCTTGTACCACAAGCTTGCCATATAAGGCTTTGTTTAGACAGATGGTTATTTGGTCTCCTCAAGACGTGCCCAATCCAGCGCCATTTTCTTATAAGAATCTCCTTGCTCATTGGTTTTTGGTCAGTTAGCTCCCACAGTCTTGCATTAGGGATGGTTCGTGGCCAACAGATTCCCAGGATGCGGCGTAAACGTTGTGGCATCTATCACAATATGGCTAGGCAATAAGATTAGTGACTTGTACCTTTCTTGAATACCCTTTTTTGTAACGTCACGAGTGACTTGCTTGATACATTCAAAACAAAATCTTCTTCCTTTCTCAACGAGAAACACTCCTCATTCATACCTCCGTATATGTAATGTGACCTTTCACAAAATAAGCTTACTTGTTAATTCTGAAATGCGCTCAAATAAATGAACTTATAACTTACAGTACACTGTTAAGTGGTCAACGTCACTACGATTGGGGTCTTCGTGCGCTAAAGGCAACAGTAGGCAGTTGCGGCTCGGCGCTCGACAGTGACCCGTCGAACGCGAAGAATGCTTTGAGACGAGCGCTGCGCCTGAATAGCGTATCAAAGCTCACGCAACAGGACGCAAACAGGTGGGTTTTTTAAAAGGTTACTATAGTCGGATTTTTAATCAGACGGAGTAAACTGACAGATCGAATGTTGCCGCTTTTTTTCAAAATGCAATTAATGTTGTGCTTAAATGATTTACTCAATTTAATCATTTCATTTCAGTGATCTAAAATCCAAAATATCTGTTTAATGTGTGTTTTTGCTACCTAATAAGGGGGGAACTAGAACACAAAAAATGGGACATAAATAAGAAACATGTTATTTTCATTATAATAATTTATTCACTATCGGAAGAATCGTCATCATCATCAGTCACATTTATCAAAAATCTGTCACTAACAGTATCAATGTGGTCGTCGAACTGGCGCATTTTGAGTTCTTCTTTTTTTACATGTGTGACGCAATTCTTCCACTTCTCAGGAGTCACGTTACGTAAACCCTCTTCAAAAAGTATTTGACAGACAATGGATGACAGACAATGACATTTATGCGTCAGCGTCATCATCTTTTTTTTCGCTACTAAGAAAAAGCTTCGAGTCCATACAGCCATTTGCGATGTCTGACAATTTACTGACGGTAATTTAAATGCTCTAAAATTATTTGCATTTTATTCATAGTCACATCTTTTGAACTATTTATGAATGAGTCAAATACTTCACTATAATGTGAAAGTTGGTATCATTATTACGTTAATTGACATTTCGATCTGTCAGTTTACTCCGTCTGATTAAAAATCCGACTTTAGTCCGTTTATTTGACTTTCAGTCGTTCAAAAACGAGTGTTAAGTAGACAATTGGCAAAAACGCATCCGCAATCGGCTTCGTCATTTAACAAAAAACTGAGACAAAAGTTATCAGCAACATGCTTCGTCAGTTCCGATCAAATCTTTAAAAAAGATACAAAATGAAATCCTATTCAAATAAGACCCCTCCCCCCGAAGTTCGCCCCGTTCAAAGATTACTTGAGTTGTAGGGTGACAGAATAAAAGTATACACATACGCACACATACATACGCACACATACATACATACATACGCTCACGACTATAATCTCGAACGGGGTAGGCAGAGCATCAGTGGTTCTAGCGAACTACTTGATGCTGCGTTTGACACAAATTGTGGGGATTATCAAATGAAACAAGTTGTATAATTTTGAGAGGTGGTCAGACTTTCGCCCATTATACAGCAAAACCGTCGCATCCCTCTTACAGACTTTAACTGTATACCTGGAAAGAGTAGGCAGCTGGCACATTATCAGTTTTTCTTTCACTCCCAGTCCTGCATGGAAGGTAAATCTGCACCAATATAAAATAATCATTAGGAATTAATATAACAGTGCACCTATTTTCTTAGTGTCTCTCGAAAAACTTAGTGTCTCGGAAATTATAACAAAGCGTCAGTAAAGTCCGTAATTTTTCATTTAAATCATTGTATACAATCAACCTAATAAGTAATAGACATGAAAATTAAAACGGAACAACAATAAAGTACGTATTTCTGAATCAAATTATTGTAGGCGATAAATCCAATTGTTCATAGTTCATAGACACAAACATTTATATTCGAAGCATTGTGTGAATGACTAACATGAAGAAGTAATACCTAATCATTATACCTTGAATGCTTCCAGCAATTTAAAGAAGCACATGGCTTAATTACTTATTTTATTCAGAAGTGCAATGAATAAAACATCATCTAGTTGAATGGTGCGACTCCGATTTCACTAACTTAAAGTCACCATACTAATGAAATGTGCCAAACTAAATTAAGTGATTAATCATAAAATCTATTTATTTTAGATTTGAGAATATTCTATCGACTGTATTTGCTAACGTCGCTGAAGAGGAATCTGCAACTGGTACAATTTACTCGGCCCTTGAGTCCTCCGTGGGAGCTCTTGGTTTAGTGAACAATAAATTGCAGGTAAGTTTTGAGATAAAACTTAATTTTACACTTTAAACTCCGGGGGCCGCAGGCTCTAAGATGGCCCTCTAAAGAATTATAAAGAGTTTCATCATCACTAAAAAGGCAAAATTCTTATATTGGCATAGACAAAAATCGATCAATTTTAAAAGGTAAGTCCCTCACAGTTTTTCAAGGAATAAAGTTAAAAAGCTGGTTATCACTTTCTGGCCGGGACCGTACTCCGCCTGCTGGATATGATAATGATAACTTTAGTTCAAAACTCTGTATTAATTTTAATTATAAAATTATTGATGCAGATACAAAAATGTATGGAGCTGTATGAACAAATGCAACAGCGCATGGGCGTTGTCATCGTTGGCCCGCCGGGCTCCGGGAAAACAACCATAAGGCGGCTCTTGAAGTCCGTGAGTTATTACTCATATGGGGCCATTCATTTATTACGTAAGACGATTTAGGGGGGGAGGGGGGTCGACCATGTCTTATTTTTTCTTACAAAGGGGTGGGAGGGAGTGGCGACAGTTCTTACGTAAGATCACAAAAATGCGCAAAGTTAAAATTATACTTTGAAAAAGCGCGGGCAAAGCGGTTGAAACCAAATTTTATCACTACTAAAAAATTAAAATTATTAGTACCTGCTTTGTAAGTACAAATAAACATTTCTATAAATTGTTACTTTGAAAAATAAACATTAAAACAAATCAAACGTATATTCATTTTTTCCTTTAGATTCTTATGTAATAAATATTAAACAGGGGGGAGGGGGTCGGCCTATTCTTATTGTTTCTTATAATAGAGGGGGAGGGAGTCAAAAACTAGCGAAAATAGTCTTACGTAATAAATGAATGGCCCCTATCCTACTAATGTTATAAATGCGAAAGTTTCTGAGGATGTATGGTTGTATGGATGTTTGTTACTCTTTCACGCTCAAACGGCTGGACAAATTTTGATAAGTTTGATATGGAGGTAGCTTAACATATAGGCTACAAAATTTTCCAAAATTCCAACTAAGTGCCGTGAGGAAAGCTAGTATGTATTATAATAATCGGAGCTTTACAGAGTAGATTCTTATCGAGACGTATCGTCCTACTAAACGATTAAAGTGCAAGTCTTACTGTAACAGAGAACAAATTTTTCAAAGAAAATGTAAATTTTTTGGAGATTTCGAAAACATAATATATGTTTTCGAAATCTCCAACCCTTAAGCCAAGCGTGATGAGGTAAGTGTAGCAATGGAAGCTACCTTGTGTCAATGGAAGCTACCTTGTGTCAATGGAAGCTATCTTGTGTCAATGAAAGCTACCAGAACCACTCAGTCAGCTGAAAGATAATCCTTATTTTTTAACCGACTTTATAAAAGGGGGATGTTCTATATTCGTCTTTATGTATCCTTTTTAAATGTATGTTCACCGATTGTCCGCCATTATGGACCGATGTTTTTTTTATTATAAAATGCAAAGTGGGTTTGTTTGTTTGAAACGGAGCAACAGATCTTTGTGATTTTCTGCATAGTGATCGTTAAAAGGCTAGAGAGTAACATAGGCTACTTCACCACGTTAACAAACTCGCTGGCGGCAAGCTAGTTTTAATATTTTTATTTCTTTATAGGCTTTAACACAACAAGGGAAGAGCATCGTGGAATACACGATATGTCCTAAAGCAATGAGTCGGAACTGGCTGCTCGGCCACATCGACCACGACACGCGGCAGTGGACCGACGGAGTCATATCCTCCACCGCTCTGGAGATCTCCAACCAACCTTTAGGTAGGTTGTTCAGTGATGAAACGATCAGTGAGGTTAAGCAACGTACACAAAGGCAGGGAACCTGATACGTGACTAAAATGGCAATTTATCACGAGCATTTCCGTGCTTCGGAGGGCTCGTCATGCTATCGGTCCCGGCTGTTGTCGAATAACTACAACCGTTAAAACCAAGTCGGAGGCCATTGTGCGTTTTGAAAACTGACTCCAGAGGGTTAACCAAGTTCGCCACAAAATTGACTATACCTACACGATAAGAAAATTCAGTGCAATTTTACTTTTTACTGTATATTTATAGTAAAGTAAGTTGGTCACCAGGAATGCGCACTGTAACTTTACTTTCATGAGAACAAATTACTAAAACTAGCCAACGAAAAATAATTGTATTTGCTGAAGTTTACTCTCCTTTCTATTTGATTTACATTGATAGGCGACCTCGAATTGCTAAAATGACATGTCTGCATTCAAACACAAAGGATATTAATTTTTTATAACATGTTTTTTTAATTATGGAAAGCAAATTTTTTATTTATTAAAATGTTTACTTTGTGACCCACAATTGTGGCATGAACAGTGAACTCGGCGCCCACACCTATGTTTCCATTGTGTATTTTTTTTGCTATTTTGGGACCATCTTGATTCTTTGTACTATTTGCAGATGTTTGGTCTTGGGTAGTGTGCGACGGCGATATAGACCCGGAATGGATCGAAGCCCTCAATTCGGTACTAGACGACAACAGACTCCTTACCCTCCCTTCCGGCTGGCGCATTCAGTTCGGACCTAACGTTAACTTTATATTTGAGACGCATAGTTTGGAACACGCCTCCCCGGCTACAGTCTCCCGTATGGGAATCATATTGTTAAGGTAGGGCGCTAAATAGATTATATGACATTATTATGATCTCAGTTCTGATGATAGATAGCTCTTATTATACAAACAAATTGAAAATTAAGCACTTTCATCTTAAATTTTACAGTAGGACATCTTTATCGCATGAGTTTCAAGAAGTCACTTTTTTTCAAACCGATCTTCTCAATTTTGTAAAGCAACGATGACTGCGGCCTAATATTTTGGGGCTAGAAAATCCGATTTACTGCCGTACTCAGAGACGTCAATTAAAGTTAAGAAGTAATTAAATGTCATGCTATCCTTGTTTATATCAACAAGAGTGAAAGAGACAACATCAGAGTTTAACAGTACTTAACTTTAATTGACGTCTCTGAGTACGGCAGTTAGTGTCAAATTCAGAATAACATTAATGTTCAGAAAGATCTAAGCTTTCGACGACGAATTTCAACCCTATGTGTAAACTTTTAAGGCTCAAGTTGGAATGTTTAACTTCAAAAACTACATGAATAAATCCACTCGAAATCTTAAGATGATACGGTTGTTGTTTGATCGTCTGGCCTCTTATTTTGAGCCTGATCAACTCACAGATACAAATGTTTACATATTTATCTCAATTTGCAGTGATGACAGCTCATGTGCTCCGGAACTGTTAGAGAACTGGTTGCAAAAAGCGGAATATGAGAATGAGACAGCGAAACTAGCCGTGCCTTTGTTGCAAACAACTATAAAGAAATGTCTTCAGTGGCTCGCTGCCCATAGATCGGACATCATGTTGAAACTGTATAATGTTTCTGCGGTAAGAGTGACTATAATTATTTCATCATATTGTTGTTGTCATGACCTGTAGCTCCTTTATCACAGATTGTGGTTTCTTACTAACCTTAATAGCTGTTAATTTGAGATTCCCACTCTTGGCAAAACGCGTTTAAAGATAAAGTATACATTCTTTTAATTAAAAAATAAATAAATTCTTAAGCTTGCTGAACGGCAGTGCCATGATAGAAAACTCGAATGACGCCGATCTTCTGATAGTTGATTGCTACTATTTCTTCTTTCTAAAAACTGTCCAATAAGAACGCGTCTTTCATATTCATTCTTGTAGATAGGCAGAAGATCCACTTAAAAAATCCGTCATGAATCGTCAACTAACGTGTTCTGATATTGATTTATTTCAGGTGAAACAAATACTAACTCAATTTGAATACATATCTCAAAACATTGATGTTATAAATGTAGTTCACATGACTGCAGAAGAACTTGTTTATCTGGCGCTGCAACGGAGTATAACTGGATTGTTGAAAGAAAACGCCGTCGACAGTTTCCAACGGGAGGCAAGTGACAAAAAAATGTACTTAAATTATCGTTGAATAAAATTAATGATATGTCCTAATCTCGTTCGTGTTCCTAAGAGAGGCCCGTGCACCTAGGAGGAGATGTATTATGGGCGAATAAAAAATAAGCAAAGATGTAATGCAAAAAGTAATTTTAGCGTAACTTTCAAATTGAATTAAAAGCAGGTGCGCCTGTACTAAAGCTAGAGTTAAATAAAGCTATGAGCACGGGAAACCAAAGTGAAATAAGTGCGGGTGGCATTTCATGCGTGGTGTGACGTTTTTTCTAAGTTTCTTAAAGTATAGGCATGCACTAAGCGCACGTGCAGTCGCCTCATACTACGTGTACGCATTACGTGCACATGTACGTAACACAAATTTGTGGTTTATGCGCGCGCGTGCGATACAAATCCTGCACACACGGGTGCACACATTTAGGCAGCGAAATAAAAATCACTAAAAAGGTTATTTCTTTTTAGTGATCTTTATTTCGCTGACTAAATGTGTCATTTTTTCCGGTTTTTGCCAGGTTTTTTCAATCTGCAAGCGGTATTTCTGATAATCCAATGAGTGCCGCCGCAATTGTTGTATAACTAAAACATACTCTTATTTAGATAAGATCCTCAACGTTATTATTTACACTGCACTAAAGTCCGTATTACAAAACGCGACTCGGACTCTGGTCTATAGGGTCCTAATTTATTAGTGACTTTCCTTCAAAGACGTTATTGTATAGGTTAATAGTATTCCAAAAAACAACATAAAATTTAATTATCATAAAATAAAATTTAGCAAAAAAATAAAAAAATAATTTTCCATTTAAAGATAAAGGAATGGTTCTCTATCACTTGAAGCCGGCCACTCCCCGCTCGCCCGCTCTACTACTGCCATTATTATTTACGTTTGAATGGATGGGTTTATCTTTATTCATCATAGTAATGAAAAAATATCATAACAAAATTTTTCAAAACCTTTTCAATTTAATATTATACCTTTGTTTTTTGACTCAAATGATATATTTTGACCTACACAATAACGTGTTAAAAGGAAAGTCACTAATAAATTAGGACCTTATATATTTGAGTAGCAGTCGCCTTTGTCATTTTGATAGTGAGAGAAAGAGATAATCAATACTTAAGTATAGATAAAGACTTGAGTCTCCTTCTGTAATCATCATCAGCCTGTGTTAGTCTACTGCTGGACACAGGCCTCCTATGGCACGCCACCGAGCTCGGTTTTCAGCTCTCCTCCTCCAACCACTGCCTGCTACCTTACGAATATCGTCACCCCACCTAGTTACAAGGCGCCCTACACTACTTTTGCTGAATCAGATACTCCTTCTGTAATACGGGCCTTAAATGTGTATAGATGTCTGAGCTGCTCGGCCCGCCCCCCACCCCGCCGCTGTCGCCCGGCGAGTGGGTGAGTGACTCGCTGTACATGTCTCCGCGACTCATAGCCTGTGAGCCGGTAGTTCGCGCCTGTGTTCACTCAGACGACGCTCATCTACTCATCGTTGGACCAGACGCCAGCGCCAAGAAGTAATTGTACTTATTTTTTACTATATTCTGTTTCAAACCAAGTGACCAAAAATGAAAATAAACAATCGACCGACAAAAAAACCGAATTGTACCGCATGTATACAATGAATCCCTTTGAGATAACTGAAACAATTTCGTAAAATATTTTTTCTAACTTTCATACACTGTAGCACATAGAACAGTCACAAAAAAAATATTTTCAACAAAATATTAAAATTCGACATAACTTAACAACACTGTGACAAGTTTCAAATGACTGGCACGCCCGTCATCTTTGTTTACGTTTTAGGTCACTTGGATTGAAACAAAATGTAGCTTTCCGCCAGTGACTTCGTAATTAACTTAACATCGCTATTGGGCTCCTAAATTCGATACTCTTATTACTGAGCCGTAATTGTAATGTGTTTTAAGTAAAATTTAATTTTTCAGTTTGCTGGCAGAATACGTCTTGAAAGAGTCAAATTCAACTGTAATTATAATTGACTGCACGCCTATCCTCGAGCCAGCTGATATCATCGCTGAATTGAAAAGGGTGAGTAGTTTTTTTAATGAAATTAAATATAACAATGTAAATTGTTTGTCACGTCATACTAGACTCGACATACCCTGATTACGTCACGTTAGGATATTTTATACTTCCAATTTAAACTTTATTTGGTAAATTTTCACGTTAAGTTGTAACCAATAAACCATGTGTTCCGGGTCCGAGCAATCTTTTATTTTTATATTGTTTTATATCGAATGGGTTTGCTTTTATTTCCTTCCCCACACCTTACAGTACTTATTCTAGGGATAACATAGCAGGCAGGTGCTCTTATACGTTATGGGTAAGATACGTGTGGAGACTCGTATAAAAAGTAACATAAATCCTATAAAAAGTTTGCTAAAGCTAACTTACTTCTAACTCTCTCCTCAGCTTACCGAAATTATTAGAACATTGATTGCTGTTTCAGAACAACGTGGTTCGCTCGTCAGGGCTGAACTCTCGTTCGAATAACACGCGGGTTACTATTCTGGTTCGCGAACTGCATCGCGCTCGCGTCGACGACTGGGGCTCTAGCCCCGTGCACTCTTTCCTACTTCAGGTAAAATATTTTTATCTTTACCACAACACAGGTTATTATGAGCGTGCTTAGCGACAGTTAAGGCACTTGTTTATAAGCCTACTACGAGTAATACGTACCTAAGATACAAGTAAACATATACTTAGTTTAGGTATCACAATAGCATATTGACCTACTAACCATTTTGTAATCCGTAAATTTTTGTTTAGTGTTAGCATAATTTGTATTTCTTTTAAATACTCATACTGTTTATTATTAACATTTAGTACAAGACAGATGTAATATTCTCTTGTATTAAATCCGTAGCTGTACGAATTTTATACACTCACGTATGCAAACATGTGTGGCTTTCCGCTCGCGACTGATTTACGAGGAAAAGTAGCCTATATCACTCTCCAGATCCTAAAATATCCCTGTGCAAAATAAAATATCAGCTTGGTCCGTTGCTTCGTTATAACGTGAATGAATCAAAAAAATCATACTTGTAAACATATATACTTTTACGGATATACTTTTAAACAAGCGTATACGCATTTACTACTGCACGATGCACGCACGCACAGCACATATGCAACGTACGCATTGATACATGATATAAGATTAACATCATAACAAACTAAAACCGAAAGTATACAGGGTGTAAGGGACAGCCTAGCAAAAACTGAAAACCTGAATTTAGAATTTTCCAATGAAATTTTACTTAGGGAAATTTTCAAAACGTTTTCATGTTTTTTAATATTATCTGCTTTAAAATTAAATTGTTTATTCGAACATACTGTTGTTTGTTTTTGTATTAAATGTAACTGAACCTTATTTGTGTTTAAGTGCAATAAAGTATAATGCATTGTATTATATACTCAATTTTGCAATAAAAACAATAATAATAGTGTGAAACACCAAAACCAGCAATGTATATCGGATTTTGATAGCGCGGTTTCGCGGTACATTGCATTGCGCCAAAGTAGGTGAATAACGAAAACTCCTTAACTTGTAGTTTCCGGGGAAAAAATATTTGTAGCCGATTATAGTTATAAATAATTAGTAAGCGATAACTAGGGTGTAAGGTATCGCTATGAATTATACCTATGAAATACCTAACTTATTGCTTTACGGTTAGATTTGAAACAAAAACAACAGAGACTCTTGTCATCTCGCTCTCAATATGTACTTTTATTATGTCATTTGATGCAAAAAAGAACCAATAATTGTGAAGATTTTTTCGACGTCGGCGTAACTTACAAATGTTCCCCACAGTTGGTGTGGTGGCGTGGGTTCTGGTGCGGAGGTGAGGAGGGCGGCATGCAGTGGTGCGGGGTGTGCCCCCCGCGGCTAATAGCCACCGCCGCCGCGCCCCCACACTCCCCAAGGCTATTGGCCTCTCTATTACTATTGCCGCTGCAGTAAGTCTACTTAACACATTTATTTATGCACTCATTTATTATACACAGTATAGTTGATTGATTGATTAAAACTTTATTCACTTTAAATGTGAAAAACAAATGTATAAAAATCTTAGTCACAAAAAACAGTTGTCTTCCCCTCCCTCGTTCTCAATCCGTGCTTCGGTTTGCCCACGAAAGAAGAACAGAATGAGCCGGCTTCGAACTCTTTATAGGAATAAAGGTAGCAGTAAATGGAAATCGAAAGTTTTGTTATATTTTAGGTTACTATTTTCCGTCTTTTTTTACAAAGTCATTCAAAGAGATTTTTTCTACCGTGAAAGAATAAATAACGGAACGTTTTTGTTTGACCGTTATCATTTACATAATACTTATAGAGTATGACGTTTAATCTGTTGAGGTAGATAGATGAAGATGTCGTGAATGTACCAGCCTCCTCATTTAAACTAGTTCTATGACGAATGGAATATGTAATCACAACATCATTTAGTAGAAACGTTTTCAGTTAAACTATCTGGTTGACAACTTTCCAGAGAACCTGACAATGAGGAATTACTCGAACTTGCTAAACACTATCTTTCGCAAAGTGTCGGCAAAAGTGTTCCAGACAAAGATGTGTCTATACTAGCAGCAGCATGTTTAGCCATGTTCAAAGAGGTAATCAAGATTACTTAAGTATTACTAATATTTATTTATTTATTATTACATATTTATTTCTGCGACTTTGTAGATGTAGGATTTCTAGGACATACTTTTTTAACGTAACATATAGCGCTCGTAGCCCAGTGGCGTTTGCTGAGCTGAACCGATCACTGAGGTTAGGGGCAGGTGACCTAATGTTTGGCTATTTGTCACGAGGGTATCCGTGCTTCGGAGGGCACGTTAAGACAAGTTGTTGTCGATTGACTCAGTTGTTAAACCAAGTTAGAGTATATTTGGCGTTTTGAAAACTCTGACATCAGGGTTAGTCAAATTAGCCACCCGCTTGACTTTATCGACACGATAAGGAAGAAAGGAATGTAGTATGCATTTTTACCTTCTAACTTGCTTTTTTAATGGTCAATTAGCTTTTCGCCAATATTAGGATAGCGTACAAGCGACAAATTGTGTTTTTGGATCATGGTTTTATTCATTTTTTTATCGCTTCTCTTCGTTGTGAACCATATAAATAACTAGATATTTTTTTTTAGATTACAGAAACATTTGACTCTCGACCACATTACAAATGGAATGCTTCACATTTGAGGAAATTATGTGAAAACGTGAAGTGGTATTCCCCTGCCAACCCTGCTGAACTTGTTACGGTAATACCATTTTTACTCAATCTACCTTTTTTTTTTTAAAGAGATTATAAACGCGTTTTAAAAAATCCTTATATTTACTTAGGAAATAAATCCTCATACTTACAGAGAATGAAACAAAAAAAAGTTATAAATTGGTTAAGTAGTGTAAAGTGATTTTGTAGGGTAGTCGCTGTAATTTTTCTTTTTTACCATAAAGTAGTATTTTCATCTATTTTTTGGTTTGTGAGTGTGACACAGACAAATAATACATGTGCTTTACACTTGTAGATGTAAATTACTGACGTCAGAAATTACGTATTTTTTTAGAAAACCGTTCTTATCGTAATATCTTAGAATACGCCCATGTTCTGACTTATGTCTGGCCTCTATACAATAAACTATCTTCACAGGCTCTCATATCAGAAGCTAACATGATATTTAAAGATCGCCTCGTAACAGACGAGGAAAAGACCTCATTCTACGCTATCACGAAGAATCACTTAAAAGGCCATAACAATGAAGGATGGTATTTCAACCCCAAAGTCCATGGAGATGGGGTTTATTTAGAAGCGGTAGACCATCGCGATTGGTATCAAACTACACAGAAGCTAATCAATCAGTGCTGTAAGTAATTTATTAAAAAGTTTGATAAGTCTGTGCGAAAATGAACCTTTGAACCCATTTCACTTTCCTGCGCTCTCTGATGTATTCGATTCGATACTTCGATCTTTGTGTGAATAACGAATTTTACTTTCCTGCGATCTTTTCCATTTCAATTTCCTGCGCTCCTTGTATGTATAACAAACTGATTCGATATTTCTTTGTTGAATGAATGAAACCCATTAAAATTGAATAGATAGCATTTTCTATTAAGTTGTCGAGTAAATTTTTTTCTTATAGTTTATCTCTTTTACGAAGTAAATACCTGAATACGTCATAACTTTGCAGAATCTATTTAAAGATTAACTTGATTTGCTGATTACTGTACCTACTTTCATTTATCCACGCTTTACCTCCATGATATCGAGAAATATCAATAAAAGTATTTTTTTATTGCAGTGACAGAACATGAATACAATGTGTTTGGTGAATCGGGTGCCGAAGTCTGCTCTGAATTGGCCGTTTTGTGTCCAGCAATAGCGCGAGCCGTAAGTGTGTTTAGATTTCTTAAAGGAGCAGTCACTTACAATCAAATGCTTTTTTTTTCAATTAAATTTTCCTATGTTTAATATACTTTTTAGAACACCTTTATCCAGGCGATTTCCATATCCATGTCAAGTGTCGTGTCAACGGGCGCAATTTAGAATATTCTTTCATATATTTTTTACATTATGGTTTTTTAAACTCTCTTTGATTTGCTGTGTAAGTAATGTACAAGCATGCTTGCGCTCGGTTTTGGGCGCTTTTCTTTCGGTGTTTATTTCATTACAATAAAATGCTTAAAGAAAAATAAAGAGAAAAAGATTTCATGGTTAGATCTACAAAAATCCAGTTAGTAAGTAAGGATTTCTATTCTATTCAGACTTTTCTTATAAGGTTTTAATTTTTTTGGTATAAATTCCAACAAAAAAAAACAACCTTATGAGGCCTGGTTACTAGACCCTTGGTCCAAGTCTTAATTTTTGGGGCACTTTAAATTTATTGTAAATTTTTCAGACAAACGGCGGTATAGTAGTGTGCGTAGGCAGCGCGGGCGTGGGTCGGCGCGCGGCGACTCGCATCGTGTCTGCCGCTTTGTCTGCTTCCTTGTTCGTCATCACCCAACCGAATCAGTTCAACACTCAGTTTAAAAACGTAAGATATTTATTTAATGTTACTCAAAATAAGTCAAAGTAGTGAATAACATAAGCATTTTTAACTTTGCGCTTATTCGCAAAGGTGCAGTCTTCCTCGCTCTTTTTCTTCCGCTCTTTTTAACTCAATCATATACATTTTCTTATTTCTAATTATAATTGACTTAATATGTGAATAACTCTGGAGCATATTGGATGGCCGGTTTGGTCGAGTGGTAGTGACGCTTGTTCTCGGATCATGGGTTTTCGTGTCTGTCTTTATGTGTAGTCCAACGGACCCACGATACAGGGAAAACTTTAGTGTGGGCATTTCTGTGTGTTAAAAAAAATATCATCCCTCTTTCTTATCGTGTCGGCATATTCAAATACGTTTCGAACTTGACCAATCCCGGTGTAATAAACCACGGATTAATTATTAATCCATACGTATAACATATATAATATCTTATTGAACGTATACGCACATAAGATCGCCTACATTGGATGTCTTTGTATGGTAATCTCTCTACTGTAACTATGTGTGTGAGGTCATCTTATCACACACATCTTAGTGATCCAAAATCGTTATTCTCACCTGCTGGCGGTGCACGTAGATCAACGGACTACGGACGAGGCTTTGACGTATTACAACCCTTAAAGAGTTTCTTTACTTGATATTGGCGGCTTCGCCATTCCATATTTTAATTTTGATTAAAATACTCAGATATGGGCAAAATTACAAAACTGTGGACGGCATTTTTCAAAGAATTGTATTGATATTCTGGATCATAGCTCAGCGTACTCTGAAAGAGAAACAGGACAGAGTGCTAAATAGGAGAATCACGGAATATATCTTGTATTCCAGGCGTTATCATCGTCAGCAGAAGGCACGCGCACTCTCGTATTACTCACAGAGTCTGCTTCGACCTGCGCCACTCTCGCGGCCGTGGAGTGTCACACGCACGCGGCGCCCACCGAACAACTTACCAAGCAGATGATGGAGAGTAAGTCTTTTATGGGGTAACTTTAAATTGACTATAGAAGCTTAAGGAACGATCCTCCCCCTAGCAACCAATTTGAAATTCTCAAAAAACATTGTCGACTTCCCATAGGCTGATTGCACAAGTTCTCTGAAGAGGTGATTTTTTTTCATATTTCGACATATGTGCTTTCGGGTAAATTGTTAAGTTTTGTGGGCTGATTCAGATCCTTGATTTTCGATAACTAAAGTCACCGAACAGATAATTAACGACTGTATACTGGGTGAAAAAAAACCTCCTAGCTATATTCAAAATCCAAGTATCACTCAAAGAACACATTTATGAAAAAAAAAAAATCCATGGCAATAATTCATTTTTTGCCTAAACGTAGACATAACTCCTACACCAGGCACGCGAGGGGTGCGGGTAGCGCTCGGGGGGTGCGCCCGAGTGGTGTCTTCGTTTAGGAAAAAAAATTCCCCCCCACCCAAAAAAAAAAGTCTTCAGTAAGTGATGCTGGTTCAGGATTTTCAATAAAGCGCAAGGAAGTTCTTTTTCAACCTGCATATTAGTCATCCTTCTTATTCTATGAAAGAAAACGGGTGTTGATGTTTAGTTTTTGCTAGACAAAATAAATATCCACCAATATTTACCCAAATTCATATAGTCGTTAAGACATGAAAGCGGAACAAAGACACTAACTTAAAAAACATGAATATTTTGGCACTTAATGATTCGTGATGGACCGAACTAATTGTTGTAAAAAATCTAATTAATGTTTATTCTTTTAATAAATCGTCTTCCTTAAGAGTTATTTCGACAATGCTGAAGTTATATAATACCCATATAAACCTGTGACACTAAGCTTTCTTTCCAGATATAAAACAAAACCTCGGCATAGTCATTTGCCTAGATAAAGACCAAGAAAATCTAGCAGAACTATTTCAAAAGTATCCACTTCTGTACAATGAGAGTCACCTGGTTTGGCTCGAGCGTTGGTCGGTTGAAACGTTGCGACAGATGCCACAATTGGTCATACAGAGGTATCGAACAAATGCACCTAGGTAGAGAGGTTTACACGCACTTTTGCACATCACTGTATCAGGTATTGTATTAGCACTGCTTTAGATGAAGTTTTAATCAGAATACACACGTAATCGCAATATTTTGGAATTGCACGTTGTTTTATTTCAAATAAGTACGTACATTACAGTTTAAAAAAATAGATATACAAATGTAATTTCATCAATATATGTATAGACACGCATTGCAAAGCTTTCTTGTTTACAAGTTTGTATGTTTGAGTAATTAGAAAAAAGGTTGTACAATTTTCTTTTTTTCACTTATTTTTGGGACTGACCTCACTGAATATTAAACAAAATTTCAGGTTAATCAAAGAAAACCTATCAGATACGTCTAAAGACCAACACGAAGTCATCCCAGTGGATGGTTTTGTCGGCATCTACAACAGTTTGGATGCTGAATGGATGCGGGCGCCGTGCAGATACGTCAATTTCGTCAAAAGTTACTACCGCATCGTCAGTAAGAAGAAAGCTGCCTTAATGCAGAGGCAGAATATGTTGTCGGTAAGAAGAAATTGGTTTGTTACCTACAACTCCATTTGTACTCTCAATGATTAAGGCTGACTAGTAGATCTTTTGGGTTAAGTTCTGCATTTGTAATTTTTTTGTACAAGGTAAAAACTGGGTCCGCATAAGTGCTTCACGGAACTGTGAAGTTTCTAGAATGATCCTTCTGAGTTGTAACTCAAAACTGGATTTCATTTCAAACTAATCCAGTTTTGAGTTAAAACTCATCCTTCTGAGTTGTAACTCAAAATTGGATTAGTTTGAGCTCTGCTGAAATCCATAGGGATACGTTGTGTTAGACTCCCTAGGCAGTAGGACTCTATTTATTTTGTATGTATGTAAACACTTTATTGCACATAATAAAAATTACAAAACAAAAAATATGGATACAAAGAAATCTATGTACAAAGGAGAGCTTATTCCTTAGAGAGATTTCTTCCAGCTAACCCTCGAGAGAAACGAAAGGAGACTAATCGCAGGATCGGCGTATTTTTAGGCTACATTAGTTGATCTAACGTCGTGTTTTACCCGACCAAACTAAATCCGGATCTGGTTTGACTTCGGGGTTGAATCGAATATATGTTTAACTAGAGGATGCCCGGGGCTTTGTTTACATGGAAACTTCGTAAAACCCTTCCTTACTCCTTACCTCCGATATAAAAGGAACCTTTGTGTCAAATTTTAGCCTTCTAAGTTGATGAGTCAGTGACTCAAGACCTTGAATTTTATATATTGTGATTTTCTTTGTGCTATCGTGTTTTTCTCTGTCCAGTGAATATGATCTCTATTATTTAGGCTGGGGTAGAAGCATTACGCCGTGCCCGCAGCGAAGTTGCAACCCTCCAATCACAAGCCGCGAAACAAGAAGCCGCGCTTTCAGACAAACAGGCCAAGGCAAACCAGGCACTGGACCAAATCGGGGCCACGGTGCGAGCCACCACAGACAAGAAGGAAGAAATGCACGCCTTGAAGAAGAATATCGAAGTTGAGAACGAGAAACTGCAGATAAGGTACAAAGGATTTTTTTTCGAACTAAGTTACCTTTTTTTTTTTTTCAAATCCTGGATCATGGTCAAGGGCACCCTGAATGAAAAACGGGACTTAGGAAGAAAAACTCAAGAAGAAAAAGTTAAAACTCAAAGTTAGAAAAAATAATAACTTTTTTATAACTTTTGAGCTCTTCCTTGGAATTCTTATTCCACTCTATGGTCTACTGAGTTGGATCCACCAGCAGGTCGAATACGACTGTAAAGTTAAAGAGAACCAATCAAAGCTTCGCTCGCCGCCAACCACTTGAAGGGACCAATGAAATCCCGTGACGTCAAGTCATCGACCAATTAAAACACGGAAATGTAACATCACCCTAACGTGCTTTTATGGAATTTCGTAGTCTGATTATGATTAATGTTTGTACTCGTAGGAAAAAAGAAATAGAAGCTGAACTAGCATCTGTGGAGCCGGTAATAGTAGCGGCGCGAACGGCTGTGGGAGACATAAAGGCGGAGTCACTCAGTGAGGTGAGTGTTCTTGTCTAGACGTCCACTGCTGGACAAACGAGGCTGGTATAAACGAGTTTTATTCAAAGCACAGAACTAAATATGCTGTACTAAGTGTACTAAGTCCTGAGTGCCCAGAATTTTAATACCAGACTTATAGAAAGATCGATACCCTCAAAATGGAGTTCGTGTTAATCACAATCTGTATTCTACTAAGGCCCGTGTTCACCAATAATATAACCAACGGTTAAACCGCGGTTAGAAGATAATCAGACAAAATGTCCAAAAAAATGTATGAAAGTGACATTGTCAAACCTCTGGTTAACTGCTAATCGTTGGTTAAATTTTTGGTGAACACTGGCCTAAGATTCTACTTGACTTCTCTACGTTTTATCAAGTCATATTTAACTACACATCTGTGATTTTGCACAGAAATTTGCAAGGTGGCGCGCGGTCACGCTGCTAGTTCCATCTCTCTCTTTCTCTTGCAAGGATTATAGAAAATGTTTGTCCCCCCTTAATTTAGATTTTGGTAAGAATTTTGGTTACGTGTCACAAGACACTTTTGTGAAAATAAGCTAAATATCAGGTTAATATTATGTAAGCTAAATATTATTCAAAGCAAACCTGAACCCTTTTCATTTATTTATTCAACTTTATCTGTACTATTTCTTGAGGTGCGATCTCTGCGCGCCCCGCCGGACGTAGTGCGTGATGTTCTCGAGGGAGTGCTCAGGCTTATGGGCATCGCAGACACCTCATGGCACTCTATGAAGAACTTCCTATCCAAACGAGGTGTTAAGGAAGATATCAGGTAAAGACTAGCTTAAAAAACAAAGAGCAATTGTGAATAGTCACTGCAGACTTGACAAATCTTTGTTATTCCACTTGTCCTGACTTACTATATCAGATCTCAAAGTATTGGATAAGAAAGCATACTTTGCTATTACCATTGAAAGTTACATAAGCTCAAAAATTAAATTCGTTTGACACCTTTTTGGTACTGTAAAAGTAACGAGGTTCATATTACCAATTTGTGCACCAATTCACTGTGTTGTTGATGCCTTTCTTACTACTAACATAATCATTCATTGTTTCTGATTTACTAACAATCTATAGACACATTATTGTATCACTGTCATATCGCTGAAATAAAGACGTATACTTGATTATGTCTACACGATTAGTAAGGTATTTATACCTTGTTATCCAGGTGTTTGGATGCTAGTCAAATCAGCCCCGAAGCCGTCCAATCAGTGAAGCATTTGCTAGAAAAGCGCGGGTCGTCATTCGAACAAGCGACAGCTAAACGAGCGAGCGTAGCGTGCGCGCCGCTCGCCGCGTGGGTGCGTGCTAACCTCGCGTACGCGGACGCATTAGCGCGTGTGCAACCTTTGCAAGCGCAACAGAAGCAGTTGCACAGGTAAGATAGATATAGCTTTAGGGTGAAGTAGCTACATCATCGACGTCAACTTTTTAAGCCGTTCACTCCTCTATACTAAACTTCTTTGTTAACCTTAACGTCCTTAACAAACTTCCGTCAAATTCTAACAATTAGATCCTCGTCGTCGAATCACAAACTCAACTCGTTTAAATATCCAAACGAGTATGATAATGGTGTATGGTATTCAAACTAGTTTCATGGTTGTCGTAAAAGGCAGCTATTATTCCCACTATTAACATAATGCCTGTTTCACACGAGGGCAGAACATTGAGGCAGAATAGTGGGCAGCACAGTACTGCTACTGTTTAAACGCACAGAAAAGTACTGTCTTGACAGTAACCAAGACAGAACAGTTAATAGCCCGCCGGTCTATTTTTTCGGGACAGTTTTCTTCCCCCATCACCTTTCCCGCTCGTCTGTCTTGTAGTTGGATTCGTGTGATCGCAAGGGCAGTGCAGTGGAAAGAGCAGGACAGTGTGCTCAGGTCTTCTTGCTAGCCAGGGTCTGATCCAAAGTTTTCCTTTTTTATTTATTTCTTTATTTACATATTGGATAAGCTCATCCAGAGCTATTTGTGCAGCATTTTTTAGTAAACGACGCAAATATTGCCGTTGTCATCGTCGATGCTCCATCGCTCACTTGGACTGTTCTATAATCCTATATTTAAACGCCACTGTCCTTCCAAACTGTTCTGCCTCACTGTTCTGCCCTCGTGTGAAACAGGCATTACTGCCATTATCATAGGCTCAATTGATTAAGCTTCGGTGTATCGCCAATATGATGGTACTTACTCCGAAATAATAAACTTTTCTGTTAAGTAGTCACAATGATTATACCTTCAGGAATCTAAGAGAAGCCGAAGCGCAACTATCGGCACTATCGAGTGGCTTAGCGACAGTAGATGAGAGAGTGGCAGCTCTAAAAGAGCAACTAGGACAACATACGCGAGACGCAGCCGCTATAGAACTCAATCTGAACAACGCTACTAAAACCATACAGGCTGCGAAGTCTTTACTGGATCAACTTGCACACGAATACAGCGCTTGGGAAGCTGACGTAAGTTATATCTTGGCGTAGCAGTCCAACTTATGTTATAAATGCGAAATTGTTTACGATTTATCCGCCTTAGCTGCGCCACCGGTTATCATTAAATTTCACCAAGGTGTCAGAAAATTAGAAAAGGAGTTTTATCCCAATATATTTTCATGGGAACGGAAAATAAGTTGGTAAAACAGCGAGGCGATCTAGTGAAGAATAAAGACAAAAATAATAGAAATAAATTTAAAGAAATCTTTAAGAAAAAACATTTCGCATAAACATATTTGAATGATTTTAAATAAGTTAGCAAAAATTAAGTATGTGAACCAGCCCACGAAACTGAAAAACTTTCCCCAAGAAAAATGTTTGCTTCTCCGTGCAACTTTTGCGGTTAACTGATTTCCCTTTGTATGAGAAGTCGTTTTTTTTTAAAGATTTTGTTGTAGGTAACTTGGAGAAAGTTGTCCAGTTCCATGGGGAAAACCACCCCATAAAGTTTCGCTAATAAAAGTCATCCCATAAAACAGGCCTAGAAGTGTAAATAAACGTTTCGATAATTTCAGCTGGAAAATATTTCAAAGGAAATATCCGAACTAACTTTACGATCTTTGCTAGCCGCTGCGTACATAATCTATTTACCAGACGTGACCGAGCCACAGGCCAGAGAGTACGTAAACAAATGGAGCGCTATCATAGGATTTGATGATCCTAGTTTCTCAGTTATAAATTTCCTTTCAACTACCGAAAAACAACTGAAATGGGACGCAGATGGATTGCCACTTGATAAGTCGGCTATCAAGAATGCTATTTTGATTGATCAGGTATGTTGAATTTCTACAAATTACAATAAAATACTCTCTGTGTGTCTGTCTTTAGCATCGTAGCTCCTAAACGAATGGACCGATTTCGATGCGGGTTTTTTGTTTGAAAGCTGACGTAATCAAGATGGTTCTCAGCTATATTTGTTAGAAAATAAACTTGTTTATGGCATTTTGTTGTTTTCTAATTTATGCCTTTTGGGAAAGGCAAAGGAATCTATGTCCATCAGCAATTTTTGAACATGATAATGTTCACAAAAAACAAAACTAACATTTAGATATAAATGTTAGTTTTATTTTTTGTGGTAAGGTCCTAAATGTCGATGGTTATAATTTTTTTTAAATTTTAGATTTATCTTATTCTACCTAAAGTTTTCCCAGCCTAGTGCCAGGATCTGGTTATCGAGTTATTATCTTTACTTTGACAGATCCTAGGGCCCCAAAAGTGTGGGTTCACTCCTTTGATCATCGACCCAGATGGCGACGCTATAACTTGGCTAAAGAACACTCTGGCGGACATGCAGTGTGATTTTGTTTCACAACACAGCGATAAGCTGCAAACTGCCGTGCAATATGCTGTCAGGTTAGTGTTTTCTTGTTTCAGTGATAAATCGACGGTTACAGATTCGGTTTCGGCTAGGTCAGACATTTGTATAGAATCCATGTGTATGTTTGTTACGATAGTTTTGATATTAGTTTTTCTTACTCTCATCATTTCTGAACATAATTCGACTGCCACTAACGACATCTGTTTATCAAAAGCTGTATTAAAAACTCAACCATTAGATAAACAGTACAATTCGTAAATCGTGGCTCGTCTCTGTTGTTATTTTTAAAGAACCACGACGTAACGGAAACTTTAGAAAGTCCCATAATAGCCTTTGTAGCGTTTAAGTTAATTTTTAATATGATTTTCCTTCCTTCTTTTATGCATTTTAAAAATTAATATGACAAATTTTCTGAACACACCTTGAATGTGAATTGCAAAACCTAGCAATCTAAGTTGCGTCACCGCCATTTATCAGGCTCCTAAAACTATTTTTGTTGGTTGTTACAAAACCTCTGATTGAATAGAAAGTATTAATTAAGAATCACGGTTTCGAAGTTACTCCCGTGCAACTTGGCTGATGATGAGGACGAGTCAACTCGAGCCAAAATCTAGTAAAACATCACATATAATATAATACTAAAGAAAACATGTAGGATACCAAAGTCAAAAATAGCTTTATTTCATAGAACATTCAGAATGTTACTTAAAATAAGTCAAAATAGTGATTTTTTTAGTTTACATAGCTAATAATATATTCGTAATGGTTTTAAAAATACTCGCGAATTAGTCTGGTAATCGGCACATTTGATTACCCACTAAACAGGCCTGGCCTAGTGTGGAAATCAAGGCAAATCTTTTAAAATAATCGTGCAATATGTTACACAAAAAAATGTCATTGTCTTTTTTGGAATTCCATGTCTTAAAATTGTAACATTGTTGAAAAATAAACTATTTTTTTGTAAATTAGCATTTTTAACTTGGCGCCTATTCGCAAAGGTTCAGCTACTCATAACAAGTTATTATTCCAGACTCGGTCGTGTCTTAGTAATCACAGAAGTAGACGGGGTCCAAGACAGCTGGGCGCCCCTGCTGTCGGGGTTGCCAGTTAACAGCACAGGCAGCAGCTCCCCGCACAGTGCTAAACTGTTGCTGTACTCCAGGGATACCACCCTGCCCGGACGCTTGCCTCCCACTTACGCGGCTAGATTGTCGCTCCTGCATTTCACTGCTAGACTTGATGGACTTACTGGTACGATAATGATTAATAATGATTAAATTCAGTGTTTATTTGCTTGATCATATATAGTTTGAGTTCTTAATATTAATATTACATTTTCTGTGACTATGATAAACTATGCAACATAGTGGGAACATTATCCTTATAATAGACCGTCAGATGCAAGAACTCTTCCCTAAAAAACGCTAGTGTTTAAATTCTCTTTGCCCCAAATGAGCGATAAAGTTTCGCTATTTAACAATAAACAATTGAGCATTTGACAAGCTGATCAATCAGCAAGTAAATGCAAAAGCGACTATTGACTATTTCAGAACCCTTGCGTAGTCAATGGAATTTGTTTTAGAATATTGAATAGTGACATCATAAATTTGCAATATTTAATTATTTTAAATTATTTGATAACAAAATAAGTATTGTTACAGAAGAAGACTTGCATGATTACCTAAATTCAAGTGAGTATGTTTGTTTTTGGTATTAAATATATATATTTTTTTAATTCAGATCAACTGGTGCATTACGCACTTCAGCAACAAAATCCAGAAGTGAACGAAAAATCGAAAGAGATAAAGTTGAAGAAAGCAACGTTACAGAAGCAGCAACATGAATTACAAGTAACTTACCCCTAAATAAATCCCGTTTTACTCCCTTGAATTTTTAAAAATCCTATGATATAATTTATATTATCATGATATTATTAATTCATACCACGATAAATACAAATTAATTTCACAGACCTATCTGAGGGTTAATCATCTTACTATTGACGGCGTCTAACAGATGTCTCTCCCGATTTAACAATTCTAGTGTAACCAACTTCAGAGGAAATCCTCGACTCGAATGAACGTTTTATTTACAGGAAAACCTCCTAAAAGACCTATCTACAAACAGCGACATACTTCACGATGCGAATCTTCTAGCCTCTTTAAACAAAACGAGAGCAACTTCCTCAGTTATATCGGAAGCTTTAGAAGCAGCTAGAAGTATCGAACGAGAGACCAGTGTGGCCTGCAAAGCGTATGAGCCGAGCGCGGCAAGGGCGGCCATTTTGGCGCTCGCTGTCAAAAGTCTGGCCACACAGCGCCCTCTAGTGGCGTTACCCGTCGATACTATCTTAGATGTATTTGTAGATGCTGTGAGGAGAGAAGCTGTAAGTTTATATTGTTGGTGTATCTTAGGGGTAAATTACTTTTAAGGTCTACTCCAAAACCTACTCAAAATTGTACTTCCCAAACTAACTTGCGCCGGCTGGCTGCGGGAGCAGGATGAGTCGGAGCACGATGAAGTAATAAGAAAATAATTAAGTTGGATTACATTTATTACACAAAACACTTAAACTTTTGACGTTAGTTTATTACAAAATATATAAAACAGTATATTATGAGCGGGCGTACGCCTGCAACGGTGTCATCCCAGCGAATGACAACTAGAAGTATTCAATTTGGAATTTGGATTAGGAATGCCAAAACTGAAGAGTTAAAATGTCGCGAAAAGAGAATGGAGAAGAAGGATGACGACGAGGCGCATGCCGCCTCGTTACAAGCTTACGGGCAAACGTACTGACTAAATTAAAACCGGAACCTTTGGTATTTATTCTAGTTCATGGATTTAAAAATAGGATTAGATGGTTGCATTTGTTTTGCATTCAATTGACGTTGACTCATAATCTTGAATTGCTAAAAGGACGTATTTCCAAATCAAAATGCAAGAGAAATGAAATCTTCTCTAAATCAAAATAGAGTCTATTTTCCTTGTGTTTATTCGCAAGTCTATACTCTCATGAGAGACAAGTGTCATTGCTTATGCTAGAGCAGCCGATATACTTTTCTATGTACCCTATTTTCAGGACCAGAAGAACATCAATACCGAAGCAGTCGTAAAATTCCTGACAAGACGTATTATCGAAAGAGTCCTACTCGGTCTCCATAAAAAGGACAAATACATCGTAGTGTTACACTTGTTGAAACAAGTTTATGATGATCGAGTACCCGAGAAAGTACGTATGCTTGTATACTTTTATTTGACCCGACGCCGATTTTACTAATTGAGTTTAAACTTCATTGAGTTTGATCAATGTAACACATTCAGGATTTCAGGCCCGTATTACAGAAGGAAACTCAAATCTTAATCTATACTAAAGTATTGATTATCTCCTTCTCTCACTATCAAAATGACAAAGACGACTGTTATTTAAGGCTAGATCAGAGTCTGAGTCGCGTTCTGTAATACGGACTTCAGTCTCATGAATGAGCAGGTTTTTTTTACGTTGACATCTCTCTCGTTACAAGAGCGTCGGTTATTGTGCAACTTACTTGAAAAGTCATTGCTACATGGCGGTACTGGAGGTAGAACTTGGTACCTTTCGCTCACAAGTCCGACCGAGTAGCAAAACGTTACGCTACTGACGCTCTTGTGTCTTTGTAAGTTTAGTTACTTGGACCTCAACTTTGTCGAAATCGTTAAATTCTGTTGTCTTTATTGATTTGTTGTATTTTTCAGCTTTGGCAACTTTTTATTGGGGGATATGACGTCATGGAAGACCAAGGGACGGCCAATGAAATCAAAAAACACTACTCTTGGATACCTGAAAACTGTTTGAAGAAGTTAGCACAATTAAAGGTAGCTAATTCGTATCCCATGTATTCCAAATTCAGCCAGCAGTTGGGACCATATTAGTCGCATAATGGGTATCTCATGACTAAAATTTCAAAGACCGATAAAAATTTACGATAACGCGATAGCAGCCGAAATTGTAGGTTAATAAAAAGCTTAGCAGTAGTACGACTAAAACACGAAACATTTCTGTAAATGCTATATCCTGAGTGATAGGCCCCTAATAAGTGACTAAGGCCCTTATTACAGAAGGAGACTCGAGTCTTGATCTATACTTATCTATTTATTGTCACTTTTGTCTTGAAAATGACAAATATGACTGCTACTTAAGTATAGATCTTTTAACGAAAACCCCCCAAGTAATACTAGTACAGAATGTGAAAATAACTCTTCTACATTTTTCAGGCGGCCAGTGAAGACTTATTTACCAAATTATCACTGAGTGACGAGAAGTTATGGACAGAGTTTCTTGATACTGGTGATATAAATGCGCTATACAAGTTGAAGCTGACTGGTTTTGAAACTATTGCCGCCATCACAGCACTCCGTCCTGACAGCTTGTACAGAGCTGTCGTCAACTTTGTGGATCAAATGCTTGGTAATCAAGAAAGCTATCTGTGTTCACTTAATTTATTTCCAAGTCATTTTTAGGGTTCCGTACCTCAAAAGGAAAAAACGGAACCCTTATAGGATCACTTTGTTGTCCGTCTGTCCGTCCGTCCGTCCGTCTGTCAAGACCCTTTTTCTCAGGAACACGTGGAGGTATCAAGCTGAAATTTATATCAAATACTCAAGTCTACTGTCCCTTGGAGCTGTGAAGAAATCAAACTTCTAAGCCAACGCAATCAAAAGATACAGCCGTTTATGCCGCAAATTTCCGCAAATTTTCGACACTCGCAAAGGAATCAAAACCTACAGGGTACTTCCCGTGAACACAGAATCTTGAAATTTGGTACGAAGCAACGTCATATAGCACAGATAAAGGAAAAATTGCGAAAACCGTAAATTTTTAATTACATCATATCATAAAAATATTTTTAATATTTTTAAACTTACTACCCCTTTCCTCATGAACGCGTTGAGGTATTAAATTGAAATTCATATCAAATACCTTTAAGCTAGGTTTGTACGGAACCCTCGGTGCGCGAGTCCGACTCGCACTTGGCCGGTTTTTTATCAATGCTTCAGAATACAATTAGTACACAACGTATGCTTCCCTTACCTTAATTTTATGTGAAAATGAAAAGTATCTCATTATTGCTTAATAGCGAAATCCAATTTTGTTATTTTATTATTTGATTCAATGTTTCTGTATATTATTTCCTCTCCGTATCGTTTTAAGATGAATTTACCATTGATAAAATATACATTTTAAATAACTTGAAAATCACGACGTTGATTTTCAAGTTACGATGTTAAAAGTCACTCACTCCATTGAAACCTTCCTTAGAATGCGATAGATTAGAACTTTTGAGAGACAGTTTCATGTAAAAAGAGAAGGAGTAATCCACATTTTTCCTCACATCGGTGGTGTAGGTACTCATGTTTCCCGCCATTTTTAAGCTGTGACGCTGAGGTAGCTTAGAGAAAATATTTTTGCCATGTACGAAACTAGAAAGAGCACAGAGCTGAATGGGTGCTCGTTTGACATATCCAGGTGTGGGCGCTATGTCTCCTGGTGACGTCATCCCCCGCGCGGCAGGGTGGGGCGGGGGCCGGGGCGCGCGCGGCCCGCGGCCCGTGCTGGCGCTGGGCGCGCACGCGGCCGACGTGCTGGCCGCGCACGCACCCGCGCACGCACTCTCACAGGTAGATTACATTTATATATCACATACTATAGCTACAATGTCAAGTTTATAATAAAATTGGTTAGTCATTACAGCCCATAACATGATCGTCAAAAATTCAAATAAAATTGAACTGGGATACAGAAATATACTATCTAAAATGTCAAAAAATGTGTCAAAATTAAGAAATAACACTAAATAATAATTCGAAATTAACATATAAATTGTCATCAAAATTTGATGTCCAAATATTCTTTAATTGAAAAGAATTCATGTTCCAATAAAAAGTTTCCCAGTTGGCGCGTAAATGTTTCGTCATTTCTTTGATTTCTCAAGTCAGCGGGTAGGTGTTCCTAATAAGTGGGTAGGTGCTCGTACGTAAGGTAAACACTATATGTATGTATGTAAACTCTTTATTGCAAATTCTTACAGACTTGTATAAAGGAAATATAGCTGTATGCAAAGGCGGACTTACACTGTCCAACGGCCGTTTTGGTCAAGTGGTAATGGCGCTGCCTCTTGATCGACGGGTCCTGGGTTCGATTCCCAGTCGGGGCAAATATTTGTGTAAAAAGAAGATGTTTGTTCTCAGGCCATGGATGTTTGTGTATGTCTTTATGTGTGTTACAAGGGACCCACGATACAAGGGAAAACCTTAGTGTGGGCCTTTGAGTGTGTAGCGTTTTACAAAATATCTTGTAAACCAAATAACCACTTAAAATTTTGTTCGTAAGTACTTTTGGAACGGGCTTCACTCAAGGGTACCGTCTTGAATCGATTTATAGAACAAATATTTTTTTTCTTATTTTTAACCCTGGGCAAAAAATAGGAGTTTTTTTATAAATTTGACGTATGTATCTGTGTCTGTTATATCGTAGCTCCTAAATGGTTTTTTCAATATACCGATTTCGATACTGTTTTTTTGTGTGATCAAGATAGTTCTTAGCTATATTTTGAATAAGCGATGGAATAACGACACAAATTCTTAATTTTAGGGTTATTGCCTATGTTGCGCTTTTTAATGTTATTGCGATTTAAACTACTTCAGCTGGGCATAGAGGATGGTATATCGTCGTGGGAAGCCGCCGTGGAGTCGTCTCGCGGCGGCGGCTGGCTGGCCCTTGTTGTGGGAGCCTCGCCCTTCACGCAAGAACTACAGGCGTTCCTCACCAACTTCAGCCAACGACCAGTAAGTTGACACACGAGACGCAGCGATTCAAACCCATAAGGTCACAACTTTTATTCTAACATTGTAAAAATCGTTATATTATTATTTATAGGACCATCTGTATACTCATATTCTGTGAATAAATGTTTTGATCCATAACAGTATTAAATTAATAGAATATATGACGGCCGGTTTGGTCGAGTGGTAGTGATGGTGCCTTTTTGTTGGTTCGCTTCCCTTTGTTCGATTCCCCGTTGAGGCAGACATACCTATGTATAAAAAGCAGATGTTTGTTCTCGGGTCATGGGTGTTCGTGTCTGTTTTTGTGCATGTTTCAAAGGATCCACCACACAAGGCTACGTCGGACTTTGAGTGTGTATCGTTTATTTTTATAGCGAGCGCTCCAACATTCAAAATTAATTTATTTTTGTATTTTTCAGGCTCAAGACTTCAGTGAAGGATTCCGACTGTGGATCGTATCGGAGGATCGAGAAATCCCGCCACTTATATCCAATGCGTGCGTCAACGTTATTCTTGAGGTACGATCGCTTTTTAATTTTATCATTCTTTCAGGTACATAATATCAAACCGCCCTGTTTGACTTCAAAAGAGCTTATTTATTGATTATTGTTCAGGCAAAGGAAAATTTCACAAAAATGCGTTAAAATTGCGATTATGCGTGACACTAAACTTTAAAAAAATGATGAATACATTTTTTAACAAAGTTTTAAAAAATCTGACTGCTAAAAATATTTTAAAAAAAGTGTCGTCTTCCCCATTATGAGTAGATTCCACCTTTTAAGCATTTTCTAAGCTGTCCCTTATACACTGAATAAGTATTGAGTAAACAAAAAACAATTTTTTTTCTTCGTTTTTACTTTTACTTTGGACATTGTCCTATTCGCTTCGATCGTCTATTGAACCGGAGTTTCAGACCTGGTTGCGTACGAGGCTTTTAATTTACTTGTATGGAACTGGTTCCGATCGAGGATTTTGATTTTTTTTTACTTGTTTTGAAATGGTTTTGATGGCAGCTTATGTTGGAGTGCAATAAAGTATATTGTATTATAGTATTGTATTGTATGTCCCAGGCGCCTGAAGGCGTGAAACACAATGTGATCGGTACGTTATCGACGTGGGGCCAATACGAAGCGGAGCCGAAGCTTGTCCGCCTCCACGCGTGTCTCGCGCTCTTCCACGCGCTTGTTCAGGAGCGGCGGGCCTACATCCCACAAGGTAAAGCATAAATAAACAAATTAACACTACACACTCAAATACTCACACTAAGGTTTTCCCTAGCGTTGTCGGTCCCTCGGAACACACATAAGACAGACACAAACACCCACGTCCCAAGAACATACATCTGCTTTTTACTGAAATATTGGGAATCGAACCCCAGACCCGTCGATCAAGAGGCAGCGCCGCTACCACTCGACCAAACAGGCCGTCATCCGAAGATAACAATAAAAATAACACTAAAATTAAAAATTGTGTACTACCCTTGACATTCATAGTTTAAAACTTCAATTTAGATAAAATATAATATCTAAGATCCATCTTGATCACGTCATCTTTCAGTTTAGGAGCTCTGATGCCACAGACAGACACACAGATATATGGGAGAAGTGGCATGAAGCAGCCAGATTATAAAAGAGCCACTTGCATTAATTCGGGAGTTTAGGATGGATTTGGTTGGTGATTTTATTTTTACCACCTAACTCCCGCACCACCTGCAACACCCACCACCAACACCTGAATGGCAACACCCGATTTCCCGTCACCCACAAACATAAAATCACCAACCAAATCCGTTCCTCAATTACCTAAATAATGCAAATGCCCCTTTCAAAACCTGGCTTCTTCATGCCGCTTCTCCCTTCACGTCAAATTTATAACACCCCTCTTTTTTCATGGGGGTTAAAAAGTGATTTTGACATTAAAAAAAGTAACTGTTACACCAACTATCATCATCATAAAAGGCCTCTGCATCTTGACATATGATTTAAGCAGCGACTGTGTGAGATCGGCAACGCCACTCGTGACTGAATAATTCGATTCTGGAACGACACATCCGTCCGCACTTGTGGCATGCGCACTGAGGGTCCGTTGCAGACCGGAATCCTTCAATGTTATTTTAATGATGCCCTTTAGCTCGTTTTTCGGCTAAATTGAGAAACCAGCACCCGTATTCTACTTCATTCAACTCGAATCCGATATTCGACAAGACTATACCCGTCGCTATCATCTAGATACCGCAGGAGAAGGATGCACTGAGTGTTTCCGTGCGTCGGTTTCGAATCGAATGGTGTAGAATACGGTCGCAGGTAGGACACCGACTATTCTTTTTTCGTTTCTAGGTTGGAGCAAATGGTACGCCTGGGAATGGGGCGAGGTATCCGCATGTACCAGCGTAATTCGCAGCGGCTCTAACGTAGCCACAGCCCGAGCTCTTAGCCTAGTCTTATATAGTGCAAGAGTAGGCACTGAGCCAGACAGGAAGCTGTTAGCGGCCTTGTTGACTGACTGTCTTGGAGACCAAGCCTTAGCGCATTCGTGGAAACCTAGGGAATTAGATCTACAGCTGCCGTTTGGAAAACAATTGCAGGTAAGTGTAAATGTCAGCGGATTTTTAATTGAAAATGTTTGTGTTCAACATACTTTCTTTACTTTTTAAACATTTAAATGAACAGAGTGGACTTATCAAAACATATCTGTTGTTTGATAAAAATACATAAATACCTATATTAGGTCATTCTAAATTACTTAACGAAATTTAAAGATGTGAATTGTTAACTTTCCTGAAGGAACATACTATGAAATATGATTTTTTTTTTATTATTTATTAAATATACAAATTGAGCGATCAGCTGATTGCCTTAGCATGAGAAGTCAAATATTTTCCTATAGATTACTTGGGGAAAGTTGTTCAAAGAGATAGACAAAAATGTTTGATTGGCTATACATTTCGATAGGCTTTAAGTGTTTATCTATATACCTATCTAAGTTTCTAATTTTTTGACCATTTAAATATGATATAGAATTCTGTTATCAATGATGTATGTTAATATGTTATCTTGATAAATATGTAATATTTAATATCAGTCATTCGGCTCAAAACAAATATAATTGAAATTCCCAGCCATACATATCAGCATTCGAGGCGATGCCCAGCATAGACTCTGCGCAAGTGCTCGGCCTGCCCGCCAACTGCCGCGTCGCCTGGGAGAAGAACGCTGTTAACGACGTCTTGGCGGGATTACGAGGTTCGTTTTTTTACTGTTTGAATCAGTGAAGCAGAACATCCTTACTAATATTGTAAACGCGAAAGTTTGTATGTATTAATATATGAATGTTCGTTCCTCTTTAACGCCCAAAGGGCTAGACCAATTTTGATAATATTTGGTATAGAGGTAGCTGACACCCTGGATTAACACATAGGGTACATAATTTTCCCAAATTCCCACGGGAACGTAGTCCTGTGCGAAAAGCTCGTACCCTATAAAATAAACTGCATCTTTTCGAATAGACGTCTATTTTGATTTCATTTTTAATAAACAAACTTTCCGTCCGGGAGTTCGTTCCCGTGGAAAATCGGGAAAAGTATATAGCCTATGTTAATCAGGGATAATGTAGTATTCTAATGTTGAAAGAATTTTAGTACTTAATTGATTTAGTCGTTTTTGAGTTAATTCGTTACAAGCTTACAAAAATACAATATTAATTTTAGTGTAGACGTAGGTAGTGTAGACAAGGAGGCTAGTATAACAGACCCTGAAATAAATATGTTAACATATTTTAGTAACGGAGAGAGGCCTTTGCCCAGCAGTGGGACACATAATGGCTACATAAGATAAGATAAGATAACATATTTTAACTTTAGTAATTGTAATAATGATAAGTACTTCTTGTAGTTTTCTAATATCATAAACATCTACTTGTAATGAACATCAACAGGTGTTCCGTGGATAGAGAAAAGACAATCTATCTTGAAATATGTCTTCTATTTCAGAGTTGAATTGTACAGTGAGCGTAACTCATAAAACTGACAACAGCGCCCCGATTAAAACATTACTGTCTTTGTGGAAGAAACTTATGTCTGGAAACCCACTTTTCAAAGCTGATTATACCGTTGAAAAGGTAAGAAAACTTTAATACATGGAAATGCTAGTGGTGACGTTAATTAATCATTAATATTGTGAAACCGTTACAGAACATATAATATTCCCTGAGTTAAGAAAGTTTCGACTTACGAAAGTTTTCCAGTAATAGATGGCGTTACCAGTCTATTAAAACTTGCTATTTTTATTATTCTGCTCGGTCTTCATGTGTCTCAGTTATTAGATATCTTACCATTATCATTTGTATTATGAATTACTTTTTGGTTATTGGTTATTCTTGAATTTCCTTTTTTTTAAACTTTTATGGCCTGGAACTCCTTAGCTAGTTTTAAATATTTGTAACGGGTTCTTACGATTTTTGTTTTAAACGAGTATCCGATTTAACGCGAGAATCTCAAACTATATAAAACTTTTTACCTCTTGGCCTTTAATGGCCTATAACTCTTGCTTCTTTGCCTTTATGGCTTAACCCTAGTGTTTAGCGAAGATCTACCATTAAAGAGCGGTAATATGGGTTCTTATTCTTATCGTGTAGGTAACTTTGCTAACCCTGGTGTCAGAGTTTTCAAATCGCACTGTGACCTCTGACTTGTTTTATGAGTTCTTCGTATGGGAAAAGTTGTTAAGTTTCATATTAAGACCCAATTTCACCATATTCTGTTAGTTATTTAACAGACGATTAGCAGCTAACTCGAGATTTGATCATTTTCATACTTTTTCTTTGACGTTTTGTCTGATTAACTTCTTAATCGTGGATTAACTAACTAACAGAGTATGGTGAAATTGCACCTAAGAGAATCATCCCATAAAGTTTCGCTAGCTAATATAAAGTCACCTATACATGTATTGTGATGTTGGTAGGTACCGTCCGGGTGGTGGGGCTGCGTGGCGGAGGGCGAGGCGCGCGAGGCGGGGCCGGCTGCGCGCGCACTGCACGCCGCGCTCGGCGCGTGCGCGCGCACCAGGCAGCCGCTGCATAAGGTAATGTTACCACGGTATGGATTTTTTTAACAGCCGATATACGTCGTCCCCACAAGAGGTGGTCTAATGGCTAGCGGGCCTGACTCGTAAGCGGGAGGTCAAGTTCGATCGCCAGTGTCGCCATGAACGAATGACTCGTTTTCTGAGTTATGTAATTAGTTGCATACTAACCCATGCTCTCGATGAGGGAAAACATGCACATTCAGGAGACTGAATGTGTAACCATGATCCGATCCGGTCAGGTTCCCCTGTTTATAGGATCACGGAGGTCAGATGGCAGTCGCTCCACTGTAATGACTTAACCTGCGAAATCCTGGGCTATGGTCAAGCGTACCCCGAGTGAGAAACGGTACTAATCGCTAGAAAGAAGTACGTCCCTACCGAGGCACTGGCCTCCCTTCGAAACACAAAGGGGATTTAGGCCGTCTCTGGTCCTAATGCGGATTGGTGGACCACGCGCTTTTCTAAAACGAATTTTTTAATATATACAGGTTTCATCACGATGTTTTACTTCACCGCTGAGCAAGTGATAACTAGTGAAAAATCTATACATAAACCCGTAAAGAACTCTTATGGGCATCTACTAAAAAAACTACGGAAAGAAATCTTGTTAATAACTTTAAAAAGAGCGTTGAAAAGTTGTCTAGCGCCATCTCTTTAGAGCTCACCGCAAGTGGTTCGTTGGGTTCGCTAAAGATTTTTTTACGAATATGGCCTATATTGAAAATGTCAATCTGTCTGTTACAAAGACTTAATGGTATCAAATCCTTCATTCCTTATCGTGTAGCTATAGTCACGTGTGCTAAACCTGGTGTCGGATTTTTCAAACCGCGAAATGCCCTCTGACTTGGTTTTACGACTGTAGTCAATCTAATACAGCCGGAATCAATAGCTTAATGTGCCCTCCGAAACACGGAAATACTTGTGAACAATAGGCAATATGCATGAATTTTTTTATCGCATTGATTAACAAAATATGAAAATACCGTAGTTGAGATGACAAAAAGTGAAATTAAAATTAAAATCGGCCAAGAAATACGGCCGATAAACGCATTTAAAACTATTAATTACGCACCGATTAGACAGAGAGATCCGACATGGACTGTGACGTCACATGTCACTACGTCCATACAAACTCCATGTTAAATTTCGTTTTGCTAGAAAGAGATAGAAATTAATTTTTGACGGCTTATATCTTTTTTAATTTCATAGTTATTCGAAAACAAGTTTTACTAAACTGTTTATTACATGAATGAGGATTATTTTTTTAATTTAAAAAAAAATGCATATTCCCTATTGCCACTGGTCACTCATCAGGTTTCCTGCCTCTTGTGTACGTTGTATTAAATCATCCTTTTCCTAAAGGTGCCAGACGAGTGGCAGTTGCTATGGGTGGGCCCCGACGCTCCCGACGCTTACATCAAGGAGTTCTGTTTCCGTGCGCGAGCTGCCGTCAGTCGCTTGGAGACATTTGTCGCCGTGGAAGACTATATGCCTACAGGTACACTTAAATTCGCTTTTTTTTCTACATTTTTTTTTATCTTTTGGTGCCAGTAACTCCATAACATCACGCTGCTCAACTCCAGCCCCAGGCCACATTGTGGCCCGCCAGCGGAATATAAATGGTTAACATGTGCCAAATTTTTTTTTTTATCTGATTTAACAGTTTCAGAAAAATTAAAAGATTTTTGAAAAGTAGTAATCGTGGAGGTTATCACAACGGAGTTTCGCTTAGTTTTGGATTATTTTTTTATATAATGCCTTTGTAAAAAATATTATATTTTTATCGGTGATCAACAATGTGATAGCTTGTGATCGGTAATAGCTTGTAATTTTTTGAGTCGACTATTTTGCCCGATTGTTGGAAAGGTCGAGTAATCCTGCTTTAGAAGAAAGCGTCCCATATATTTTTATGTTTGTATAAGCGTCCCTAATAAAAGGTATAGGTACAATGTTATATCGTTAATTTAAGAAAAAATTTTAAGAAAAAAAAATTTAAGAATTAATTTAAGAAAAAAAAACAAAATGGCAGCCTAAATAACGTCAAAACCATAATAACCTCATTACTTCATCTTTGACCTTATGGTCAAGATTGAGTTCAAGAGTTAACCCATCTTATAATTTAAAAAAAAACCCTTGTCTTTTTTCCCAGAGTTAGACCTCCGCTCGTTGGTTCGTCCGTCGCGCGCGGTGTGGGCGCTGCGTGTACACACGGCGGCCCGGCTCGCCGCGCCGCTCACACAGCTCACGCTTACCGTCAAGTGGGGGGCAAGTACGTACTTTGGAAACTCATATTTAATTCTTATCTATTTTTAGAGTTTTGTACCAAAATAATAAAAAGAGACCCTAGAAATGTAATTATCTGCCTGCGTCTGTTTCCGGGCTCATACAACCACCCGAGTCTCTTTAAAGTTCGAGTGAATAGGCATCTTCTAGGTGAGCTTGCTACATTCCTCGCATCCTCGACCACATCTTCGCTAGATTGTGGTCAAGAGCGAACCCATTCGTTATAAGTTATAAGAAAAAAATAGAACTACATGCGTCTTTCGTACACTTAAAGGTTTTGCCGAAGCAATCAAATTAAAGACAAACTATTTTGGTTCGTGTCAGTAATAAATCATAAGAAATCTTCTTATAAAAAAATCGGAGGTCCTGATTCACTGACCCATCAACGCCCAGCCTAAACCCTTATACCTAGAAAGCTGAAATTTGGCAAAAATTGTCTTTTATGACGTACGCAAGCACTAAGAGAGGATTTTTTGAAATTCAACCCCTAGGGGGGTGAAATGGAGTTTATAGTTTGTAGGGAGAAAACAATTTTTGGTCATTTTGACTCGGAACTTAGTCAAGATATACCTTGAAGCAAATAAACGGACATGTGCTTCGCGATTTAAGGAAAGCTTAGCAAATACTAAAACGGTGGAGTCTACCCATAACTATGGTCAGCTACAAGTAATTATTTTTTCTCGGAAACATCAAGTTAAGGAGTTCGTTGTTTACCTACTTTGTACCGCAAACTCTGTCTCTATCTCATATTCCATCCACACTATATGTGGGAGTGAGACAAAAAATTCTGGATGATGGTTTTAGCAAAGGTCTTTTTCGTCCGTCACTCTACCTTCACGCGGCGGATGTCTCTTCGTGCTTCTATTTTCGGCGAAAAAGCTTTACTCAGTAGCTATCAAGGCGCAGACCCACCGCTGCGCGCGCTGTGCACGAGCACGCGGCGCAATTTAGCTGCGAGGATTAGATCAAAATATAATTTGTGCCTTAATGTCATACTCACTGAGTAGATAATCACCTGGAGTTTGGTCGTATTCTTGCGTAGCGTGTTCGTGAGTTGCAGTAGATACTATCACATACATTTTCTTGCAAAGCGAAGCAGACATGTGCGTAGGCTCTTCGTGCGCCGCGGTGGGTCTGCGGCTTTAAGCTTCGCTTATGGCTGTTTTTAATATCATGCGGATTTCATCACGCACGCGGGATTGGAATACGCATGCGGGACCACGCATACGGGTCAATCCCGCGTGCGTGATGAAATCCGCACGATATTAAAAACAGCGCCTAAGTGTAAAAATCGTGCCTTCCAGCTGTTAGTGAGGCGGAGTCTGCCGGCGGGCTGCTAGTGCGCGGGGTGTGTGTATGCGGGTGCGAGTGGCGGGGCGGGGCGCTACAGCCCGCCGCCCCCCGCGCGCCCGCTCACACCCCCGCGCCGCCCCTACTACTTACCTACGTACTGCAGGTAACTAATTATTAAAATAAATCCTCTTCATAGGATTCGAAGTGTGGCATGCGAAAGGATCTTTCTCTATTCAAAAATCAAAATCTGTGGTCGTGACAACTAGGTTTTGAAGAAATAAATTATCATTGATTTACTCATTTTGAAAAAGTCACCAGTAATCGAGAAAAGTAAGGCTGTTTTTACCATTCCGCGCGCTTGTTAACGGCGCGTGCGATATAAATCATCACGCACGCGGGATTGCCTCACATGCGTTAAGGCTGTTTTTAATATCGTGCCGATTTCATCACGCACGCGGGATTGCCCCGCATGTGTGACACCCGCAAGTGTCTTTTCCCTACAAGTATTTATTTGTAATGGGTGGAATACGCACGCGGGACCACGCATTACAATAAATACTTGTATTGAAAAGACACTTGCGGGTGTCACACATGCGGGGCAATCCCGCGTGCGTGATGAAATCCACACGATATTAAAAACAGCCTTAATTTTCTCGATTCCTGGTAACTTTTTTTGACAGCCTTATTAGTCAGTAATCATGCCGTTTTTTATAATGCAGGCTATGTACTTAATTTGTTGTATCCTTCCACAGAGTACTGAATCACCTTTGGAACCCGAGGGCACGTTGTTAGTGCCGGTGTATAGCAGTGAGACTCGGGAACAAGTGGTATTTAGTGCGCGTGCGCCGCTCGCCAGGGGGTTCACAGCGCACTCCGCCACGCTTAACGCTGTGGCCCTGTTTATAGCACCTCTCGAATAATAATTTTAGTTTTTATTTTTAATTTGAGAATGCTTAACTCTTCACCTCAATATTCACAAATAATTTTTAGGGAAAGAGAATTGTTCGGCGCAAATGGGATTTGAACCCACGACACCCCAAGACTAGATCTCCGGGTGCTTTAACCAACTGAGCTATCTATCGGCGGAAGGTGGCTTCGAATTAAGCGTGTACTGCGCTTGTTAATATTTCATCATCGCATAGGTTTCATTTAATATGGCAGTGTATTACGAACAGTGTGATCCTACCAAAAAAGATGAGCATTATGGTGTATTAAAATAAAGGCGCAGACACACCGCTGCGCGCGCTGTGCACGAGCACGCGGCGCAATTTAGCTGCGAGGATTAGATCAAAACATAATTTGTGCCTTAATGTCATACTCACTGAGTAGATAATCACCCGTTTGTCACATTCGTATGTAGCGTGTTCGTGGGTTGCCACACAGCGGTGGGTCTGCGCCCACCGATAATTAAAAAGACTCCAACCCACTACCTACTAGCGAAATAGCCACTTTCCGCCTTTCTATTTGACGCGTAGTATACATCTTTAAAAAGTGTCCTAGTTTCTTTTTTTTTGTTATAAGATGGGTTAACTCTTGACCTCAATCTTGACCATAAAGGTCAAAGATGAGGTCGACGATGGAGCGAGTTAACCCAGAAAATGCCTATAAAGGCACTGGCACTCCCACGAACCGACGGAACACAGCAAGCTGTTTGGCGTCGGACTTCGGTAGGAGGGAAAACCTTTGATTTTTAAAGAAAGCTAAAAATATGTTCGAAGAATAAGTTCTGTTTATAATATTATGCGCTGGTTTGTATTACACTCAATAAGTCATATTCGGTGTGGCTCAGGCCAGCAGACCCACGGAATTTAAACAATGAATTTAGGTATTCTATGTATGCCAATACACAGTGCCTTCCTAGTGCCTATTGATGCCAAAAGAACCATATCTAGTGCCATCATAGTTTAAGAAATATAGGTCGTTGTTTGTGGGTCTGCTGGACGGACATCAGCCCAGCAGACCCACCTTTTGTACACGGAAACGGCTAAAGTTAGAGACATGGTTCTAGTTCTAAGCTTTAATGCTTTACTTGGTGCCATCGAGAAAAAAGTTTCAAACCTAGTGCTTCAAGCGTTTCGGAGCTATAATACGATCTTGGTGTGCCTGCTGGGCGGAGGTTCAACGCAGCAGACCCAACACGATAGCTCCATAACTAGAAGGTAATTGGTATGAAATCTCATATCAACGTTTAGTGCCTTAGCTTAACATAAAAATATATGTTTAATTTGACTTCCAAACATAACAAATAGCCTCTGAAAGTTCTGCATACATTTCAAAATGAATACAGTCGCGTACATAATCAATAGTTTTTACGTAATTGTTGATACAATATGGATTATGTGTCTTTTTTACAAGCTTGTATTTTATTTTCAATGTTCGTAAAGGTGATTTTTGTCCACCAAGTGACCTTTTATGTACCTACTAAGTCTTCCCCCTTGCCTGCGTGCGGGGCTTATTAGTTATTAGCTCAGTTTAAGCGCTAAGTACCTAAATCAAAAATTACGTAGTTTAATTTTGATATATGATAAAAATATATCTTCAGGTTTTATTAGGTGTGCGTTATCGTCTTAACTTATATTCATAATACAAATATATCTCGGTACTATGTGACTGTGTATAAGATTGGGACTAAAAAATTTAAGAGTTGAAAAATGTTTTTTTAATGGGAAGTTAATATCTTATAAATTATGGAATTATGAGTTTGGTTTATTTTATGTTTATTTTTGTCCTCAGAGACTGTATTTCAGAGCATTTAAAGAAAAGCATGTTAATCAAAAAAACATTTTTACTCTTGATTTATTTTTGGTTTTTTATTGCTAAACAAATAGATTATACGAAAAAAAAATATAACGAAGAATTCAAATAACCTAAGTAGAGTTTTTCGACAAGAATGCGTGTGAATTTCAAAATTTAGGTACGAAAAACTTCTATCAGAAAATCATAGATGACGCATTGCCCCGCACTGTCACCACGCCGTGCCGCTGCGCCAACGACGCGACGGCGCGGCGTTTCGAATTGGGATTACCATGCAACTTTTTCTCGATTCTAGTGTCGTCAACAACGTAACGCCACACACTCAAAGTGGTTGTATACATTCGATTTGTACGAATAAAAAACTCAAAATCATTTTGATTCAGTTTGATATGTCTTTATCTAACTGAGATATATCAATGCGCTGTCGAGAAACTAGTGAGAAAAAGTCCCATGGTAGCTCAACACAAGGACAAAGTGTATCTCTACCTAGTCTATGGACGAAGTGAAAAAATACCAGACCGAATAGCCGTTGAAATTTGATTGTGTTGTGTTGTTCAAGCTTTTTGGGAGAATTATTGCGAATTTACCACCAGGGAATGTAATTGTTTTAATAAATAGTTACTTGTATCATTAATTCCATGCAAATTAAACCGAGAATATTAAAATAACTTACTAAAATGACTCTCATTCATTATGGAAGCGCAAAAAGGAATTTTGGATAGTACCAAATTATTATAATATGCTAAATTTACATATTAAGCAAACTGAACATTTCACCTAAGTAGGCTGGCTTATTATCTGAATTTATTGCCTAGTTGTCGCCTTTTACCTTTTTACAAAATAAGTTGGTATATCTATATAATAGGTATGTAGTTAATTACTATAAGGATAAATGAACGATTACGAATGGGGTTATAAACTAAAAGCTCTTTAGAGGTGGCAGCATTGTTGACTGTTCCGTGTCAAGCTGCGGCGCTGTCATTTTATTTAGATTGCGAGCAAGTGTTTATTTTTTTGCGGAAATAATTACTCAAATTCAAGTCAAATTACAAAGATGTGTACTTCAATTGAAAGAAGAGTTGAGTAAAAGAAAAGCTACTTTTTTAAAACTTTTTTTTTGGATCTTTGGGGAATACATGTACACCCGTATTTTTGCAGTTAATAGCTGTGCAAATTGTCAAAATTCATTAATTTACTATAAATAAATTGTTTGTTTACGAAACTAATATGGAGAATGACTAGACTTGGGTGATAAATAACGTCACAGTGAAAAAATCACCGTGATCGGCTTACCAAAGATATCACAGTGACTTGGTTCGGAATATCAACGTTCCAAAATAACGTCGTTCCTGCGGCTGAGTGGCTGGGCGTGACAGCGTCTCAGGGCGCGCACGGGTGGATGGAACGGCGAGGGGCGTGCGGTGGAACGGTCCGAACGGTCGGTGACTGATAACGGCGCGCCGCGGTGAGGTGCGGGGTCAGGTAGTTATTGTTTATTGTTCCTTGGCCTTGGATTTGATTGGTATGGTTTATTGTATTGGGCAATCAGGTAAAAAAAATGTGAAAGTAAGTTGTTAGTTTTTTAAAGTTTTTTTTAGTTTCTAAGTAGCAAACAAGCGGTTCGGACGCTATTTGTTTGAATATTGGTTTTATATTAGTTTATTTTATTTTGGACTGATGTAAAGAGTATTATACCAAAGAAAAGATAATACGTATACCCCTCACCACAGACTGTCTGTCACGACGGTTGATCGTGTCACGTTGTAGTATTACATACTCCTTGGTCGGGTTAGTCCACAGATTAGGTATGGTTAGTCGCTCCTATCGCGCAAAATAACGTATGTGACAAAGTCACGGTGATTTTTCACTGTGATTTCTGAGTAACGGGAACGACAGTCACGGCGATACAAAAGTCACTGTTTTTCCCAAGTCTAAGAATGACAGCTACACGTCAAATTTTAGGATCAGTCAATAGAGGCGACATCTGAAGTGAGAAATTGGCAGTTTATTACCCCCTTCAAAAAATATGTTGGCATATGTAACCTAATAAATTGAGTTTTGAGCGTGACTGTACCTCGGTTGTTAAAATGTATGGAGAACTTTCAGAGACTATTTGTTATGTTTGGAAGTCAAATTAAACAGATATTTTTATGTTAAGCTAAGGCACTAATTACACACTAAACGTTGATATGAGATTTCATTTCATACCAATTACCTTCTAGTTATGGAGCTATCGTGTTGGGTCTGCTGCGTTAAACCTCCGCCCAGCAGGCACACCAAGATCGTTTTATAGCTCCGAAACGCTTGAAGCACTAGGTTTGAAACTTTTTTCTCAATGGCACCAAGTAAAGCATTAAAGCTTAGAACTAGAACCATGTCTCTAACTTTAGCCGTTTCCGTGTACGAGAGGTGGGTCTGCCGGGCGATATCCGTCCAGCAGACCCACAAACAACGACCTATATTTCTTAAACTATGATGGCACTAGATATGGTTCTTTTGGCATCAATAGGCACTAGGAAGGCACTGTGTATTGGCATACATAGAATACCTAAATTCATTGTTTAAATTCCGTGGGTCTGCTGGCCTGAGCCACACCATATTCGAGGTGACCCTCTTATAAGTTTTATGCACTCTACGTAATGTTAGGTAATTTAACAAGTACATCTTCAAACAAATACACTTTAGTGTTCACTGAAGCATTTTAGTCAATAAATACCAACTTAAGTAGCTTTAATAGGGATGTTGTCATTTTTTTTATTGTTTATCTAAAAATCATTTTTGAAAAATATTGAGAAATAAAAAAATTACAAGCTATTAAATTTCAAACTGTCAAACAAACTCTTTTCAAACTCTTTTTCGTTGTTTGGAAAACTGACAAACAACGAAAAAGAGATGCACTTACTGGCACGTGACGTCACCGCCATTTGTTTGCGTAGGTACAAACGAGATAGCTAGCTCTCCCCACAAAACGAGATAGCTAGTCCTTACGTTAATATAAATGCTAATAACTTGTTCATTTATAATCCAATTTTAATACTGTTTTCGGATATCAATATATGTCTTGCATTATTTTTTTGTTTCACATACTATAATTCATAAAATCAAACACTGTCATCATCCCTATTCTGTAAACAAGTCTAGTCATAAAGTCGTAATTATGCACTTACACTTATAGTAAAAACTATTATAATATACTTATTTTATCAATGTTTCTGACTTTTTTTTCGTACATTATTTCTTTTCAATTTGCAATCGTGCGGTTTTCACAAATAAAAAGAAAGTAGATGTGTCCTAACATGAAATACAATGGGTAAGAGAAATCAAAACAAAATAATAAGTCATTTAATTATTTATTTCTGACCATGCGTTTTCACATACTTAAACTTAATAAAAACATTTTAAGTAAGTACCTACCAAGTGAAATTTTACTTAACTAAAAATTTGAAACATTGGTGCTTTTATCACGAAATGTTAATAGGTACTAATTATAAAATCTAAGAGATCGATTTAGTTTGGTACAAATAAAACTGGAAGCAAATATGCCAAGTGGCGTATCAAAATCTTCAGAACTAAACGTATTAAAAATGGAGCAAAACTGCAATATTAGGTAATATTGCAGGTAACCTTTGAAATTGGCGTTTCCCATATTATATTTTTTGAAAACTTATTTTTTCATACTAACGTTTTTGGATTTTTCTCAGAAATGCGAAATCTACATTTAACAAAATGCGAAATCCAAATTTAACAAAATTTTGTGGGAAGATTTGGAAAACATTAAGTTAACTTTAATCATAAGTACTTAGTTTAGTTTATTGAAAATTTTAATTAAGTATATAAAAGGTACAGAGGCCAGCGCATCAGGTTACTCCATTTTTATTACAAAACCGCTCTTAACACAACAGCACAGAGTGCACGCGTGTGGTAACCTGAGTTGCATTCGTCTGTACATCAAACATAAGCACTGAACTGGCAATACAGTTAACAAGCTATGTCTGAGCTTCGTTTTCAGTAAATAAATCTAAAATAAAAATGTATTAATTTCACTGAAACTCTCCGTTATTATGACCAAGTTTTTAAATAAAAAACAATTTTGTTAAGAGCTGTTCAATCAAATAAATTATAAACAAAATAAAGCTTGAGAAAATATCGCCAATTTCTTAGGTAAGGACCAAATATTTTAACATAATCTTTGTGATATGAGGAATTTCTAATATTACTACGGCCCGTATTACAGAACGCGACTCAGACTGATCTATACTCGATTAGTAGTATTCAATACTTAAGTATAGATCAAGACGAGCCTCCTTCGTCTCAACTTCACTCATTACCATTTTATATATAACACTTAGACAATACACAGTATTGTAAAAGGGCAATATTAATGCATTAAGACAACACAATGAAGTCCTATAATTTCACAAATTGCAAATTATAGGACTTCATTGTGTTGTCTTAATGCATTAATATTTTTTACGCAGTAGCTCGGAAATGGCCCCGTAACATGGCCACAGAGTGTACGTTTACGTACCCCATAAAACACATGTCATGTTATGTAATTTTGAAATGACAAGAAGATTTTGAAAAGAAAAAAAATATTTAAACTAATGAGCAAATAAACAAAATTTTTCATATACCAAAATTCAACTTCAGTGGCTATTCTGTGATCCAGTAAAGTTATTTTTTAAAATTAAATTATGCATTAAAAGTAAGCAAAAAGTGAATAAAATACTGACAAAAATGTATGACGCAATAAAGAGTAGCTGATTTGATAATTCAGTGACCCTTTTGACAAGTGAGAGTATTATCTTTTTCATAAAGCTTCATACTGGCTGTATAGTATGACAGCAAAGAGTTTTTATGCTTGATAAAATAATTATTTCTGACGAAAATCTTGATTTTCAGTGAAATAAAATATAAAAGTAAATTATTTATTTTACTTTTTAAATAAAACAAATCTGATTTTTAACAAATAATTGAACTATTTAATAATTTCTGTAGGCGCAATGGGCATTTTATTTACTTAGCCTTTGCCTCATAATTGTAGAAAAATATTTTGCTCGCCATTGTTTTGCCCGCCATATGAAATTATTTGTTCAACAAAAACATTTTTGTGTTATAAAAATGTTAATTCCTTGATGTTTTGTGTTTAATCGTAAAATATTAGTGCACATTGTTGAATTTTAACACGTTTTCAGTGAATGTTGATTAGAAATACTATCTTTTAAGAATTTTGGATATACCTATACGATGTAAGTTAGAGACAACATTTTTTTTAGTTTCTTTTCCTCGGCTACTGCATTGTAAAACATTGAACAATATATGTGCCTTAGGTAATGTGTAACTGGAGCCCTATAAAACAGTCGCTTCGCTCGTGTTTCAAATGGGCTCACGTTACACATTACCTACGACACTAGTATCGTTAATAACTATAACGTTACAGAAGTCGGATTGGTTTATTAGTAATAGTCTTGAGGCTGGCAGCTAGCTCCTCCTCCTCCTTTGTTGGTGTTGGTGGAGTCAAAATAATTATTGGAATCCTATAACAAAATTAAATAATCTATTTATTCTGTTTTCTACGCTAGACTCAGGCACGACTGTACCATTTTATCGATTATATTTTTTTAAAAAACAGCCTATATACGTCTCCGCCGAGGGGCCTCCCCCTTCGCAACACGAAGGGGATTCCGTAGTCCACCACGCTGGTTGGTGGACCGCTCGTCTTTGGAAAACGAATTTTTTTGGACGTGCGGGTTTCATCACGATGTTTACCTTTACTGCTGAGCAAGTAATAATTAATGAAAAATCCGTACATAAATCCGAAAACGAATTTAGTGGTACAGGCCCGCGCCAGAATTTGAACCCGCAACCTTCCGATTACAAGTCTGGCTCATTATCAACTGGGCTATCATCTATACTAATATTATATTATAATACTAATATTATAAAGAGGAAAGATTTGATTGTTTGTTTGCATTGGATAGGCTCCGAAACTACTGAACCGATTTGACATTATTTTCTCGAATTCCCACGGGAACGAAGTCCCGAGCGGAATGCTAGTCGATTATAATTATAATCTCAGGTTATAATTAAACTTAGAAAATGTAAGTACGTCCTTTTGCGTGTTGGCAGTTTATTCGGTGAGGACCTATTATTTATTGGCTTCTTTGGTATATATTTGGTCGTTAAACTGTTGGTCTTCCTAAAATAAAATCAATAAATAATATATAACTTAACGGGGAAATACGAGCTACATTGAACTTCTAATGAATTAGTTCTCGTTCTAAAACGTGTATTACAACCTGTTTCGCTGAAAATCCTTGTGGCGACCACACTGCTGCCAATGGGCGTTTCCCCACTGGACGGCACGGCGGCCGGCGCCGGCAACGGTGAGAGTGACAGAGCTATACTAGGAAAAGAGACAGACTACCGATTTCTTGCTTCCTAGTATAGCTCTGTCACTCTCGCCGTTGCCGTGCCGTCCAGTGGAGAAACGCCCAATGTCACGTATCACGGGTGGACATAGCAGTCAATTTCAGGTTTTTCGATGGGTGATTTTAGAGATTATAATGCTCTCAACTAATACTTGTAAAGCGACGTCCACATTAGAAGCCGCGCGGTTTCACACTAGCTAGCGTCACTTTCGTCAGGCGCAACTCTAAATGGTTTCAATGTCATGCTCTAGTTCTTCCATTTGTGTGACAAATGGAAGTCACATTCGTGTATACATCTACCTTCCCTGTGAGAATTTGTAAAACAAGGTCGCGCGGCTTAATGAGGACGCCGCTTACTAATGAATTTAACTCTGATTTACCCCCGATGACATCGGAGACGGACTTCAGACCCCTGAAACTTTTGCAGCAGGGACCTCTCTCTCTGACACCAAGGAATTGGCGCTAGAGGAACAGAAAGGGAAAGTTACACCACCAACCATTAACCTAATATCTTTACTTGTAAAACGTCAGTTGAACTTACTTGAGAGTGTGCTGGTCTGCACCAGATTCTTGGGTTACGTTTGTAGTTGTGGGTAAAATTTGGCCACTAGATGTTGGTAAATCATATCTGGAAGAGAAGAAGACAGGCATTTGTTATTATTTTTTGGCCTTCGAGGCGTCACAATATCCATGTGCTTCATTAGCACTAGAGATTGGCACTTTTTTTGAATCGTTAGTTCTATTTAATACAGATTCGTACTATTTTACCTACAATCGTTCGGATTTTATTTATGGTTATAAGTTCCGAAAACAACAGAATCAATGCAATATTAAATAATACGACACGAAGCGTCATAATTAGAACACAGAACTTTATAGAATCCCTTATGAATTTGTTTTTATATATTTTAAAGCGCCTTTCGCTGTAAAAAACGCGAAAAGGGGCCATCCATAAATTACGTTACACGAATTTAATGATTTTTTGACCCCTTCCCCCTCCTTGTCACAGCTGGTCACATTTGTAAGATTCCTCTCTCCCGTCACATATTTTGCATATTTTTATTTTTTCTAATAAAAGCAGTCTTACTTAATAAAGTTGTTATTTTTTTGGGAATTCAAAACTCTCAACTCCAATCGTCTCAACTAAAGAAAAAACGTAAAAAGAGTGCTTGGGACTGAAGAGGTTAAGTTTGTCGTTAATAGTTAACACGTTTTCATACTCATAACACATTTTGAAATGTGACGTCACGCATAAGTTTCGTGACCTCCCACCTCCTTGTTACACAATTTCACACTTTGTCGACCCCCTCCCCTCCCCTTAACGTGTGACGTAATTTATGGATGGTCCCAAACGCGCTTGCTCTTGACACTTTGTTCATCTCATCAATATCGCTGATTAATGTTGCTTAGCCTTACTTATTGATTCTGAACAATGAGCTCCCTGGGCTACCTACAAGCGCTTCTTTTTGACCCCCGACGCAAAAAGAGGGGTGTTATAAGTTTGAAAACTATGGTGTCTGTCGTAGACCTTAAACGGGTGAACCGAGTTGAGTGCAGTTTTTAGATTCAAAAGCAGATTTTTTGGGGGTGTGTTTTGGACATGTTTCATCAAAATCTGTTCAGCCGTTTAAAAGTTAAGGCGATGAATGTCGGAGGTGGTAGAACATTTTTAATAAAAAAAACGCCATACACTCAAACGCCCACACTTAGGTGTACACATAACGCTTTGCGATTATAAAATTAAGGATTACTATTTTATAAAATCTTACCCCTGTTGATGTGTGTCTGATTCTCTCACCGTGAATGGATGCGACTCTGGAATTAAGTAAGAAACGAATCATAAGTAATTAGTAAGGTTACAGGTCAGAATCTATCAATGTAAAACATACCACTACTATCTATAAATAAAACAAATTAATTTACAAAATAAAAAACCCGACTGGGTAATAAAAACTGAAAAGAAAAAAATAAGTCCAGTAGTCGAGACTTTTATTATTGAATATTATTGAACAATCGGGACCCATTATAAGGAAGCCGGATTTTTTATGGGTCCCGTCTGTTAAATCCTTATGTTATTTAATAACAAAAGTCTCGACTAACTGGACTTACTTACTTGTTTTTTTTCTTTTCAGTTCTTATTACGCAGTCGGATTTTTTATTTTTTAAATAAATTTATTTTATTATACACTTTTTAGTTAGGGTCAGATATTTATATTGTTTTATTGATTTTCTCATTGGCTGTAGGTATACAGGGCTTTAGGTAAATCTCTTTCAACCTCTCGGGCGGTCAATCAGTCCATGAAACTGAACAACTGTCCCCCAAAAAAATTTTGAGTTCCCATACAAATTTTATCAGCATTTTGTATGGGAACACAATTTTTTTTTCTTATTTTGACCTATTATTAGGAGAAAGTAGTTCAGTTTTATAGACTAATTAACCACCCGAGAGGTTGAAAGAGATTTGCCTAAAGCCCTGTATTCTCACTTGCATAAAAAACAATTTCCGAATTAAAAGGCTACATTTAAGTGAAAATCGTTACTAACCAACTTTAAATCGTTATAGATCCTAAACGGTAATTCTGATTTAAAAACGATATGACAAACCTAAACATGATTTTTAAATACCTATTCAACGATACCCCACCTGACGTAGTTCGTCGATTTTCATTTTTTCATTTTTACATTATGGCGTCCAAAATCGGCCATTTTGATTTTTTACATTTTTTATACTTTTTATGACATTCGCGCCGTCACGCCAAATCCAACGACGTATTATTTATCAAAATCGGCCCACGCGTTTGGTCTAAATAGTGTCACAAAGGTACAAACATACATAGGCTTTTGGCGGATGCCACCGCTCCGTAAAACGGAGCGACCAAATCCTGTGGCTGCTATTGGCAAGCCTGCGAGCGCCAAATACGCGCCAATGAACGACAAGTTTCTTACTTGGCCGTTCCTTTAAATAAGGTGGAACTGACTATAAATGTTACAGTTAAAACTAGTTAGTAGTTAGAACGCGTTTTTCCTAGTTAGAACTAGTTTTTACTTGGTGCCTTTGTTAAAACTAGAATTGACTAATGTCTGAATCAAATATCAGTTAAAACTAGTTTCTGCAAGACAAAACGCGTTTTCCCGAAGCGAGTCAGTTAAAACTGTTCCAACCGAGATTAGAGTTCATCATACCTTATTCTGATTGGCTTGAGCTTATGTTGTGGGTTATGTAATTGTTGTGCTTACCGTTAAACGCAACTAAAGTATTTTCTGGCACTTCGCCGGCCGCTGCCGCGGCACGCTCGGTTCGCTCGCTCGGCTCGTGCGTTGGGGGTCGCAGTTCTAACCTAACCTAACCAACCCTTAACGGATTGGTTAGGCTAGGCTACTAACAAACCTAACCTACAGTTTCTGCCCCGATATAATCTCCGCGGGGGGGCTTCGCTCGCTCGGCTCGTGCGTTGGGGGTCGCAGTTCTAACCTAACCAACCCTTAAGGGATTGGTTAGGCTAGGCTACTAACAAACCTAACCTACAGTTTCTGCCCCGATATAATCTCCGCGGGGGGGCAGTTTTAACTATAGCTAGTTTTAACTATAGCTCGATGTGACAACTAGTTTTATCTGAAAATCAAATATGTCAGTGGTAAATTCTAGTTTTAACTGATTATTTCTAGTTTTAACAAAGGCACCAAGTAAAAACTAGTTCTAACTAGGAAAAACGCGTTCTAACTACTAACTAGTTTTAACTGTAACATAAACACTAAACAACATAAACACTAGCGTTTTAGGAGACGGTGTGACATTGTGAACACGCAGCGCGGAACTAAAAGTTGTTACCTAGTTAAGAGACACTTATGTACTTGTGAAAATACAGTGAAATAAACAGTTACTTATAAATTGAGGGATGTGTTTAAGTATATAGAGTATTTCCTAAACCTCCCCAAAGACTGATAAACACATTACCCTCCTTTGCGTCGCGCATGCAGTCGGGTAAAAAAATATCACTTTGTGGGTAGTCATTTCGAGTGAGAATATTTTGATAGGACATACCTAACTAATAAAATAAGATAGGCTATGTCAAACCCGAGTCAGATTTTTCTTTATAAATCTGTATTTACATAAGTACCTACTTTATGTAAAAGCGAAAATATCCAAGTACGCTTGCCTCTAAATTAATTACAGTGGAAGAGACACTTTGTTTATACGTTTGTTCCACGTGAACGAAGTTGGGGGCGGAATGCTAGTTGTGTACAAATATAGATGTGTAAGTGTAGGTATTAGGTAAGTATATGTTTGTAGAGGTATTTCGAGATGATGGCGGTGATATAAAGAGATTTAACGTAACTAAGGCCAGTGTTCACCAAAAATTTAACCACGATTAGCAGCTAACCAGAGATTTGACAATGTTATTTTCATACATTTTTTTTTTTACATTTTGTCTGATTAGCTTCTAACCGCGGTTTAACCGTTGGTTATATTTTTGGTGAACATGGGCCTAAGGTTAAATATCAATTTGACGGCCGGTTTAGTCTAAGGGTAGTGACGCTGCCTCTTGATCGACGGGTCCTGGGTTCGATTCCCAGTCGGGGCAAATATTTGTGTAAAAAGCAGATGTTTGTTTTCCGGTCATGGGTGTTTGTGTCGTTTTTGTTTATGTTTTGCTTTCGGGGGACCCACGACACAAGGGAAAACCTTATGTGTGGGCCTTTGAGTGTGTAGCGTTTTATTTTATTTATTTAATTATTTACCCTTTTTGAAGCTAGAACTAGCTTACCTTCAGGATTTTCCGAAGATGGTTGCTGCGCACTCTTTGCTGCTGGTAACATACTCGTGATGATGTTGATGACTGATGTTCGTCTTGCTGAAACAGAACCTACAAATAATAACAAAATTACAACCTGAAGTGAACTTTCTTTCAACAAAATAAGGATCAAAATAGTCATGGGTAAGTCTGTGTCGTCAGCGGCGGCTCGGCGTTAAGTATAGGTACAAAAGTTGTTTATAAAAATGTAACTTGAGAGCCAAGCCTCTCAAAGATGAATAAAAATAAAATTGCCTATTAAGGTTTTTTTGTATAAGTAAGCATTGATAAGATTTATAACTTGTGATTGTTACTTGATGAAACGGCAAACACCTGTAGGTACGTAATCGTTTTAAAGAATAATTTGATATCTTGAATTGTTCCAACCGGTTTCGATTTAAAATTGTCGTCAGGGTTGTTTAGTTTCTAATTTGGTTTTTACTAAATACCTACAAGTGTTTTTGATCTTTTAAACTTCTAAAAATCCAAAAATACTTTTCATATCAATTAATTTATGATTCCTGAAAGCAATTCCCATACAAAAGACATCAACGAGCCCCAATTATATTGTCCACGAAAACCACTTCGACAAACGTTACTACCTACTTAGTAACTTACCTACTTATAGCATCGGCTTCCAATTCCGACTATCCCTTTACAGACTAAGGCACGTAGGCACTATCCTCACTTCACGAGGAATTGAAATCTAAAGTTCGTTTAATCTACATACTTAGTAGATATTTAAGTAGGTACTTATAATGGAGTGACTTTAAAATAGTTACCTAGCGAAATTTTAAAGCGTGATTCACCCCATGAAACTGAACATCTTTTACCAAGAAAACCATATGGATTTTTTTTTTAAAACTAACTTTATACAAAGGCAATCACTGATAACTCAAGAGATTTGTATGAAGAGACGAAAAACTTTTATCATACTTAATTCGACCTGTTCCTTGGGGAAAGTTAAGTTTCGTGGGCTGATTTGATTTTTTCCTTTCTTTCTTCTTTTACCAGCCCATATACGTCTCCACCGAGGGGCACGGGCCTCCCTTCGAAACAGCACGAAGTAACTACTCAATCTGATCGGTTAATACAATTGCATCATACAAAATGTGAAAAATAGTGAAAATTCAATTTATTTCAGCAAAATACGACAAATAATAACGAAAATACGTAATAAACTTGTGGATTATGTGGGATTAAGGGGTCAAATACTTTGAGTTTTAGCGATGCGATACGATGTAACGAGATAGCGAGGTTATGCTACACGCGACGAAATAACGATATGGGCAAAATTAATTTGTCGTTTTAGGATTCGATAGCGAGATACGATAGTCCACCACGCTGGCCCAATGCGGGTTTGTGCTGGACCGCTCGTCTTTTGGCGGGTTTCATCACAATGGTTTCCTTCACCGTTAAGATTTTTTCCTTAATTTCACTAACTAATCCAAGTGGCTACGTTATGGGCCGCAACATTATAAATAACGACTCTTGCCATCGATTCGCTAAGAAGAAGACTAACTTATTAAAAGACATTTACGCTTCGTCAAATCCTCGAGGTTAGGATTTGATTAGGTACTTGTGTCACTAAGATCAGCCACTTCTTATATCTTTACAGACTGCCTCGCCTCACTTTCCTCACACGGAATCGATACACAAATATCAAGAGGCAATACACAAATCTAGGGTAAATAATCTCATAGACACAGGGACAAAAAATATTAACTTACAGTTTCTACTGGGTACTCGTACACGTATCTCCTGCTAACCACGCCACACGGTATAACGCTTTCAGATTTTTTTTATCACATGTTTTCTTTCTACCCTACCTTTCATTACTTAGGTGTTGCCAGTTTTATTCATTCATTTCCTTCTGCCGTCATTATTACACGTCAGTAGTACCAACTTTACAGCCAGAAAAACTCATTCAACCATACTAGTACCAACACATAATAAAATATTTCCCCGACGAGAACGACTTCGAGGGTAGAAGGTTAAAAACTGATAGAACTTGCTATATAAAAACTCATATACGGAAAAACAGCCCTTCAAACTTACATGCAAGTATCTTGAAGGTGTAAAAATGCCTTAACGTGTACGCGGCGGCTACACAAATCACCATCGCGATCAGTAGCGCCATGATGACCACCGCCCATTCGTACGGCAACAACAGCTGATCACTCTTATTATTTTTTAGACTCGAAGGGTGTACGCATTTGCCCCAGCTTCCTTTGTCTGCTACCAAACTGAAAAAAACAGATACTTAGAAACAAACTACACAAGTAAGTAGCGATAAACTACTTATTATACTTATTTTTGTAAAAACACACAATGTACATATTATAAAGGGCTTTAGGTAATCTCTTTCAACCTCTCAGGTGGTTAATCAGTCCATGAAACTGAACAACTTTCCCCCAATAATAGGTCAAAATACGAAAAAAAAAGAGTTCCCATAAACATTTTGTATGGGAGATCAACATTTTTTTTTTCGTATTTTGACCTATTATTGGGGGAAAGTTGTTCAGTTTCATGGACTGACTAACCACCCGAGAGTTTGAAAGAGACTTACCTTAAGCCCTGTATAAGAACACCCTAACCCAACTCCTCAGAAATATTTGAAAATCATCAAAAACATGCTGCTTTACCAACAACTAGAACATCACTTTAGTTAGACAATGTCTAAGGTTGAGGAAAAAACGGTATACTTATATCGTGCTTGAGTCCTCCCCTCAGACATCAATGTCTCTCATACCTACAACTTCTACTGTAAGCTGATCTAAATGTATGGAAAGTGGACCTGTTTTAAGAATATGAGTTCTACTAAGTACTTAAGTAAAATGATGTTTTTTCAGCTAGTCGAAAAACCTATACAGGCCTTTAGGTATCTCTCTTTCAACCTCTCGGGTGGTTAATCAGTCCATGAAACTGAACAACTTTCCCAAGGAACATACTTAGGTCAAAATACGAAAAAAATTTTGATCTCCCATACAAGTAGCGCTATATGCTGATGAAGTTTGTATGGGAACTCAAAATTTTTTTTTCGTATTTTGACCTATGTTCCTTGGGAAAGTTGTTCAGTTTTATGAACTGATTAACCACCAGAGAGGTTGAAAGACAGATACCTAAAGGCCTGTATAGGTTTTTCGACTAGCTGAAAAAACAAAACAAGATTCCTCACCCCCTGAAACACGGTCCACATTTAGTCACAGAAGTGACGCAAGGCGTTGAATCCTGAGGTAGTTCCCGCTTCAAGTCTTCACACTCGATACATTGTTTGCAGAAGAGCTGCTCGCAGTAGAATCCCGTGGGACAATGGGTAATATCCTGACACCCTACAGGCAAAGCATGGGCGTACGCGATCAGGCGGCAAGCAGAGGCAACGAGAAAACTTCCAAGTCTGAAATTTAAAAAACGGCTGATTTTGATAGGAAACCATTAAATTCGACAATATTAGTAGTAGGGGATAATAGGGATTACACAATATGCAATAAAATATTGGGTCGGCGTGTCGGAAAAGGGGCTGCAAATGAAATAGGCACCTAACCGCACTGTTGTATGTAGATTGTATAGAGGGCCGCACCTCAGGTTACCACACGCGTGCGCTTTGTGCTGTTACGAGAAGAACCGTTTTGCAATGAAAATGGGGTAACATGCACTGGCTTCTGTACCAAAACTTCTCTTACTTTTAACATTTAATGGTGCAGTAAAGAGCACAGTAAACTGCAATTTTATCAATTGAATACAAGGTAATTCAAGTTAAGAATCATATACTTAAACACTTTTCGTTTGTGATTGTTACTAAAAGTCTAAAACCTAGGTATAAGTAGGTACTTACTTACCTAATTATGCGTGTTTTAGTTCAATTTAGTTTAATCATTAAGCCCTTTATTTATTTATTTTGAATTATTAAACGAAAGTATATAAATCGCACATTTAAATTCGTCTACAGACTACATACTTACCTAAATAATACCTTACTTACCTAATTAATTACTCAGAGCAATAACTGTTTTATTTATTAGTCTGAGACTAATTTAATAAGTAAGTAAATACTCGCTTATGTAAGTAGGTAAGTACCTAGGTACTTAATTTAAGAATAGTTTACCTTTTTAAACATTCGTTGTTCTCATTAAAAGTTATCATTATCAATTAACCAACAAGTCTATTTGAACTAACTTAAAAGATAAAACACAAACTAACCGGTTCATCTTCAGGGTTCTCTATAAAACCGAGAGAAAACTAAATTAATTCACACGGAAACAGTGTTAACACGGGGAGAAATAGCCTCTGACTAAAAGATCCAGGGACGAACAAACATACAAATCGAGGATTACGGGACTCCGTCGAACATGTCGCGACACGTTCGATGCCAACGGCTTCCATACGCCTTTTGCTTTGTTAAAAAAAATATTGCACGCGCGGCGGGTTTACAGCTTTGTAGCAGGTAGCTCAGCTTTCATTCAGCTGATCTTATGTAACATTATATTTAATTAGGCTACAAAGCACCGCCAAATCTTTATCTAAATGAAGTGCTTGAGTAGGGTCGAGGTATTGTTTGCACTTTTATAAACAAAAGCGTTGCAAGCTCAGTAGGTGTGAAATTTGATTCTTTCGACTGTCCATCGCCTAGGTATTATATCAATATAAGTACCTACGCCACACATTCAAACGCGCACTTTACTGTTTCCTTCGGGACACATCCTAAACAATAAAACATCGACCGCGACCGCCTATCAAAGGATTCCCGGCTTGAGCAAACGTTTAAGAGAACAGTTTTTTACTTGGTCATAGGTGATAAGTGTGATAGTGTTGTACATACGTATCCGAGGGATACAAAGGAATTTAGATTAGAGTATCTGTGGAGTATATTTCAGTCGCCATCACAATGTAAGGCGGCAACGAGTTGTCTACAAAGTGATCTCTGGGTTTTCTTATCATAATAATAAGCACTAAATGTGTGTAATCTTTACTCCCCAATTAATAATTATAAATGCGAAAGTAACTCTGTCTGTAATTCGCTTTCACGCCTTAACTACTGAACCAATTTCTATGAAATTTGTTTTATAGAAAGGTAGATTAGACCTTGGGAAAGAACATAGGCTACCAATTAATCCCACCACAGCTTTGCACGATATAACCTGTAGTCCACGCGGGCGGAAAGCTAGAATGTAATATGTTATTAGACAATTTGCTGAAAAACATTCTGTCCAAATATTTATTGCAGCTGCAAAAAAAATGCAAGTGCATGCTGATAGACTCGAGTGAAATCAAATGGTGATAAAGAACAAGGTAAAAAAATAAACTAAACATGAAATTCATAAATCACTTTATTTGTAAAAAAATTCCTCCTACAAAAACAATAACTTGTTCGTGCAGTCAATTAATTTAATTTCTGACCCATCATATCGTACTGTCTCTATTTAATTTCCATACGACCGAATGAAAAGTTCACATTATGCTTCTTCTTTTCCATTATGCTAAAACTAGACAAAACTTAAGGGCGAGATAAAACTGGATCACAAGAATGAAGTCTCGCCAAGCCGTGCGATCTCTGATGTAGACGCCGCTTTATGTAAGCCAGAAATTAAATTAATTGAATGCGTACAATTAATGACCTTTGACTAGAAAAAAAATGGTCAGTACATGGTGCAATCTATTGCTCTAAAAGGAAGTTTTTTACAACAATAATTAATAGCATTAAACTACCAACAACACAACTGTGGCGTGAGTGCATCACAGCCTATTCGCAAACACTTGGTTCTTTTATTTAAAACACTAATTATTATCTACAATAAAATGATGTACCTAACAGTTTTTTACGTTATCAAAATTATAATGCGATTTATGCACAATCTTACATACGTGGAGTAAGAAATATTTGAATTTTAAAATAATGTTTAATATAACTTTTAGCTGCATGCAAGTTACAATAAAATGGTTTTAAAACTTAAAAAAATACTAAAAATTGCAAGCCATTCAAACGAAAAAGAGTTCCTCCTTGGGTAAATTCAGTACTTTAAACAAAAGTTTAGCGTGAAAAATCAAGAAATACGTCTGACAGGTCGGTCGTACCGTACGTTACAAGATGGCTGCCGCGCCGGCTAAAATCGTTCTCGTTTGAATCGCTTATCTTATAAAATATTGTAGGCACGTTTTGTTTATAATTACAACTGCACTGGTTGTGTTGTGATGATAAATATATTACGGCTATTTTTAAATAATTAAACTGCAAAAGTAAAATATTTTCTTAGCAGGCAATTGATATTATAAATACTTAACATTAAGAACAAAAGAATTGTAAAAGGAACTATCACAGAGGACACTTTGAAAGACCTTTTAAGACTCGCAGTGTCTAAGGGCTGATACACACATAATGCGTACACGCGGTACATAGCGTACATGTAATGCGTACTCGAAGGAATTTTATTTACGAGGTCATATCACTGACGTAGCTCGTTGCGTGCACATAGGCAAACGTATGCACATAACGCACTACGCACGCATTAAGTACGTGCCGACCGTTTAGCTTCATAGTCATGATCCACCGTAACCGAAATACGTCCATACGCAGTAATATACGATGCAAAATGCATTGTGAATAAAACTTTAAGAATTTGCGTACACTAAAGAACAGCTTGCGCTTGACAAGTACAATTTTCCTCTTTCTCCCTTATCATGTTGGTGTAATCAGGTTGGTGGCAAAACTTGTTTAAAGCCAAGTCAAGCTTACCCTTGAGTGTAGTACAACAACGTCTATTCTATAGTATCGAAAATAAAATGTATAATTTCTTGTGCTTGTCGTTCAGAAAAAGGAATTAGGCTGGTTTTTTTCCACTTAGTAGAGGTATAACCAAATCGCAATCGTATGAAGAGCGCTTCTGTTTTGCATCGTATGTACATAACCGGAATGGATGGAAATCAGGAAGGATCAAGAAGCTTACATTTGTATACTACGACCATAAGAATCAACATTTATAGTTCTTATGCTACAACACTGAATACTGAATTGAAGCATGAAAATTGACTTTTAAATCTGTTTATTATAAGGACAAAGATATATATATATATAAAATTAAAGACGCGGTTCCATTGTCATATTTTCGCACTTCGACACAATTTTAATTTTAACAATCTTCAGTGTTGTCTGAACTTCTTGGGATGGATAAAACAAATATTTTTATAATTATACATTACGATTCAGGAAGACGAATGATATTGCAACTGTAGTCTTTCTTTTAAAATTCATGAAACTAAAATTTATCTTTCTCTTTTTTTCAGATCTGTCCATCAGATTCAAATTGATTTAAATCAAATCAGATAAATACGTTTATCTTATTGGTAATCAAAACACATATTTTTGAGGTTGATTTTAAATATCTGTTGTTTGCATAGAATTTTTGCCCGATGTTACATGATAATCTATACATTAAGAAAACGATTACTTCTGATTATCTGTCCGTCCCATTAACAGAATCACAAACCCTAAGATTTATAGAATATTATGCAATATTGAATAGAAGTTAAAAATTACACAATAAGAATTAGACATCATATTTTAAAAATTGAAACTTCTTCATGGATGAAACAAACATGATAAAAATGAATAAATTTAAATTGTCTAAATACATTATAAACTAAGAAATGGCGTCGAGATCGAACAAAAACACAAAGGACAACAATCTTTTAACGTCATTGAAACAAAACTTAACAGTACATTTGCGTTGACTGACTTATACGAAATGCATTGTCAGAATTTCATACAAAAACTATAAACTAGCACGCTAGTTTCACTAAAGTAGCACTAATATCACTCTTTGAGCACTCATTAACTAATTATATGTCTTAATATTAGTTGTAATAAATGCTTGACAATAATCTCGGCTGGCGAAAAATTGAGCATGTCCATGAAACGATTTCACTATACGAGTAGTTTGGTGTTCTTTGTAAGTTAACGATATTAAATTCAGTATACTTATCACATTGATTCTAGATTACTCTAAAATAGACTACATAATAAGTCTATTAAATAGGATATCATAACGGCAGTAAAGGCAAGTGTACACTTAATGCGTACTTTGAAAAACAACGCTTGTTGCGTTTGTGATTTATATGTACTATACTTTATATTTTTTGTAAATAATTTGGTGTTACCTTCAATTTATTTATGCGGGTAGTTTAACTTCTTCAAACGAACGCCGCTTTCAAACGAACGTTACTGTATGTAGTCTATGAACACAAGAAATCAAAACGAAACTAGCTACGGAGTATCGTGTGAAATCGTAGAAGCGTAATAAGGTGCACCAGACTGCTAGGATAGTGGGGTCTCAGGGCCGGAGACTCAAGTCTTGATCTATACTTAAGTATTGATTGTCTCTTTCTTTCACTATTAAAATAACAAAGACGACTGCTACTTAAGTATAACCACGTATTTTTTAATCAGTACGCATTTTTTTTTGTACGTAAACTTTATGAAAATTGAACAGACCCATATTTTTTTGTTTTATATCGTAACAAAAAAAATTTCAAGCTAGATCGTCCGAAGCATGAAAATATTTTTTTGTATGGAATTTTTTGTATGAGTATCAAAATCTGAACATTTTGTGAAAAAAAAAAAATTTCCTCCTTATTTATGTTCTATCAACGCAACGTCACTGACACCGTAAGAAAAATTTGCTCACTGATTAAACAGTCACCCTGTAGATCAGTTTGAGTCTCCTTCGTAACACGGGCAGTGCACTTATAGCGAGATGTCGTTGAGTTGTCTGACCGCGTTGACGTTGAGTACGTTGATGACGAGGCTGGCGGGGTGCGCGGGGTGCGCGGGGTGCGCGGGGTGCGCGGGCGGCGGGGCGCCGGCCGCCCCGCTCGGCCCGGGCTGACTCCTGTTGTTGTTCGTATCCTGGACATTCAACATGTGTTATTGTTTTTAAACACGAAAAATCAATTCTTAGTATGGCGCCACTCATTTATTACGTAAGATTATTTTCACTAGTTTTTAAAGCCCCCCCCCCCCTATTATAATAAAAAATAAGAATATCCGGTCGGCCTATTCTTATTTTTTCTGTTTAATATTTATTACGTAAGAATCTAAAGGAAAAAATGAATACACGTTTGGTTTGTTTTAATGATTATTTTTCAAAGTAAACATTTTTAGAAATGTTTATTTGTACTTATAAAGGTGTATGTACTAATAATTTTTATTTTTTGGTAGTATGTATAATAAAATTTGGTTTTAATCACTTTGCCCGCGCTTTTCAAATTTTGCGCATTTTTGTGATCTTACGTAAGAACTTTCGAGACTCCCTCCCACCCCCTTGTAAGAAAAAATAAGACATGGTCGACCTAAATCGTCTTACGTAATAAATGAATGGCTTCTATTAAGAAATATAGTACGGTAGGTAATTTGTTTTATGGCTAAATTATCACAAAATATGGGAATGACTTTAGTCAGCGAAGCATAACTGCCACTCGTTCGCGGCAAGTTTGAACGTGTTTCCCAAAGCTATGCCAGCAGACCCACGGAACTTATTCAGCCAAATAGAAATGTTGCATCCAAAACAAACGTGAGCGATTTAGCTTTGTTAAACACATTCAAACTTACCGCGATCGGAAGGCTGAGCTACTTTCCCTGAGGAAGCTAAGTATATCAAATTGCAAAAAATTTGAACTTTCGGCTGGAGAAAAAAATTTTTTCAGATTTCAAACTTTGAACTCTATTCCTCGGGGATAGTTGTTTAGTCAAGTGGACTGATTTACATCCTCATTTTTTTCTAACTACTTTAAAGTCACCTAATATAATTTTGGCGACAGGCAACATCCGAAAGAGAAGCCTATACCTCTGTGGTGCGCAGTAGTTTAGCCGGCGGCGCCAGTGCGTCGGCGCGCGCGTGACGTCGTAACGCGCCGGAGAACGAGGTGGCGCCCCCCGCGGCCCCCGCAGACACCGCCGCCGACGACGCGGCCGCGGCCTCGCTACAGATAAAACAATACAAAGTTACAGATACGTACAGTCGACCAAAAATGTGGTCTACCACCTTTAGGTTGAAATTCGTTTGCGTGACATAAAACAGCAAGGTTGATTTTCCCTTGCAATAATGAACTGACATATGACTCTACAGGGCTTTAGGTATCTGTTTCGACCTCTCGGGTGGTTAATCAGTCCATAAAACTGAACAGCTTTCCCAAGGAATTTAGGTCAAAAAACACATTTTTTTAAATATTTTGACCTATGTTCCTTGGGGAAGATGGACTAATTAACCACCCGAGAGGTTGAAAGAGACATACCTAAAGCCCTGTATAATGTCATCTCATTATAACTGCATCATAGTGCGTCATCATCCTATCTCTTTCTTTGTTACATTGTGAACCTTAGCGATGTTTTGTTTACACGGGAAGTTCTGTGAAAACTGATAGACCACTTTCTTGGCCGGCCGTACGCCCAAACAGCAGAACAATTCCACAAAATAAAACTGCTCCTGTACTGCAGCGCGATGTGTTTTAAATTGAGTAATATGTTGGCAACATACTTTTTGATAACTCAAAATAACCTAACAACGTTCTTCAGAGCCTTTAAAAAAAAGATAAATGTCACGTTAAAATTATAGCTGCAAGTTTTATCAGATTTAAACTGCAATTTGTAGATAATATGAATATTCACCATCTAGTGCGGCGGATCAATCAATCATAATCTTTTCGGTTAATCGCTTAAGCAATTTTTACAGCTGGACATTATCTGATTTCACAATTTCTTAGATAAATACATATAATACCCAGTTGATGAATTTTCTTATGTTACAGTTCTCGGTCCGTGTGTGATTTGTGGTATAGTAATAAAGCAAAATAATTTTACCCACGAAAGTAGACAATGCTATTCCTTCTGTGTATGACTTCCTATCTTTGTGTAAAAAAGTAGGTCGATTCATCGCTACAACGTAACGTTGCGATGTTTACTAAGGACCAACACACTTTCTCATATACATTATAATAAGGATTTACTAATTTAGCAACAGCGCATCGGCAACCACAGTTTGCGTGCTCCTTCAATGTGGATGACGCATTTAACAACTTTTTATACAGTCAAATTCTACCAACGAAACACATAAAATAATTCTATCACTGTATTACAAGAGCACTTACTTTCCCGCGTCGTTGCTTTCGTTGTCAGTGGCCGGAGTCCACACGCTCTCCATCGTCTCTTCATCATGAGCCACGAACGGAGTCTCGTGATCTGACTCATCGCTGAACGCTGAATCATAACTGAAAAATAATTTTACTTGTTAAATAATTCCCTCAGTCTCAGGAAGTCTTAAAAAGATTGCTTCCTAACAATAAAGGCTCCTATTTGTAGTGCGAATAAAAAGTACAGTTTTCTATCCCACGACATCGTTCATGTAGCCAACTAGCCCATGTCACACTCCAGTCTTCAGCCCTTTATCTCTGTGCAAAAAAAAATGCCTTCACCTTTAGGCAAGTGATAACTAATGAGCTCTTAGCTAAATTAGTAATTATTAAACACACACATTCACAAGCTTTTGCCTTTATAATATTAGTAGTGTGATACAACCGAATTGAGAACTGTATATTTAACTCGACATTTATGAATAGAAAAATCCATCCAATTATTAATTAACTCACGCGTATAGGTTATCCATCTTTGGGTAGACGGAAAGTAACGTAGTTCTAAAACCACTTACTAATTATGAGGTTTATTAGATGCAAAATGAGTAGGTTTAGTGGAGATATAGGCCGGCCTACTCGGCCTATCATATCATAACTCTATGAAATTTATTTATTTATTTAGTTTAGGACCTCCAACAGGAGTCATTTTACAAAATAAAATAACTTTCACAAACAAATTAGTAAATGCTCCAATGATTATAGGATTATTCGCTTATTATAGGAGAACACAGCATTCTCACAGATGACGTTAAATACAATCTGAAAATCGTTACTGCTTAAAATTGATCGACAAAGAAAAAAATAAAATTATTAAACTTCTTGAAACAGCAAATAAAATAATATTACATAGTAAATTCGTGTTTCGAAGGGAGGTCCATGCCCCCCGGTGGGGACGTATATGGGCTGATGAGATAGTAAATACATACCTGGGCGGAAGCTGTGCGTTGCGTACGTATGAGGGGTTGTTGTAGGGCACGGCGGCCTCCCGGCCGGCCGCCTCGCGCGCGCCGCCCGGCTCCAGGGGCACGCTCGCGCGCTTTACTAGCGGCAGCGATGAATCTGAACGAAATAAATAAAAAATATACAACAAAGAAAAAAGAGATACAAAACCAAGCTGCAAACTCTTCCCAGGCATACTGTGAAAGTCAGTGAGTGGGACGCGAGGGTTTTGCTGTATTGTGGGCGAAAGGTTGACAATCTCTCATCACTAAACATGATGTTTCATCTAATAACCCTCAGAATTTATGTCAAACGTGGAATCAAGTGGTTCTGAACCACTGGTGCTCTGCCTACCCCGTATTGGATAATAGGCGTGAGCGTATGAATGTATGTATGTACAAAACTAAACAACTAACCGCGATTCATTTCGTAATCTTTGATAAATTTCTTCATAAGCAATGTCTGTGGTGTCGTCTCTCTTTTTGTATGTTTCTTCCTATTATGTCTATTGTGTACAATAAACAGTCAATAGATAAACTGGGTACATGGTTTTTTGGGTGATGCGTGAATCTCAAGTAAGATTAAGTTTCAACCGACCAAAAACTTTCAAAGAATAAGTACACCAAAGACTTACCAGTCCTGATAGTGCGCAAGAAAAATAAAAATTATAATTAGTTGATTATGTTAAATACACGGTGAATTTTTTTCGAGACAGTGTCTCGTAAACTATGAAGAATCAACTTTTAAAACATTTCAATTGCAATATAACAATTAAAATATAAAGTCAGTTACACACCTAATGCGTACTAGTACGCATTGTGTGATATGTACGCATTTGGGTTGTAATGTATGATGTATTTTACCCGTTACTCTCATATTAATAACACATTATTACAACATTTACAACATGCTACAATAACAATGCACAATAATCAATTTCTCTTATTATCCATAATATTGCAAAGTACGCGTTCTCTGTATTCAATGTGTCTCGGTCTTAAATTTCTACCAACTACATTTTAGTCTTTAGACAAGGCAGATTTTTTTTAACGGAATAAAAATAGGAGAATTTGTATGGTTAAATATTTATTTCTAATATAAGACAAGTACCTATAATCCTAAAAAAAGCTTTTCAACACATTTGCTCATAAAGTGTGTCTTATGTCATTGTTTTAAGTTTCATAAGGATATGTATTACCCAGCCCGTGAGTAATAAAAATAAAGCACAAGTACGTAATGGTTATTTTTTTCTAAATTTCAGCAAAGAGATCAGATTTTATTTTATATTTAAAATTAAGTGTACTTATTAAACTATTTGTAAATAAAAATATAATTCCACTCTAAATCATTTAAATTTAACAGAAAATTATCATGTATTTATGCTAAAACGTGAAAACATACTTATAGTAAAGTATTTTTTTATTGTTTGGCTGTATGGCATACTTGTCAATGTGAATCTCATTTTGCGAGCGATAAAAGAAAAAAATGATAGCGCCTCTTTTCAGATGTTTTCACTTGGTTTTCACAAACGGCATTTGTATTCATCTTATTGTTATTATTGTCAGAAATACAACACAAAAAATGTCTTCTTCAAGTGCAGAACAGTAAACCTACGTGGGTACACCGCCAGAAATACTTTCCGAGGCGCAACATGCAAGTGATAGCTTGTTGCCGTCAATATCAAAGGAAAGTTTTTATTTCTTTCTTTCCTCGCAAATGTGTTGAAAAACGTCATATGACACGCGTGCGCATTGGATATTACATTCTCTGCTCCATTGAGCCCTCGCCTTCGGCTCGGGCTCTAAACTCGCCTCTAATGTAATATCCAACTTAGCACACTTTTTTGTATGTAACGAAAAAACTTAAAAACTACTGGAGTGATTTCAAAAATTCTTTCACCATTAGGATGCTACATTATCACTGAGTAACATAGGCTACAAAATTTACCCGAATTCCCACGGGAATAATACAAGCATTATTATAAAGATTTGATTGTTTGTTTGCATTAAACAGGCTCCGAAACGACGGGACCGATACGCAAAATTCTTACACCATTAGAATGCTACATTATCCTTAATTAACACAGGCTACATAATTTTCCCGCATTCTCACGGGAACGAAGTCCCGGGCGAAATGTCTGTCATAAATAGATTTTTTGGCTTGTAATATTTCTAAGGATAATTCTAAGACCCTTACCTTCACTGAGAGGCTGGGGTGGTATGAAGGGCGAGGAAGGGCGCACGGGGGCGTAGTCTCCGCTGTAGTAGGGCGGCGGCGCGGGCGCACTCGGCGGCGCACCATTTCTCACCACTGGCGCTTGTACTGACGTGCTACTTGCTGTAGAGATAATAGCAGAATATATATATATAGATAACAGCAAAACAGCTGAGCCCAGGCCTTTTTTCCTCACTGCGGCAGACATATGCAAGCTTAAACCTGTATAATAGGATAAGAATATAAATTTGAACTTTTTTTTAAAATGTATTTGTGTGCTGTTTTGAAGAAATAAACGTGTTATTATTATTATATGCTATGCTACGACCTATTTGTACACTACGACACACTATTGTTGTGCTTCTTTTTTATTTTTTAGATTGCTGCCTAGCAATAAGGCCGCCTTTTTGTATCACAATAAAAATGAACTTGTTTATTAAATAATCTTGAACATTTTTTTTGTAACTATTAAAATATGTAATCTTTGACGTGAAAATAAAGAGATTACAATACTCACAAGCAAGCACTTTGAAGGTGTCCGTATGTCGGAGGATCCAGAAGAATAGAGCTCCGACTATGAGCGCGAACAGCAGTAGACAGATGACGATCACTGCCCACATGTACGCGGGCAGAGAGTCGCTTTGTGTTTCTGCCGAACAGCCGGAGTCTACACTGTACTCCAAACTGAAAAAAAAAGTAGTGTGATAGCCCAGTTGGTAATGAGCCAGACTTGTAATCCGAAGGTCGCGGGTTCAAATCCTGGTGCGAGCCTGTACCACTAAATTTGTCTTTTCGTATTTATGTACGGATTTCTAGTTATCACTTGCTCAACGGTGAAGGAAAACATCGTGATAAAACCCGCCCAAGAAAATTCATTTTCGAAAGACAAGCGGTCCACCAACCCGCATTGGGCTATGGGTGGTGGACTATGGCCTAGATCCCCTTCGTGTTCAAAGGGAGGCCCGTTCCCCTCGGTGGAGACGTATATAGAAGAAATAAATAAACGCTACACACTCAATAGGCCACACTAAGGTTTTCCCTTGTGTCGTGGGTCCTTTGGAAGATACATAAAGGCATACAAGAACAACTTGCCGTGCTGGTGATGGTTGAGAATAATAACACCCCATCTCTTTCCGTGGGTGTCGTAAGAGGCGACTAAGGAAACACAAATGAGACCTGCCCCCTAGTAATCCATCCCAGGCAACGACACTTCATTTTATCGTGATGAAACCAGCATGTCTAAAAAAATCCTTATCGAAAGGTGCGCGCCGGTCCACCAACCCGCATTGGGTCAGCGTGATGGACTATGGCCTAAATCCCCTTCGTATAACATAAGCTACATACTTTTCCGAAGGCGGAGAGTTATTGTACTACAAAGAATAAGTTCTTACCCTTTAATACAAGGTCCGCAATCAACCACTGATTTAATACATGAGATGTAGTTAGCTGGGGGCTCGCGATGGGCTTGTTCGCAGCTGACACATTCGTGACAATACTGCGAGTCTGCCAGGCAATAGAATCCTTCTGCGCAGTGAGTGTCGTTTGTGCAAGTCGTGGGCTGCGCCGGCGCAAGCACTAGCACCGACGCCGCTATCGCCAATACCAGCCATCTGGAAAGGAAGAGAGGGATTCATTAATAACACATCTTCAGTAACTTATCAGTCCGTTTAAGGAATCTGTTAGGTTTGTCATAGGTACTTTGTTTAGTTCATAGTTTTAACCCTTGAAAAAAAAATAGGGGTGTTACAAGTTTGACGTATTGTCTGTGTATCTGTGTGTCTGTCTGTGGCATCGTAGATCTTAAACGAATGGACCAATTCCAATGCGTTTTTTTTTGTTTTGTTTGAAAGCTTTTTCGAGACGACTCGTAACTATTGCATCGGCAGTTTTTATTATTATTTCAAACGGCTCTAGGTAAGCATATGTTTTTTCCACCTCAATTTTCATACATACATATAAGTAAATTCTAATTACAAGAAATCGTGACAAATCAAAACGCATTTCAAAGCTCTCGCATCATGACGTATCTTATTCATGGTCAGTTCAGTATACACTACGTCATCACTTAAGGGCATATACAGTCAACGTAATACTAAGTTAATAATGTACACAAAAATTACAGGAACCACCAAGGAAAACGATGTCAATGTCAGCATTCTTTATACCGCTAAAATGACCAGTCTGACTCATTAATCATTACTCGGAAACCGATTCAACTCTCACAGCGAAAAACAACGTGCAATTATTATTAACTTAATATCGGAAATACGTAAATAAAGAGTTGTCTTCTATTGTCAACTTATGTCTTTACCTTACGTGACGGGATCTTTGTTATCAGGGGCCTGATTTCGAAACAATAGAATTCCAATTCGCATACGAATTGACAAGATTTGTATGAGATTCTCATGCGAATCTTGTCAATCCGTGTATGCGAATTGGAATTCTATCGTTTCAAAAATATGTCTCCATATAAGCGACGACGACGTCACAGAGCGGCAGCGACCAGCGTTCCACTTATAAGTACTTTCGATTAAAAATAACTTTTAAAATGTTATGTGTAATGAATTGATGATATCCTAGTTATCAATATACTTACACTTAGTACTGAGTTCACATATAAATGTACTAGTTATATGGATAGGTTCCCGTTTCCGTGTTTAGGCTCTTATGTGGCCCACTGGAATGTACTGCGAGCTTGACAAGAAAAATGTGTTCTGATTCCGAAACGGCAAAAAATTTTAAATGCGGAAAAACTAAGACTTGCTCAACATACAACTACGAAGATCATCGAAACTTTGAGGAACATTTCATGTCTTTCTGTTGCCACAGATGCCAGCAAACATGGTGCAGAAAAACTGTTTCCTTTATTGAAATTTTGATTTACATTTACCGAACGAACTTCACTTTCGATTTCGAATCTTATCGACGAAACACTCAACCCCTCAACCCATAGGACTTGTAAACCACGACCCCAGGATTTGATCTTCGGTGTTCTAACCAACTGAGCTATAGTGCTTCAAGACAAGCGGTGGATTGTCTTATTCCCTAACGTCCTACTTTTTTACTATGTAATTCACCGATGGTGACGCCATTCAATCCCCAGAATTATTTCAACATGATCTATATGATCATACTGATCTGTTTCAAACAGGAGGAAGAGTATGGTGGTGATATTCCTAACCGACATCAGTACTAATAAGAAGAACTCCTAAAGTAACAGTGTTACAATTCTCATATAAGCGGTAATAATCGATAAATGAGTAACCAAACAACATCGCGTAACGTTACGGACAGAGTTTGAGCACAGTCAAGAACACATCAAGAAAAAAACCTTGTACCGTTACAATAAGAGTGAAACTGTCCGGTCAAGATTAATGTGATGTGACCTGTACTCGGCAAGGTCATAGACGCCGCGGAATAAATCTAAATTTATATTCAGATCTTCCACACATAAGTATCTCTTCACTCCTCACATTAGTTACTGAACGTTTAAATTATCTAAATTGGTTTTAAATTGAGTTCTAAAGCTCAGATTCGAAAAGTCTATGGCAGAGAGATACACAGACATACAGATACACACGTCAAACTTGTAACACACCTCTTTTTTGTTGAGGGTTAAAAAGAGGACACCAGCTCAGCTATTAACCACAGTCAGGCCGATACGAAGACAACAAGATGGCGCTGATTTTCAGGTGGACCATGAGCAAACAGCACTTACAAAGTTAAGAAAGGAAAGAAGGATATTAGGGAACGTAAAAGTTTCGGCGCTTGACTTGAAGGCACGATATTTAGAATTTAGTTGGTTAGAGCACCAGGAGTTCTAATCCTGGGGTCATGGGTTCAAGTCCCACTCGCGCCGAACTTTTTTCTTTCCATAAAAAATATTCGAGAATAGAATGTTCACTCATTACTGAGGTTCAGTAAAACCTAATTTTCCAAAGAAACATGTGCCCGGTCAGAATCAATCAGCAACCTATAATACTTGATTACAATGCTAAATTTTTAAAGTGTATTTGGAAAAAGAAGCAACTGACCCATTATCTTTTTGCTTCACTCAAAGTCCTAACAATAAGTAACATAAGTTCTAGAAAAACGGCAACATGTTTAATTGCATAACAATTACTGCACGCACCCAGATAAAAGCTCAGAGTAGGCTTAAGTTACTGCGCACTTTATAGGTACTACGCATTAAAATGTGCATGGCAAGCTTATCTCATTTCAAACTGTCCTGTGGTTACCAAAACAAAAATGCTGTTTAGAAATGTATTTTTCATACAAGAACAGTCATATCAAGCGCATTAATAAGTTTGTAAAACCAACTACTTTCTGCCTTCCGTTTGCTCTATTTAGTATGGGAAAAGACAATTGCGAAACTGCAAAATAGGTTTGTATTGTGTTAATCAGTTTGTAATGTAAAACACAGACGGGCCTCCGTCTGACGTGGCACAGCGCACACGATATGGTCCGATCTTCAATACCATATGCCTTATCTGTCAATTATACCTACTGTCTGCTAGTGCAGCAGCGTAATTTTGCAATCATCATAATAGATACCAGCTGGGACACTTGTTCTACGTACTTGCCCATAGTAAACAAACATTATGGTGCTGTCTCTTGCGATTATGAGTGGTAATGATGACTCGGCCATTTGCAGTCTTGCAGTAAACAAACAAAGGTTTTGACATTTGTATGGTCACATACACAAGATGGAACATTAATCGTCAACGTCGCAGAACCTGTGTCAACGTCTACAAATATTCTGAGTCAGCCTTCTACAAAACTAAAATCAAATGAAAGTGCAAAAAAAGCTCAACAAAGATTTTAGAAACTAATTTTCCTGTTATGTTTTTTCCGAACTATAAAAATACCAACGAGTCCTAAAGAACACTTAAAAGGAAAGAAAGATGCAAAACAAGTTTTATGTTTGTCAGAAAAGTAACTGTTAACGATGCAGTATTATCACATCCTATTGGACGGGCTTCCCAAGACGAAAACAGATAAAAAACAAACTCGAAACAAGCAGAATACCTACACCTAAAGGGAAACATGACTAATACCGTTCGAGATAGGTGTACAAAACAACGAAAGGATAATATGAGAGAGAGATGAATAGAAACTGAGCATTGGAGCGAAGAGTGGCCACTGAAGTCGTCGATCCGCTTATTCACTGTACTATTTTAATTTACTCTAAAAGCACACGTGTCCTCTAGATCCTGGGCGCAAAACGGAGGGTGACGCAATCTGCAAACTGAAAGATTGGACTAGCTCCAGAGAAATGTGCACTCCGCAAGTTGAAGAGATAAAACAAAAACATGTCATCATTGGAAATCGCAACACACAACTCTGACTTACAAGAACAAAAACAGCAGTGTAAAAGCTAAATAAAATCCTTAATAAAGATAATTAAATTAGTATATTACACACCAGACTAGGCGTCCCACAAATTGTTCACAAAACATAGCTCTTATGTATAACTTGAAAAAAAAAATTACCTACTTAAAAACTGTAAGAAACACAAAACAAATTAGAGTTTTATTTTTTTTATAATAAGATGGGTTAACTCTTGACCTCAATCTTGACCATAAGGTCAAAGATGAGGTCGACGATGGAGCGAGTTAACCCAGAAAATGCCTATAAAGGCACTGGTACTCCCAAGCACCGACGGAACACAGCAAGCTGTTTGGCGTCGGACTTCGGTAGGAGGGTAGTGGCGAACCAGACGGCCCTTTACAGAGCCTACCACACCGCATGATACCATGGGACGACACCTCAGATTCAGAAAAAAATGAACTGTCGTTGCCTGGGATGGATTACTAGGAGGCAGGTGTCATTCGTGTTTCCTTAGTCGCCTCTTACGACACCCACGGAAATAGATAGGGTGGTGTTATTCTCAACCGATCACCACACGGTCAAAAAAGTGTAAGAAGATAATTGCATAAAGCTTGTGTGTTTGCTATATTTGCTAACATACTAATATGGCAGTCGTCTTGTTTGTAAGTGATATATCCTTGATCCTCATAAATAAAAAGAAAACACTTCACTTGGGTAGCCAACGGATGACGACAGTATGTTACCAATAATAATGCTGTTTTTATGATAATGAGAGACATTGAGACTTCACTTACTGAATCATTGCGCTCGATTTTCCAGTAAAACTCACTCACGGTAACCACAAACCATTAACCTTACTTTGTTAACTGAAATAACTAAAAAATGTATCAAGTCTGTTTAAGGTACGGCATGATTTATCAATCATTCATTACATCACTAAATTAGAATTAATTTAGTAGAAAACAAAGTAAATCAAATGAACAATCGTTGTAAAGCAAATGATCGCTTTATTTTCAGTATGTTGGGCTTGAAAACTGCTTTATCTATACTAATATTATAAAGAGGAAAGATTTGTATTTTTTATGTAACGAATAGGCTCCGAAACTACTGGACCGATTTCAAAAATTCTTTCACCAGTAGGAGCATTATCCCTGAGTAACATGGGCTACATAATTTTCCCGAATTCCCGCGGGAACGAAGTCCCGAGCGGGATGCTAGTATATCTTGATAAAGCAGAAGCGAATGAAAAAGGTATCATATTAAAACATAATCTAAAAACTTAACCAAGGCTATAAAGCTGGGAGTTTTACTTTTTTTAAACGTATTATCTTTTGAAATACCAGTCTGATTTGGTCAGATTTGAAAAATTATTTCTTCACTAGCTTTCCGCCCGCGTGGACTACAGGTTATATTGTGCCCAACTGTGGGATAAAATGTAGCCTATGTCCTTTTCCAGGCTCTAATCTATCTCTGTACCAAATTTCATCAAAATCGGTTCAGGAGTTTAGGCGTGAAAGACGTACAGACAGACAGACAGAGTTACTTTCACATTTATAATATTAGTAAGGAAGTAAGGATTTGAAAGCCGAATTGATAAGTTCTAGGCTATCTAATATCACGCTACGACGCAATACATAAATCCGTGGAACACAGCTATAGTATGGCATATAAATACATAATCGTCTCTATACAACTGTAATAACTGTAAAATCCATTGCTCTATATCGAAAACAAAAAATACACAGCAATCAGTCCAGACCGAACTTAATTATTACGAAATAACATGTGACATGACAATACACAGCATGTGTGATGCGATGTGCCACCGACCTTTGATGATTCATAATAACATAAGAGATAAGAGAGGCTTACCTAAACATCGCTGCGATATCCGATTCAGTTATTACAATATTCCGCACCTGAATATCGCACTTTTTAAAACACACAAAAGGATATATCACAACCACAGTTCGCGTAAAACTGAGTCTACGTATTGAAGAAAAGCTCATATGAACACTGACCACAAGCTATAATAAGTGAAACAATAACTGAATCGCCCTAAACATTTCATGTCACAACAAGTCAAGCACTCAATTTCAATTAGTAGATGAACCTGTGTTTTCTTGCGCAGGTTTATCAATGAGCTTTTCATAACAGGTTCATTTTAAAAAAAAACCTGCGAACAGTCCTTTCACGAGTCAAGCAGGTAGTAAATTAGAAAAAACCTTTGTAGCTGTTAACGATGAGATAAGATGATGATGGCTTTGTTGCTTTTAAGGACCTGTTTCGTTTAATATTGTAATTTTATATTTGTATTGTCTGGAAAAGTGGAACTGTTTCAAACTTAATAATACAGGGCTTTAGGTATCTCTCTTTCAACCTCTCGGGTGGTTAATCAGTCCATGAAACTGAATAACTTTCCCAAGGAACAGATGTCAAAATACGAAAAAAAAATTTTGAGTTCCCTATTTCCCATACAAACTTCATCAGCATATAGCGCATTTTGTATGGGAGATCAAATTTTTTTCGTATTTTGACCTATGTTCCTTGGGGAAGTTGTTCAGTTTCATGGACTGATTAACCACCCGAGAGGTTGAAAGAGAGATACCTAAAGCCTTGTATATGAAGATTTAGTTGTCATTAAACAGTTTACCGTGCGATTTGTAGAACGAGTGGACTGAAGTACATTTCTGTTGTTTTCTCTAGGTAAGTATTATACAATACATATATCCTGACAATTACTTATTGATAAGGAGATCAGGCGATTCCGATCATACGATATGTCAAGTCATTCATTAAACATTATATTTGCTCCTTATGCCCACGTGTGTATGTCGTCGTTGGATCAGATTTTGTTTTATAAAATGCAATCATTAAATGCAAGTCCCCGCGATGCTTTAATCTTAACTACTACATGAGAGAAAATTATATATATTATTGTTTTTTATGTAATGTCGGTCCCAGCTGTTGTCGATTGACTACAGCCGTTAAAACCAAGTCAGAGGCCATTGTACGGTTTGAAAACTCTGACACCAGGGTTAGCCAAGTTCACCACATACTTGACTATACCTACACGATAAGAAGAAGATGTAATGTACCTAACTACTAATCTCGAAAACAGCTGTAGGTGTGAGTGTGACTCAATTGACTAAGAAGCTAATTTCAAAGGTTTAATTTCAAACTTAACTCGTTTTGTCACCGCTGCTGTGTTCAGAATATGTTAGTAGGTAAAACATCTTAGGGGGCATCTATTAATTACGTGAGGCGTTTTGGGGGGGGAGGGGGGTCAGGCTGGATCTCACTCAATCTCACGTGGGGGAGAGGGGGGGTCTCTGCAAATATCACGTAACATTTTCCCCCATACGAAACATTGTAAAATTGTGAGAAAGCTAAGTTAAACCAAGCAAACCATGATGCTCCAATAGCCACTCTTAAGACTACTCATGAGATCTCGTAGACAATTTATTGTTCGATCATTATACTTAAGTTTAAAAATAATTAGGCACATTATGTAAGTTTTTTAAATAAATCACAAATTAACATATTTACACTAAAACTAAGCATTTTCATAAAACTCACGTGAGATAAAGGGGGGAAGGGAGAGTCGAGCCAAATCTCACCACGTCTCACCATAGGGGGTTGGGGGGGTCGAAGAATCGCCAAAAACACCTCACGTAATTAATGGACGCCCCCTTAGTAATGTGATGTAGAGTATGGATTTGGCCGACAAAAGACAGTAAAACGAGGCAAATTAAACGGCTCTCAGCGTGGACATCAACCTTGAAGCATCCAAATATTACGCGGCGCGTGCGCAAACAAAACCACTGTGGGAGGCGCACCGGTATGATAACTCTATTATAGGAAACGTTACTCAGTATCCGAAGAAAAAACTTGGTTTAATATGAAGGTTATCCTAGTTCCAGAGATATTTGTTGTTGTAACTAGGTAATTGTCCGAAAAGGTAGGTGCGTAGTTTGATAGTGTGTCTTTTTATAGAAATGATTTAATTTTATTTTTCCTTTATCATTTGTTATCTGAATTATCAAGGAATGAAAGGCGTGTGCCTGGGTTTTTATTAAGGATTCATTTATCGGTTTTTATCTTTTCTGCGAGTGATGGCAGGATTTCATCAGCAGCTTCTCATCATCACATCAGGCAGTGATCTCAGGTAATACATACAATTATACTTTAGTAATTTGTATGTAATTCCATCTTTGATTTAATGACATAAATATAAAGATCTAAAGTCTGTGGATGCAAATATTTATTTATTTATTTTACTAGACCATATAAGTCCCCACCGAGGGGCACGGGCCTCCTTTTCAAAACACGAAGGGGATTCAGGCCATAGTCCACCACGCTGGCCCAATGCGGGTTGGTGGACCACTTGTCTTTTGAAAACGAATTTTCTTGGACAGGCGGGTTTCATCACGATGTTTTCCTTCACCGTTGAGCAAGTGATAATTAGAAATCCGTACATACATCCGAAAAGACGAATTTAATGAACCCGCAACCTTCTGATTACAAGTATGGTTCATTACCAACTGGGCTATCATGAATAATGACATTTAAAAAAATCATAAAGTTAAAGACGCTTAAAAGTCCACCCAAACAACACATTACAAGAAAACAAACTCTTATTGATCAGACGAGTTGATTCCTACAACCGGGAATTGAATCCGGGACCATTGCATTATTAGGGGTCACTAATTTACCCCGCCGCCGCCTTGAATAGGCAATCCCATAACAAAACGAATTTAGTAATAGGTAATTCAATAGTATTTTATTGTTATTAATTACCTAAATACTAAAAATGTTAAATGTAACTATAACCTTTCAACTAAGAAAAAAAAAATACCCCAGTCATTACTAAAAACTCTCAGTCAAAAATCGTTTAGGTTTATTTACAAATAAAATGAACTATACCGATAACAACATTCGCGCGAAAAGGCAATCAAACGAGACCGAAAGGTGGTCAACAATCCGGTTCAGCCCGCCGTCTCGTCGTTATTTTGATGAGTCACCCTGTAGATGCGGCGGCGGCGGCGGCGCGGCGCACGGCGGCGGGCGGTGGCGCAGGCGCACAAAATAAACTAGAGTCGCCAACCAAGTACCAAGCACAGGGTGTTACGACCAGGCTATGTTAAATAGCCCGCATATTCAATACACGTCCAGTCAAAATTGACTCGTAAGAAAAATTTTATGGCGAAATGTAGACTTAACGACAGCACAGGCTGGTAGAGAATTGTGCTTTTGTCGAAGTCGGTTTTTTTTCTAAAATGGCATACCATTGCCTAGACTAGACCTGTGAACTAAGGATTTAAAGAATTTAATATAAGTTTTTATTGCTTGGCGCAGAATTGGTTCGTAATTTGTATTGCCCTTCTCCTTTGAAGAAATTACTTTGGTTAGTTGAATCATGGCAATTTCTTTATTTTTTTTTGTGTTTTTAAAAGTACCCTTTCCGGGTAGGCAGATCCACAGTTTCATAAAAAGGAGCCACTTAAGGGTTCAACAATATTTTGAACGAAAAGGAGATTTGATAAAGAGGAAAGATTTGTATTTTTGTATGTTTGCTTTGCTTTTGTCGAAGTCTGTTTTTTTTCTTCTAAAATTAAATACAGTTGCCTAGACCTGTGAACTAAGGCTTTAAGGCATTTAACACATTTTTTATAGCTTGGCGCAGAATTGGTTCGTAATTAGTATTGCCCTTCTTATTTGAATAAATTACCGTGTTAGTTGAATCATGGCCATTTCTTTGTTTTTGTGTTCTTAACCCTTAATTCACCAGGTGACAGAAACTAACGTAAACACCCTCTATGAGTCCCTGGACTCATATATTTTATTTTATTTTTTCTTTACATAAAACTACTATTATTTCAAATCTTTTTTTATTACTTTCAAAGAAGTCGCGAAAACAAAATATGGAGTTTTGAAAATTGAATGTGAGTCCCTGGAACACAGGTGGTGAATTAAGGGTTAAAAGTAGCCTTAAAAGTTAGAGCCGCAGAGTTTCATAAAAAGGAGCTACTTAAGAGTTTAAAAATATTTTGAAGGATATATCTACATCTATACTAATATTATAAAGGAAAGTTTGTATGTTTGTTATGCTTATGTTTGTAATGTTGAGTTTATACTCAAAAACTACTGGACTGATTTCAAAAATTTTTTGACCATTATAATGCTTTATTATCCCTGTGTAAGAAAGGCTGCATAATTTTCCCGAAGTCCCGGGCCGAAAACTATCCATACTAATATTATAAATGCGAAAGTAACTCTGTCTGTCTGTCTGTCCGTCCTTCACGCCTAAACTTCTGAACCGATTTTGATGAAATTTGGTACAGAGATAGATTAGATCCTGAGAAAGGACATAGGCTAAATTTTATCACACAGTTGGGCACGATATAACCTATAGTCCACGCAGGCAGAGCCGCGGGGGGAAAGATAGTTAACAATAAAGAACAATAAATGATCTCTAATTAATCCTATTTATTCCTATTTATTCAGTACAGCCGAAGACACTACAAGCTTGACAGAGCATCTTTATTCCGTTACAATAAGAACGAAAATTCCGAACTAGATGTGTTATAAAATGAACTTAATATTCATGTCAAGTTGGCCAGGAAGCCTGTTTGCTGTTGCTAAGAGAATTTAACACGGTCACTAGCTACTTGGTGGGGTTGGTGGGGGGATAGAAAGATGATGTAATGTTGTGCAATTATACGTTTAGGGATGTTTGTAAGCAATATGGTTGAGCTATCAGATAAAGATTCACAGAAATAACACAACAATTTGATTTTTGTGTTTTTGTAAGTTTTATACACAAGTTGAGCTTGATAACAATTAAAGTTTTATATCTCTTCTATCCCTACTGATACTTATTTTTTTTTATTATAAGATGGGTTAATTCTTGACCTCAATCTTGACCAAGGTCATAGATGAGGTTGACGATGGAGCGAGTTAAATTAAACCAGCCGGGCTATGATGATCACAACGATACTAAATTATCTCACGCGTTATCTCGTGGTCACGTGACGTTTTCTCGTAATCTCATTGGTTGAAACAATCACGTGACCACGAGATAACGCGTGAGATAATATGTCGTTGCGATCATCACAGCCCGGCAGAAAATGCCTATAGGGCACGACGCAACACAGCAAGCTCTTTGGCGTCGGACTTCGGTAGGAGGGTGGTCGCGAACCAGACGGCCCTTCACATAGCCTACCACACCGCATGAGACCATAGGTCGCCACCTCAGATTCAGAACAAATTGAGGTGTCGTTGACTGTGGTAGATTCAGGAGGCAGGTCTCATTCGTGTTTCCTTAGTCGCCTCTTACGACACCCATGGAAAGAAATGGTGTGTTGTTATTCTCAACCGATCACCACATGGCGTAAATGCGAAAGTAACTTTATCTGTCTGTTACACTTTCACGCCTAAACTATTGAACCGATTTTGATGAAAGTACAGAGAGACCTTGGAAAAGGACATAGGCTACATTTTATCTCACAGCTAGGCAAGATATAACCACGCGGGCGGAAAGCTGGTTGAGAAATAAAAATAAGAGACACTTCTGACTAGAAAGGTGTAGAATTAAAAATTGGCTTAGTGCGAATCGCACTCACGCACGGTTTTAGGGTAAGTAAGAAGATCAAGGGAAAAAAACATCTTTTTAGAATTAAAATGATATTTTTTGCAAGTTGAATGGGAATGAAAATCATAGAAGGATAAATCCTTCCTATCCTTACTAATATTATAAACGCGAAAGTTTGCATGTATGGATGTTTGTTACTCTTCCACACTCAAATCAAACGACTAGAGAAATTTTGATAAAATCTGGTATGAAGGTAGCTGACACCATAGGTTAACACCTAGGCTACATAATTTTCTCAAATTCCCACGGGAACGAAGATAGAAGTAAGAAAACCAGCTGCTAACTCTTCCCAGGCACACTCTAGGAGCCAGTAAATGGGAGAATAGGTTTTGTGAGCGAAAGGCTGACAACCTATCACCACTATTTTTATGTTTTATCTAAGAATATGTATCAAATGTAAAAAAAACACTAAATATTTGGGGAGCCCTTAACTAATTAATAACTAGTTAAGTTTACAATACAATATACTTTATTGCACTCCATCACAAATAAGGTACAGTTACATTTTAAAATAAAACAGTTATGTCAGGGTACAATACAAAAGGCAGCCCCATTGCTAAGAAGCAACATCTTATCGGCAACCTTTGGGTGTGGAGAAAAAGTGATAAATCGGATAGATGTTACATAAAATAAATTACACATATAAATATAACAAATATATACGTATACATATTTATATATAAAAATATACATATACAGGATGGTATTTTGTAATGCCACCTATAGGGAATGTACTCTTAATACTGTAGATGGAAAATTGTACTCAAAACATTCCTTTATTTTTGAAAAGAAAGAAAACTGCATTCAAAGATTTTCGAAAATTCACTTGCCACACCCGGGAATCGAACCGACTAAAATCTGTAAGAATTACACACTGTACTTTTATTGCATCAATCGATAGGCTCGAATATAAGGATGAATCTAACAAACTTGGTAAATTAAATGAAAGGTAAACCATGAAACCCAGCCTCATAAATTCAGTGGTTATTCTTGTAAATAATTAAAATAATTTAAGATTTCATAGTTTACCTATCATTAATTCCTTTGTCAAGTCAAGGTACACGAGGTTTAACTGTTGGTCAAGTTCCTGGCTGAAAGCTCGGGCGCTTGCAATAACATAATAAAAGATAGATAGAAAAATAAGTTTTTTATTTTGTGCACAATTACTAAAAGAATAGTAGGTACTGAAATTACGAATTTCACGGAGGCCTCACAGAGGCCTTGCGGAGCTCTAGTGTTCCGCAGAGCACACTTTGAGAATGGCTGCTGTACAGGAATGTATGCATGAATATTATAATTGGTATTGGTTCCTACGAAGTGCCCTATGATTTAAGTGAAAATAATTTGGGTCAAAAAGTTGATTTATTACTATCACATTTTTAATTCATATTTCTTCAGCAAAAATAAGAAAATAATTAAGTATTCCTTTAATCAAATGATTTCTTTAAATATTAGCTAAAATATTTTAAAATTTTCAATATTTCAAACCGTACATAGAGGAAAATTAGAACCCTAGCCTACCTGAGGTTGTATAGAGCAACGGGTCCTAAACTTTCAAGGCAACGGAACATTCAAGAAAGCCCCTTCTAAGGGGTCTGAGGCGTCATAACATTTTAGTGCTCCCAAATCATCATCCTCACCCTTGCTACAGATTGTTCTGTATTCTGAGGCTGTATGCATGCTGTATGTACCTACTGTAGGTAATTATGTGGAAAAGAGGTTGGTGTGCAGTTGACAATAAAAAAAAATTTGAAAATGTGGGTGGGTATACTTATAATAGTTCGGTCAGTGGATTGTGTTCCAAAACGCAAAAAAAAATAATTAAAATGTAACTTATTTAATTAAGTGTATTTTGTTACTTACCGAATCATGATGAAGGAACTTGTCTTTTCTTGTGACGAAGATGGTGTAAGCGAACAACTCCGAAACATTTATACAAACTTCTTCAAAGTTATTAGTCTGATAACTCACTTCACAAAACATAAGTTCACTAGAAACATTTGTAATCTCGTAAAATATAAAAATCACACATTTAATTATGAGCACAACCGCCTCTGCCTGCTTTGGTTTAACAATTGACTGACAAACAAAACATGTGTCATTCACCAACCAATGAGCGATGAATGCACATGCACAATGCACCTTGCTCTCACATGTTGAGACAGATAAACAGTATAACAGTGAGTGTGAAGGCAACAGGTGTATAAACATGTCGGAACTTGTCTAATATATCTGTCTCTTTTTTTCTCCATGTTTATTACATTTGACAGACAAAGATTAAAACTACGTCAAAATCACACTATTCTCATTCGTTCATTTTTTATTTTAGTGCTGTGCCGTCTCCATTTATCGAGAAACTAAAAGGTGGCACTTCACTTGGCGTTGCGTGTATTTGCTGTATTTGTCCAAATATTTGTACGCAGTCCAAACAGCACACACACGACGTCTTCACTTGGAATGTCAACAGCAAATAACGCAGGCAAATAAGGTCTAAAATGGTCTAATAATCATATTGCGTCCTTTGATGTGTGACAAAAGACCGACAAGCGAACGGATCGGCGTATTTGCCTATTTGTGTGTTTGTCATATTTGTGCAAATATGGCAAATACAGACAAATAAATCCTCCACATATGGTAGTATTTGGCCAAATACGGCAAATACGCAAATACGCAACGCCAAGTGAAGTGCCACCTAAAGGAGAACTCGAGGATTGGACAAGTATTATTTTCTGATATGGCAAGAGAAGAGATTTTGTATTTATTGACGCGTCATATTTCAGAGACGATTTCAGGGAGTTTAAATATGAGTTATCATTATCATTGTTAATTATTCATTGTGGTCGGTGATAGTTAAACATTTCATAAAATTATCATTGTATTTACTTCGTAAGATATAAATCTTGCGCTTAACAACAAGAAAATATCTTGTAACTCATTTACAATTTTCAGTCAATAATTTCTAGTGAAATGATAAAAAATACCTGTTGAACGAACCGATTTTGCTAGTGTGCAAACCATTGTTGTGAATTTGTGGTGGACAATTCTACATGGAGAAATTAGAACGAGAAAGTCCTACAGAAGAAATGGCTGAAAAAAATTCTGAAACGGCACGTCTCGTGGCTTCTGGTGCCACTACAAAACCAAGTTACATTAACTTATTTAGCAACATTTGTGCATTGATTTTTATCGGCATTTTATCTTATTGCTGTTTTAAAGACGGAGTTTCTTTATTCTCTTTTCATCCAATACTGATGGCTTTAGGAGTAAGTACCTACCTGCTCTTTTAAGTTAAGTAAATCAATAATAAGAAAATATGTGGGTATAGTAAAATTACTTTTCCATAGGATTCAGAGTCGCAGATTGAATAAAACAATGAATTTAATTTCTTTCTTCTTCTTTCTTTCTTTATTTAATATTAACACGGGTCGAAATGCGAATTTCGATCCGTACGTGTAACTATTAAATTATAAGTGTTCAAATTGAGAAAGTTTTAAGTAACAATAAAATTACTTGTTTAAATATGTAGGTATACATAAATAGAAAATACATAAGCATATAAGGAAAGAATTTTAGTTTTTGATTTTAGTTGTGTCATAACGACAGTTAGCGCATTGAAATTATATTCAGTGACTGATCTCAGTGACTGATCTCATTTTCTGCATAGTCTAGTGGTGATTGGTTATAAATAAATCTAAAATTTTAATCTTTACTTTTTGCAGTGGACACTATTCATGACATCAGCTGTGAACGCCATTACACCTGGTGACTTGGCTACGGAATGGATGCCTATAAGATTAAGAAGTGCAAGGCACTGGGTCATCCAGATTTTCGGAGGTACAATCATTCTCATCGGATTCTTAGTTATACTCTCAAATAAAATAATACATGATAAACCTCACTTTGCTACTCTACATGCCAAATTCGGATTAGCGTCATTAATATTTATGGCCATCACAATGTTAGGAGGTATAGGGGCTTTGTACAGTCTGAAATTAAAACATTATTTGGCTCCAATTTATACGAAACTTCTACATGCTTCAGTAGGCCTACTTACTTTTTCTTTGGGAATCATAACTATATTGTTGGGAATGTTCTCAAATTGGTGGGCGTTTGGTGACATACTGCGGTACACTAATTTAGTACTGGTGTTGACAGTTATGCTGTTCACAATTTTACGACCATGTTTAAAAATATACTTCAGGCTTAAAGAGAGATTAGAAAATGCTAACTGAGTTTTTTGATACTTGATTTAATATCTATCACTATCAAACTATCACCACAAACATCTTTCAAATGATCATGAAATATGAACGTGATACGACCATGGCATGACGGGAACTAAAATAAAATAAAATGTATATCATACTTAGATTATTTTCCTCAAAGGTGTGTTTATGTGATTGCTAAAAACTAAGTTACAATTTTTCAATTTAGCCGTCTAGAATTGATTTGCCTCCTTTACTGGTTTTATCGTCGTGCTTCTTTTAAGTGTAGGTAAACTATTTTGCTAGATGAATTTTGCATTTTTAATTAAGTATTGCTTTCTTCTATGGTAAAGCATGCTGATTGTTTTATGATATAAAGATTTATAACAATTTAATTATATAGTACTTAATAATGGCTGCGAGACATAGAAATGGTTTAATGAAATATTTATACCCGTCGCGCGCTTGTTTACGCCGCGTGCGATATACCCTGCACTGCACACACGGTTGTGCGAGAATCGCGCAAAGGTTTAAAAATAAAATAGTGCCTATTTTTTTATAACTTACCTAATTTCCAATGCACAATTGTCTAGTTGTTATTTTTTATATTTATTCTTAATATGCATAATAAGGCTTATGAACCTACTTAATGTGTGATATAATTTAAACTTAGATAATTTTGTGGTTATGTTCTGCTACCAGTACTGTAATTGATAAGTTTAAAATGTTTATATTTTTAAATATGATTGAATTTTATATTATTATTTACAAATGAAATATTACATTATTTAGAAATACCTAGCCGACTATGTATTAGGTTAGATTAAAATATAAATGATTGGTGCACAATAGTAGACTACATTGAGAGGTTTACAGCTCAAAAAAGTGTCGTAAAATTTAAGGGGTGTTCATAAATTGCCTTACGCTTTTTTGTCCATTTATGATTAATTGATTACGATATATTGACATTCTTAATGAATCCCCCCGTCGCGTCGCTCTGTCGACCAAACAGATTAAATCAAACTACTACCCAAATTAACTAAACTTAATAAAGTAAAACGTAATTAAACTCTCATTACCGGTTTGGTCGAAAGGCTAATAACGTTTACCTCTGAGTCGACAGTTTTTGGGTTCGATTACCGGTCGGTCAGGGCAAACATTTGTGTAAAAAGTAGATGTTTGTTCGTATTCATCTCAGTTCGTGTCTTAAGGGACCCACGAAACTAGGGTGTTTGGAGTATTTTTTTGCACGTGATAATTCTGCAATTTAAGATGTCATACAAACTGCTTTCCCCCGCTTTCTCAATTCCTCCCTCATTAACGTCTTGTGATTTATGGACACCACCTTACAGTCACTTTGAAAATATATACACATCGGCACATTTAGCGGAACAACTTCTGTTTTCATACGACACGTTCTAAAAATCTACGTTTTACGTGCATGAACTGACAAAAGGCCTAGAATCTCTCATGTAGCCAATAAAGAAAAAACTCTTTAACTTATATTACGAAGTTGTATGATAAGGTTTTTGCAATGTTCTCTTTTGGCTATGCGGCACATTCTTGAAAACTTCTTGTATATTTTATATTTGATTTTAACTTTTGGCCTAAACTAAGCGTAAAATTTTAATAACAAGATCGAATAAAAATTTACATTTATGAACTCTAAAGTTGACTTCATTGTATAAAAAAACATAAGTTATTCCGGTAAATGTGCCGGTGTGTATATAATATTACGATTTACCGTTTGATCCTCATCAAACTTCAAAAAATTACATAAATATGCGTAGGTAAGTCCTAAAATTTATGATATTCTCATAAGAGGATCTTCTCAGTGTTTTTTCCCATACAAACGGCGTCGATGGATTCCATCCCCTAAACGTCAACGGATCCCTGTGAAATTTTGGTATAGTATCAAAAACATCAGAAACTAGGTCCGTACGTTTTGATTTTTGTTATATTTTTAGTAGACGAAAAGATATTTTAGACTAAAAGTCAGCATTTTTCGCCAAAAAAATTTAACAGGTGACTGTTGAAAAACAAAAACAAAACGTACGAACTTCGTTTATACGCTTACATATCGATAGGAACCAAAAACGTACGGAATTTATTGACGCCAAAACTCAAAATTTTGGAAATAAAACTCGACATATTGTCGGAAAACTGCAATTGTCCCTTTCGCACAAGTCTGAGGCGGGTGGTTGACATCGAGACGCTCCTCTTAAATGTGTGATCATTCGAAACGTGAATAAAGTAAGTTTTATCGCTATTGATTTTTTGGTTCTTCGTGCTAGATCTATTTGATTTCGTAGTCAAAAAATCGAACCAAAAAATGTACGAGTAACTAGCTAATCTTTCTGCTTGTGAGTAGTAATGATGTAGTTAGTATTTATAAGGCTTATTAATAAAAATGACAAATATGCCAAAAAACGCCAAATTAATATTAGATACCTATAAAAAATGTACTTATCAACAAAATATTTAATAAATTTATATTTCATAAATAAATATTTTGAGTAGTCGTTAGTGAAAACATGAAGTAATAATTAATAAACATAAAATTTACGAGTTGCAATCTAAATGTTCTATTTATACTAATGTACTAAGTATTCTAAAAAAGGTAGACACAAATGTTCTCAGAAGTATGAAATACCCTTATTAGAAAAAAAAATATTTAAACGAGTGTTAAACTTGCATTAGGTACTTATATTTGAATGTACTTATGTATATTTAGCATATTAAATAGCAAAGCATGAAGTTGTTATTTACTTTGAATTCATATAGTAACTAGTAACCCATTTTACTTCTGAACTTGTGCAATCCTTTTCTCTTCATAGTCCCTCCAGGGCTGTAGCTAGAGTCGAATTCGAGGTAGGGCAGCATTGGTTACAGGTTAGGCGGAAATAATAAAAGTATTTAATTGATCTGCCCTCGAAGTACGGGCTCCTAAATCAATCACCATGTATGTATATCACTGACCTCTAGGGGTCAGCTCACACCGCGACGCGACGTTGCGAATAGAGCCACTCAAAATTGAATTTTATTTATTACATGAAAAGATTAACATTTCATTGTGAGAACGCCCCGCGGCGAGGCGCGGCGCTGCGTGGGGCGACGTGTTCTAAATTCTCACTTGTAATAAATTAAAGTTCAATTTTGAGTGACTCTGTCCGCAACGTCGCGTCGCGTCGCGGTGAGCTGACCCTAGGTCAGTCATGTACATTCAATAGCTTTTCGTAGACAAATAATTTATGTGAGAGAGGGATCATCCATAAATTACGTCACACGTTAAGGGGGGGGGGGAGGGGGTCGACAATGTGTGACAAGGGGGTGAGAGGGGTCATAAGTTTCGTGACGTCACATTTCAAAATGTATTATTATGAGTATCAAATCGTTTTAACTATTAACGACAAACTTAAACTCCTCAGTCCCAAGCACTCTTTACGTTTTTACTTTGAATGAGACAATGAGTTTTGAGTTCCCAAAAAACTAATAACTCTATTAAGTACTGCTTTTATTAGAAAATTACAAAAAATGGAAAATATGCAAAATATGTGACGTCACGCTAGGTACAATGCCCTACCTTAAAAATACCAAAAACTAAGATAAATTATTATAATTAAATTGTTGGTTCATCATTGAGGATTGAGGGGGGAGTCTTACAAATGTGACCAGCTGTGACAAGGAGGGGGAGGGGGTCGAAAAATCATAAAATTCGTGTGACGTAATTAATGGATGGCCCCAGAGCATAAGCATGGATCCTCAATGATGAACCAACAATTTAATTATAATAATTTATCTTAGTTTTTGGTATTTTTAAGGTAGGACATTGTAATTTCTAGGAAGGGCATTGCACCACAATGCCCCCCCCCCCCCCAGCTACGGCCGTGAGTCCCTCCCTTTCCCTTGGAAGTAGAGTGTCCAGGTTGCTTTCATAATAAAATAAATTAAAACATGGCTTTAGCCGCACCTGAAAAACGTGTGATGAGCAAGTGAATGTTTATTCAGACGAAAGTAATGTTATTTGTGCAATATTGAGATTAATGGTGAGAAATAAGAACAAGTAAAAGGGTTTGTGTACTTAGGTTACATATTCTTGTAATGTAAGTTTACAAGAGATGTAAAACATGAAAGTGATTTAGAAAGTAGTGTGAAAGCGGGAAGTGGGGACTTGCATGCCTTTATGGGTAGCTGCAAGCTGTCCAAAACGGCAGTTTGACTGTCCATGGCGTGCTTGTACAGTATGTACACACACAGTACTACGAAAACGGTCTCTATTACGAGCGCAGTAAAGGCGAGCAAAAGGTCAACATGTGCCGACGTGTGTACCTAAACTTATTATGGTAGTAAGTGCTAGGGGTATGATAAAAGAAGAATGAAAGCAAAATAAATGCTGTAGAAATGAGATCCTTGAGAAGTGACGCGACGGGCGACGCGGTTATTACTGACGGCTGACCTATGAACGTTCTACGAGTATCTTACAAACCTTATGTAAAGATTTCTCTTGATAGTAATATAACTTTGGCTATTACAATCTTGAATCTTTTATATCTTTACATTCTGGTAATTTATATACTAGATAAATAAGGTTAGACATTACTAAACTCATGGTGGACTCCCACGCCTGAACCCACACTGACCCAGGCCGTGAGATTTCCTTCTAGCTGAGCGGCGGGTGGCTGCTCCACCGTTTCTTCGCTCCTTATTGTTACCTGGCGCCAGTCGCACAGATACAGGAATCAACCATCTTACCCTGACGGGCTGGCACCCTGTCCCTGTCTCTTTGGAAGCAGGATTCCATTATAACCCCTACGGGCTGGACATCCTGTTCCCATATGCAGGATTCCATTGTCACCTTAATGGCTGGACTTTCATCTATAAAACCTAATTCTACTTAGCTTTCAGTGTCCTTTACTTCTCGGGCCTTTGAGGATAACTTTATAGAAAAACTTCTTCATAAAAAATACAATTCTAGCAAAAAGGGCACGCAAGTTGGAAAATGTTAGATACCAAGGAACTTTTATTTGTCTAACTGGAATACTGACGAAACAATATAAACAAATTAAAGTTGAACTTTATGTCTAAGTAATAAAGTTTATATTACATTATTTTTATGTCAAAGGGAAAACAATTCCGAGCAGGACAACGATGAAGGTGGAATTTGTCTCTTTCTTACAACGTCAGTGCTATGTCAGTGGTAATAATAATCATGGACTTAGTATTTTCTTTACTAGATCCTTCGATCAACTATAGAAAACTAGATACACAGTCCCATACAAAATGAAATTTAAAAGTGTCCTAACTACAATACGTACTTAGATAGTTGTATACCACTTCATGTATTATGAAAAAGTTCTAAAGTGTCAAACATTTTAATCTAATTTAAACCTTAACGTCATATTATAAGGTCGAAAATAAAATCTGTTTAATTTGTAAAATACCACTTTGGGTTTTGAACAAAGGATAACGTAAGACAATTTGATGACACTGGCTGTCACGTAGAACATGGGAGGAGTGGAGTTGCCTTTGTTAATTTTAAAAATATATTAGTTGGGTCGATTTCACTTATAAAATCTTCGTACAAACTTTTTAACAAATTCAAAATGCTACGAAATGGTGTGGTTTTCTTTTTAACCCCTGATTGTGTTGTGTATGTATAGGAGCATCATAGCTCTTAAACTGATGATGTTAATGGTGCAGTTTATTTTATTCGAAAGCTTCTTCTTGCGCTGGATTTCAGATATGATTTATCAAAATTGGTTCAGCCGTTTACTTTTATGTTAGTTTTTATGGTCTTTTATTATTAAAAAAATCACATTCATTTCAAATTAACCGACGATTAATATACATTACAATTGATAATCACAGCCGCCGCCATTCTTCTTAATTATTGCTTATAAACCTAATATTCTATGCTTATTTTTTATGAAATATGAAATAACTTATAAAAAAAGAAAAGAACTGTGTCTTTCCCGATTACACATATATTATGTTTTGCTTATTTAAAACTTAGTATAATTTTTTGAACAGAAATGACCTATTGAGATTTAAGAGAGGAAATTAGCTATGAAACTGAATAGATATTTAAGTACAAGTAATAATTTATTTAAAAAAAAGCAACTAACTCAAAAAAAAAACATTTGTCTTCTTCGCTGTCATCATCTTTGTCCTGAAGATGAAATATTTTTATTTTATTTTATTCAATACAAGAAACTCCAAATCAAAAGTGATAAAAAGGTACATACTATTTGAGGTGCAGCTGTTTTGTGTAACCTTTTGACTCCTTTTGTAATGACATACGAGTCACTTTCTAAAAAATGCTTGGAGCAAAAGACACTACTTTGCGACGGCTAGAAAAAATCTTCACATCTTTGACGTGCGACCACGTATGTCCACTGTCCACATCACACAGGATCTCTAGGAAAACTAAAAATCCAATAAAACTTTGTTTGTAAACGTCACGCACGTTAAATTTTTTATTAATTCAATTTTATATGATTAATGGTTTTGCCATAATACCTTTAATGTAAGTATAGAAAACAGAATTAATATATATACTCTTTACACTTAAATTTTATAACACAGATGAAAATGAAAAAAAAAACACTATATAAAAAAAGCGTCTCTATTTGTTTTAGAACAGAGTCACTGCATAACCCGAACAAATGATGTTGAAATACAACGGTATGGATTTGTAAGTTCCGCTAGTGTCTATTCAATTTTAAGGGTTATACTCTCGCCGAATGTTATTAAATTAAACTAAAAAAATGTTTTATAACCTTTTCTTGGCCAAATACCAAGATAATTTCAATTCACATATAATAATTACAAAACTACTTATTTAAAAAATGTCATTCCATATTCTTTTAATGTTCTGGAGGTGTGATTTTTACAATTTTTTACTGCGCACTGAGGCATGGTTACTTTCGGAACGAACGAATGCTACTAAACGAAAAGACAACCCAAAACGTCAAGTGGGTGATCATTTAGTGAGGGAACTTTTTTGTTGTGGATTGTGTATCTAGTTCTTTATAGTTGATCGAAGACTAGATCCATGACAATAATAAAATCTGAAGTGTCTGCATGGACACATTAGTAAGAAAGAGATGTCATCCATTTATATAGCTTTACTATTCGGAACGCTTTTGATGTGATCGTAAGCATTCCAGTTAGACCAAGGAACTTTCATTTGTCTAACTGGAATGCTTACGAATTCCGAATTACGCTTTACTCGAATTATTATAGAAATTACGAGTAGTCCATTGATAAAGGACATTTTCTGACTGTTTTATAACTCAAGTAGTTTCTGACGTTTGGTGCTTTGCAGTTATGAGAGTAACTGCCGCACTCAGAGACGTCAATTAAAGTTAAGTACTGTTAAACTCTGATGTTGTCTCTTTCACTGTTGTTGATATAAACAAGGATAGCATGACATTTAATTACTTCTTAACTTTAATTGACGTCTCTGAGCACGGCAGTTAGATTAGCTACTGTGTAATCCTTCTTACCTTTTTTTTTAAACTCCGAAAAATCAATTCTAATCGCAGTTTTCGTAACAACATACTTACTAACTAATATTTAAAATTGTAGATTGTTTCTAGATCAAGCAGTTTTTGAGATTTCTTGCTTTTTTATATGTTTAGGTGTGACACAACTTTCATTAGATTACCTACCTTTGGAAAGAGATTACCTTGAAAACATACATTTCTCAGTGATCAATTAATTATGTATACTCAAGACAAAGTTACTGAAAATTTGAAGTAAGCTTTTATTCATAAGTAAGCTTTAATTCATACCTTGAAGTATTGTCTCTTAGGTGAACCGATTTCAAGTTATGAGCAAAAAACTGATAAAAGGGGACCTTTATTCCTACCCGCGGCGTATTTATAACCCGTCACTACGCCGCGTGCCATACAAATCTTGAACACACGGGCGGACACCGCAACGGTTTCAGTAATCCATACCCTACATAATCCTTGAAACTAAATGACTTATTACCCAAATTTTACTCGGACTAGTTATGTATAAACAAGTTTCCCCGAGGAACTTAACTCGAAATACAAAAAAAAACTTACGGAAAGTTGTTTAGTGTCATGTGGAGAACTACTCCCTAAAGTTTCGCTGATTAAAAAGTCCCCATACAGGGTGTAAAAGACAGCTTAGCAAAAACTGAAAGCCTGGACTCAGACAATGATTCTGAATGATTTTCCAGTGGAATTTTTCTCCGGAAATTTTTTAATTATTTTTCATGTTTTATAATATTTTCTACTTACACTTTTTATTATTTAATCGACTACCTACACTCCATTTTTCAATAAAAAACAATCACAACAACGTAAAACACGAAAACCAGCAATGTATACATCGCACTCCGATAGCAGCGCGACGCGGGGGATCGCGCGCGTGGCGCGGTTTCACGATACGTTGCGTAGCGCCGAAGTAGGTAGGTAAATAATGAAAACTCCTTAACATGACGTTTCCGGGAAAAAATAATTACTTATAGCTGATGATAGCTATGGGTAGATTCCACCATTTGAGTATTTGCTAAGCTGTCCTTTACAGCCTGTATAGTATTATGATAGCTCTTACTTTAGTGCTTATCTTACCAGACAAAACACCGATACGGTGTAGGTATCCTCACTTACACACGTCTCTATTAAGTGGATGCCCTTTGACCCCCGTTTTATCCTAGATTAGCGAGGTAAATCAGTCGTAGCCCAGTTGCACTCACGTACGGAATATGGGTATATCTGCAATTTAACGTAAATTAAGTGGTGGACTGAGAAAGAAAAAAATAATAATGTGCCAGCTGCCAACTCTTCCTAGGCATACTATAATAACTCAGAATGTACCAGTGTCAAACGTGGTGTCAAGAGGTTTATGAACTAAATGATGCTCTGCCTACTCAAATAGGGATGTAAGGTGCGGGTCTATGTAGGTATCTGCCTCGACCCTGCCGGGCATCGGGGGGCACTTGAAATGTATCCAGTTCGGACTTTCTGACACTAAGTTCAATCATTTGAGTATTTGTTGGTTTTTATACACGAAAAAAAAAATTATTATGAAAAAGTTCTCTTAAAGGGGTAGTATGGTGGGGTCGGCGCGAGATTAGTATGGAGAACGCGAATTTTGTGACCAATAACTTGTATAGGTATACATATTTCTACCTCACAAGTTATTCTAATTGAAATTGTAAACCAAGTGCTGCAATGCACAGAGGGCAGCGCATTAGGTTACTCCATTTTCATTACAAAACCGCTCTTATCACAACAGCACAAGGTGCAAGCGTGTGGTAACCTGAGTTGCGGCCGTCCGCACATCATCGTTTGTCGATTTTATTTATCATCGGTGGTAAAATGTCGTTTGGTACGATTATAGACTTTGCTTGCTGCATATGAAATGCTCATGAAAACTCCTGAATCACATCGTTGGAGTTTCTATTTTATAATACACTAGCCTCCCGCCCGGGACTTATATTGGTAAGAGCCGTATAAAATCCATTTACCTAGGGGCCATCCATAAATTACGTCACACAGATTTCATGATTTTTTGAGCCCCTCCCCCTCCTTGTCACAGCTGGTCACATTTGTAAGACTCCCTCCTCCCTAGCGTGACGTCACATATGTTGCATTTTTGTAATTTTCTAATAAAAGCAGTCCTTAACACGAGTTGTTATTTTTTTTGGGGACTCAAAACTCATTGTCTCAACCAAAGTAAACACGTAAAAAGAGTGCTTCGGACTGAGGAGGTCAAGTTTGTCGTTAATAGTTAACACGTCTTGATACTCATAACACATTGTGAAATGTGACGTCACAAAACTTATGACCCCTCCCACCCTCTTGTCACACAATGTCACACTTTGTTGACCCCCTCCCCTCCCTTTAACGTGTGACGTCTTTTATGGATGATCCCCTAGTAGTTTTTGAGACATAAAAACAAATGTTCATAATGTAGTGAATGTTCCATGCGGCGGCCTTATTGTTATAGAGCAAGTTCTTCCAGACAACCGGGGGGTGAAGGAAACCATACAGAAGGTGAAGCGGTAGACGTGCAAAGAGTTATATACTTTATACATATTTATACCTAAGTATATAAACATATACATACAATACAAACAAATAAATGATGAAAAACACTAAATATTATATATACAGGGTGTCCCAAAACTCAACGATAAGCCGGAACCGGATGAAAAGGCAAAAAAATCTAAGTTGTATGTTTTTTAAAAATAATGGACATTAAAAAAAACGAAAAATTTTACACCCCGTGACAGTCTTTTCACAGCGGCTGCCACAAATATTTACTTTTTCCAATTTTTTTTCATGTTATGTAATTCTGAACAATGCTTCTCTAAACTGTTATCAAAATTTCAAAACCAGCTGCTCCAGATTTGGTAAAAATGAGACGTGTAACCCAAAAAAAAAATTCAAAATAAAAAAATCACCCAGTTTTAATTGACTCTACTGAAATAAAATGTACTACGTTAGTCTGGCAAGTAACGGCAAAAGTTGGCCCGTTTAGTAAGGATTTCAAAATGGTATGACACTTGGTAAATTATTGCTGGAATCATGGGCAATTTTTTTGTTTTCGTAGAAATCCCGTTTTTTAACTTATTTTTCTTACTTGGTTAAAATTTTTTCTGTTGTCCCCTAGGCTTTTCTCAAGGTCGTAACTTTAAGGTTGTAGCTTGGGTGAGATAGAGAAGTCATTTTAAGGCGTATGAGCGAGACAGGTTAAGTTACTTAGTGCGACTGAGGAAAAAATCTTTTTTCAAGTAGTTGAAGGTCAGCAAGGACCATAATAACAAATAGGTAACTCGCATTGTTTATTACTTTAGTGAAGGATTTACATTAGTGCCCCCCCCCCAAAAAAAGAAATAAAAAGTGTTCAGTAAGTGATAATGGTTCAGGATTTTCAGTAAAGCTAGGCTAGGAGGTTCTTTTTTAACCTGTATACATATATGATAACGGAAATGTGTGAAATCCGTCATTGTATACAATTCCTAGGAAATGTATACAATTCCTAAAATCGCCCGGAAATGTGTGAAATTAATTATATTTGATACATTTCCTAGGAAATGTATACAATTCCTAAATAACAATCGTAAATATATAAAATGTTTGATTTTTTCTGTTCATAAGTCATTCGCCTTCTTTGTTCGATTGTGATAGACGGAACTGCGACAAGTAGGTTTGTTTGTTAGTTAGTTAGTAGTAGTAAAGTTAGGTTAGAACTGCGATCCCCAACGCACGAGCCGAGCGAGCAAAGCGAGCGTGCCGCGGCAGCGACCGGCGAAGTGCCAGAAACGATATGTTTGCGTTGAGCGGTTGTCGCATTTAGGCGGTTGTCACATGAGGTCAATAGACAGTGAAAAATTTCATGAAATTTTCGAACATTTCATGAAGCGAGCAAATCTACAATGGGGCCAAGACAAATTTACGTCGCTTATTCAGGTTAGGTTAGGTTGTTTTATTAATTTTATTCACTAAAAACATTATTTTTATACATTTCCTGGAGCAATTTCGGAATTTTATAAAATTTTTAGGAAATGTACACATTTCCTAGGATATGTGTGTATTAAAAAATCTTCAAAACAATAATTTATATATTTCCTAGACAGCCTCGGAATTGTAGGTATAATACATCACCTAGGAATTGTATACAATTCCTAAATTTCATACATTTCCGGTAACATATACAGGACTTTAGGTATCTCTCTTTCAACCTCGGGTGGTTAATCAGTCCATGAAACTAAACAACTTCCCGAAGGAACATAAGTCAAAATACGAAAAAAATAATTTTGAGTTCCCATACAAACTTCATCAGCATACAGCGCATTTTGTATGTGAGATCAAAATTTTTTTTCGTATTTTGACCTATGATCTTTGGGGAAGTTGTTCAATTTCATGGACTGATTAACCACCCGAGAGGTTGAAAGAGAGATACCTAAAGCCCGCCATATACATATCTAGGTAAAAAAAAAAAACGTAAGAAAGGTGCTAATGACAATTTACTAGTTTGAGGAGAAGGTATTAATCAAGAAGGGATAGGAAATAAGCTTTTAGATTAGATTTGAAAGAATTGATAGAAGTCTATAGAAGGAGAACATCTTAAGGACACAGGGAGAGAATTCCATAAACGAATAGCTTTGACAGTAAAGGAATTAGAGTAGAAATTAGTGGGGAATGAAAGAGGCAAGCCAAAAGTAGAGCGCAGCGTACGATTGTGCGAATCAGTGCAGTAGGTATATAAATCTTTCTTTAAAGTAGAAGGATTGAAGAGCATAGAGTAAAGTAGGGATAGGATCATAGACATAGAAATAAGTTAAATGTGGATAGGATTAGGATGTGAAGATAATATGTACTTAGTTATAGTATGATATGAAGTACTTAGGTACCTACCAGCAAGATTTAGAAAACCAGATCTCGTTTAATTGCCTACTTGTGTTCCATAATTTTAAATTAGGTAATTTCGACAATAGGTAAGAGGGGTGTTATTAAGTTTGACGTGTGTGTCTGTCTGTGGCATCGTAGTTCTTAAACGAATGGATCGATTTCGATGCGATTTTTAAGTTTAAAAGCTGACGTAATCCAAATGGTTCTTAGCTATATTTTTGATCAAAATGGGTTCAGCCGTTCAAAAGTAAGCAACCAATATCCGGGCTCATACAATTTTTTTTAAATTTTAGAGGTGTAAATTGATGGAATAAATATGTTGAAAACAAAGCCTGTGATGTAATTTATTCATATTTGGTTGCATTTAACCATTTCTTTATGTTGTATTGTATGTTGAACCTCAAACATTATTTGCCAAAAAGTCGATACTTCTATCGACATCGTTTATCACTACTCATTGTTTTATAAAAATGGCAACACATTAGTTCTTGATTTTAGCGGGGTGGCGCGACTAGCGCGAATATCGCGATATATGTTCTCAGTTTATGTTATCTTATCATTCAGTCATTCACATTCATTCATTCAGAAGTCGTCAAATTCCTCCCGCCGCTTAGAAGAATTGCTACTGAACAATAACTGTCTGTTTCCACTGTATAATTTTGTAAAGAACACTATCAAGAACTTATAAAATGTGAAATTAAATCAAGTGGTCTAATACAAAATAGGACTTGGCTTAAAGGACTCGCATCCAGGCCATAAATGTTCAAAAAAAAAAAAAAAAAGTCGTCAAATCGATCAACAATATACTCTATGGTAGTTGTATTTGTATGTCTATGCTCTATGCGATCGACTGTCATTGTGCGAGACTTGCATTTTCTTTTTTTACGTAGCAAATTTGCAAAATTTCACACTTTCAGGCAAATTCGGTGTATTATTCAGTCGCCGGATTCACTGTTCTAGTTATAGTAATTTATTAGACCTCACAGTAAGTAAATTATAATTGAGCTATTTTTGTATATAAGATGGCGTCAGAACGCACCTTGTGAAACGGTATTTATTTTTGTTTTCAGATGCCCAACATAAAATTACAATCGTCTGATAACGAGATTTTCGACGTTGACGTCGAGATCGCTAAATGTTCAGTCACGATCAAAACTATGTTAGAGGATTTGGGCATGGATGATGATGAGGAAGAAGTAGTTCCTTTACCGAATGTCAATTCTGCGATCCTAAAGAAAGTTATCCAGTGGGCAACCTACCATAAAGATGACCCTCCGCTGCCTGAAGACGACGAAAACAAAGAGAAACGTACAGACGATATTTCATCATGGGATGCAGATTTCCTGAAGGTAGACCAAGGCACACTGTTTGAGCTCATTTTAGCTGCGAATTATCTGGATATCAAAGGCCTTCTGGATGTGACTTGTAAGACTGTAGCTAATATGATCAAGGGAAAAACTCCTGAGGAAATCCGCAAGACATTCAACATCAAGAATGACTTCACTGCAGCAGAAGAAGACCAAGTACGCAAGGAAAATGAGTGGTGTGAAGAAAAGTAAATGGAACTCTAAAGTTTAAATTATTTTGTATATAGAGTTCTAACACGACTCTAATTATAAGTAATTGAACTTTTGTATAGCCCTGTATAACAACCTATATGAACTCAGTATTCATGACCAAATCAGTTTTTATTTTCTGCATTCCCACTTATTATTTCGCCAGTGCCGTTTGTTTTAGAAGTGTTTTTTTTTAAATGTCTCCCTTTGTTTATTGAAAATAAATAGCACATTCTCCAACAATAACTTACATTTTCTTAATGTAAAATTTTTATTACCAACTAGCATGTGTATTGGTAGATAATCTGTATAGGCAGATTTGTCACATGACATTGTGCATGTGTATTAAATAAAACTAGAAAGTACTTTTCGAAATAAAATTCTAAATTGGAATGTTTTATGTATCTGTGGATAAAATACAGTAAGTACTTAACACTTACACAGCCAGGCGTTTTAAATGCGTACGGTTAGAACCGGTACGCCAGCGATTTTCGCCTTGTTTTGAAAAATCATAAAATTTAAAGTATAAAAGATAGCTATCTGTTTCTTAAAATATGTGTAAGATTCATATTTATATTTATCATTATCAGAAATACCAAAAAAAAAATGCTTATTGATTTGAGTTTTGATTTATTATTAATTAATGAAAAAACAAAAAATTAAAAAATTAAAAATAATCCTGAAATCCGATAACGGGAGGGTGACGTGATCGGCGAATGAAATCAAAATCGCCATAACGTGACCCTAACGTGATTGGCCGAGAAAGTGTTAATGTATGTGATCTTTCTTTTTTGACAAGTATTTGACCATGTCCATGTTAGTTTTCAGTATTAAAATTTGTTAACTAATTAAAACCTATTTTGTTTGTGTATTCGGACTATCCACATTACTGAATTTTAAAATGGATATCTTAAATCCCTTCGGCACCTTTGCTTACTCTAAAACATCAATTTAAATTCTCTTGGGTGTGATGGGTGCCATTTGAAAGGTTTTGTTCCGATCAACATTTGATCCCTGTATAAGAATATTGATAATTAGACATCCCCACTAATTTATATTATAAATGCAAAAGTAACTCTTGTCTGTTACGCTTTCACGGCTAAACTACTGAACCGATTTTGATGAAAGGTACAAGATAGATTAGACCTTGGGAAAGGACATAGGTAGGCTATTTTATCCCACAGCTAGGCACGATATAACATGTAGTCCGCGCGGGCGGAAAGTTAATAGTACATTAGTACCTACTATTATATTTTATTCTGTGATAATAGTAAAATAAAAGTTAAAGAGCATCCAACCTAATTGGTATACCTAAACTTCAAGGTGACCTTAAGGAGCCCCACTATGGAGAAATGAAATGTTGGCGGCCACTGATGAAACTTGCGGCAATCGATATAGAAAAATATTACAAAACGAAAGTGTTGATTGATAAAATGTCGAAAGTGATATACTTTCGGAGATTTAAAGCTTGACGTCGGCATTGTCGTGCTCCTTGGCAACCCTATCATCTGTCTTGCTTGGGGTTCGAGGATATACATATATCAACCGCTTTTCGAGGCAAAGATGATTTAAAAATTTGATATTATTAAGTAGATTCTGCTGTTGTATTTCTACTTCACAATAGTAAGTTTTATTCCTTAAATGGCAACACTGAACAGCAGCATCCTAGGACTAAGTATTATAGATATAGCATCTCAGTGGCGATTGACAGTATTTTTGAGTTGTTTTGTAATGTTTCTTGTTTTATTATACCTACAGAGTGGAATTTTGTAATGCCAGAAGGGAAAGTACTCTTAATACTGTAGACAGACAATTGTACTCAAAGAAAATTCCTTTATTTTTGAAAAAAAACAGAAAACTGCGTTCAAGGATTTTCGGAAATTCGCCTGCCACACCCGGGAATCAAACCGACTAAAATCTGTAAGAATTACATCCTGTACCTACTTTTATTGCATCGATCGTTAGGGTCAATTATAATAATGAAACCTCTCTAACAAACTCACAACAGTTCAGATTGCATTACAAAATTCCACCCTGTAGGTAAGTATATCCATTCTTGTATGAAAACCATATTATTATTTTATTGCATTATTTATGTACCTATACTGTTTGCATATTTAATGTGTTTTATAAACATAATAAATTATTTAAAAGAAACTAAAATAATAATGTATTATTTATTTAGGTAATTAAGAAATAAGAAAAATCAACTGAAAAACATTGAATAGGTATCAAAAAATCAACTAAAAAAAATCTTACACATCAGAAAAAATTAACTCAATAAAAACTTCTTATAAATTCTAATCAGTCAATGACTTAATTAGTTTTCTTAAGTATTAGAAAATACCTACATTTATGGGTTCTTTTATCTTTTAGTTGATTTTTTGTGATATTTAATGTTTTTCAGTTGATTTTTCTAATATTTTAATTTTCTTAAAATAACTTATTATGTTTATAAAACTAATATGCAAACAGTATACATAAATAATGCAATACCTACAATAATAATATGGTTGTCATACAAGAATGGATATACCCGGGCTTTAGGTATCTCTCCTTCAACCTCTTGGGTGGTTAATCAGTCCATGAAACTGAACAACTTCCCCAAGGAACATACATAGGTCAAAATGCGAAAAAAACTTTTTGAGTTCCCATACAAACTTCATCAGCATATACCTAGCGCATTTTGTATGGGAGATAAAAAAAAATTAATCGTATTTTGACCTATGTTCCTTGGGGAAGTTGTTCAGTTTCATGGACTGATTAACTACCGAGAGGTTGAAAGAGAGATACCTAAAGCCCTGTAATACACATCAACACTGTCTTACTTAGGATATTGCACGTTTTTTTTTTTACAAAAGAGGTCTGTTTGAGAAGCTATAAAAGCATACTTTAGGTACATGGAGGGCTATAATTTTCAGACGAGCAAGTGCTAAACCTGAATTTTCAATTCTAGTCAATAAATTTTGTTTTACTTGAAAGTGAAAACGTGGCGAAAACGAAAAAAAAATAGCGTAAATTCGACCATTTCATACAAAAAGCACGCAAAAAGTGCATTTTCGTTTTCACAAATTTCAAGTAAAACTTTATTGACTAGAATTTAAAATTCAGGTTTACACTTGCTCGTTTGAAAATTATAGCCCTCCACGTATCTCGAGTATGTTTTTATAGCTAGCTACGTTTTATAGCTTCTCAAACAGACCTCTTTTGTAGGAAAAATCGTGCAATATCCCTAGAACGTGTTCATGTGTGTATATATCAAATTTTTGATTGTAAGTCCTTTACGAGATTTAACCAAAAACCGCAAAAATACCCCTTTTGGGCTTAAGTGGTGGGGCCACTTAAGCACACTTCCGCCGGGGGGAAAACCTAGAGTACTTAGTCATATTTGGCAACAAATGAAGCTATTAAAACAATAAAACCTTTTGTAGGAATTAAATCCGATTTCAATTCTAAGCCTGTAGGCCTATAATCAATCCTACAGAAATAAGTTAACTCGCGTAGGTAAATAACGAAATAAATATATTCCTAAAAAACTTGTAGAATAAAGTCACATGCATTAACATTACACAATGCTCCGAAGAGATTCTTGCACGGTCGGGTAGCTGTCTGCAATGAAGTAGCTGTCAATACATCCTAGGATTGGGCTGTTGAACCGGCCGAGGTATGCCCCGCAAGAAGCCGAGCCCAGAATTAGACCAACCGCAAATGCAGCGGTGACCACCATTAGGATCGCCAAATGGGTCTTATTTTGCGACGTCAAGACATCCCTACAGAGGCACAGGAAATCGTAGATTGATCTGGAATTTAGAGTTGTTATTTATCCATAGGGATTCCAGTCAGTCGGCTATGAGAGTACATCCCTTTAAGTTAATTTGCCCTTTCAAAACATTTTTTAACCCTCGACAAAAAAAATTATAAGTTTGAAGTGTAACCCCCGGCAAAAAAGAAGGTGTTTAAGTTTGAAGTGTATTCTGTATAGCTGCATCGTAGCTCCTAAACGAATGGACCGATTTCAATGCGGCTTTTTTTTTGAAAGCTGACCTGATCGAGATGGTTCTTAGCTACATTTGATCAAAATCGGTTCAGCCGTTATTATTATTTTTCCTTCCATGCTGAACTGAGTGAAATAAATATTTAGGCCCGTATCACAGAAGGAGACTCAAGTGTTGATCCATACTTAAGTATTGATAATCTCTTTCTGTCACAATCAAAATGACAAAGATGACTGCTAGGTACTTAAGTGTATTGATCAGTCTTTAGTCGCGTTCTGTATCCTTACTATTGTAAATGCGAAAGTAACTCTGTCTGTCTGTCCGTCGTTCACGCCTAAACTACGGAACCGATTTTAATGAAATTTGGTACAGAGATAGAGACTGGGAAAGGATATAGTAGGCTACATTTTATCCCACAGTTGGGCACGATATAACCTGTAGTTGGGCACGATATAACCGGCGGAGCCGGGGGCGGAAAGCTAGTAGTGTATACTTACAGACTTTTACAGTATGCCTGTTAAAGTCTGTAAGTGGGATGTGAGGGTTTTGCTCAATCATGGGCGAAATGATCTTGATGTCAAGAGGTTTTAAAACGCCAAATCATCACTATCTGTTCGAGATAAATTTCTACTTAGGCCATCCATCGGTTCGCTGGCTCTGTACATGTTCTGAACCTCTCTGATCAGCGAGCGCTACTAGGTTAAGAGCGCTCTGAAGCCGGGTCCGCAGCGGCAATTTTCTAACAAAACATGTTATCGAAACATGTTACCAAAACATGTTTGCAAAACCGCTCGTCCGCTGCGCCTATTTTTGTTATTGTTTTTATTTCATTTCAAAAATGAGTTCCGACGAAGAAGACGTGGAAGTTGTTTTAGCAATAGTTGATTTAGTTCTCCAAAGAAATAATAAAAATAGGTTCCGGGTAATACTGAGTAAATAACTCGAATAATAACTGAGAATAATAATACATATAATGGCGGACGTCAAAGACAATATAGGCGGACGGACCATATATAAATTAGGACGGACGTCTTCTTCTCGTGAGTGCGAACATAAAATGCGTTCCTTTCCCTCCCCGCAGGCGAACGCGGGGGATGTTATCCATTCGTCTCGGCAAACATGTTATTGTGTTTTTGCGAACAAAACTGTTAGGCCACGCCCCTATTCGGTTAGCAAAACATGTTATCGTGTTAGCTAACACGAAAACACGGCGCAGCGGACCCGGCTCGTTTTGCAACAAAAACTTAAATAATCGACAGCCGGTTTGGTAGTGGGGCTGTTCGATTCCCGGTCGGAGCAAATGTTTATGTAAACAGCAGATGTTTGTTCTCGGGTCATGGGTGTTTGTGTCTGTCTTTGTGAATGATCCAAGGGATTCACAACACAAGGGAAACCTTAGTGTGGGGGCCTTTGTGTGTAGCGTTTATTTATTTTAATTTGTTTTTAATTAATGCAAGATAAATAGATCCTAACTTTAGTGTGGGCTAATATGACTGACCGGCCTTTGAGTGCGTAGTGTAAAAAATATATATACCTGCAGCATCTCGTATTATCGCAAAGCAATTTCTCAGTTCCATCAAGTAATCTTTGCAGCTGTTGCTGGGCCAATGAGATGACAGGGCATTTCTTGTGCAGAATATTAGCGATGTCTCCTTCTGTGTCTATGTCACAGCTACAGCCAGGGGACTCCGCTGTATACCCTTCGCTTCTCTGTTCGCTTCGAGGCGAATCCAAGAGTTCCAAGTCATCTCTAGGACTCAAGTGCTCATCTTGCCGCGAAGACCGACTTTTCTTAAACGATTTCCGAGAATAACGATAAATGTTCTGCACTTGATAGTCATCCGACGACATTTTTACTCAAATTCTTATGAAATTATTAAAATAATTGAACATTAGTAGAAAAAGCTCTAAAAAGCAGTTTCTGACTCGTTTTGCGAGCAGTTAGGTAAAATCCAATACTTGGAAACTTTGCAAACTTGGAAATCAATAAAATATGACAGAACCAGGAAGAGAATTCATATTTTTCATAACTTTTTGTGTCAAAGTGTCATTTCAATGTCAAGAATTTATTGGTTCTTCATAAAAAATAGATATCTTTGTCCAATACGGCAGCATGTTAGGTTACCCATTTGCACTACGAAAGCCGGCACTATTACGAACGAGATAAGGGCGATGTCAAGATCAACATGTTAGCCTGATGTGCTGCCGTTTGTACATTTGATCAAAGAGATTGGACGACATCATCAAATATTTGACATAACTGCTACGGGCCATTCGTCAGATCAAAATAAAAGATATTACGAAAAAATTAAAGATCTAACCAGAGCTAAATAATAGAGAAATGTTCTATTTTGAACCGACTTCAAAAAAGAAGGACGTTCTTAATTCCCCACACGCGGTGTTGGGCAGATTAGGGATAAGTATTGGTGTTAGTACGTACAACTAACACCAATTGTGCAGAGTTGCAGAGTTCATTAAATAATACAGTGGTTAACGGTTAGAGGAATCACATATAATGCACTAATAAAGATAAACAGATATAAAGGAATAACAATTATGATTTTTCTCAACAACAGATGACACCGAACTCAAAGATATAAACAAGTCTTCATTTGTTCCTAAAACAAACTGACACACTGACAATTTGACACATGCATAGAGATTACTGAGTAAGACACAAACCTCTTTGTTCTGACACTCCTCCTTAATCTCGGCATGTAGGCATCCTCACATTCATCCCTCACACAGACAATCCCATACCTCTCACAGACCATTCGAACTTGCTACTAGGTAAAGGCTTGGTCAGGGCATCTGCAACCATTCTCTCGGTTTGCCGGTACTCCAACCTCACATCCCCTGACTCAATAGCATCACGCACAAAATGGTACCTGACATCCACATGTTTTGTGCGCTGGTGTTGCACAGGATTATTGGCGATTGCTATTGCTGACTGACTGTCTGTGAAGATTGTCAAAGCCTTTTTGAAATCTTGACCAGTCATTTCTGCAATGAACCGCCTAAGGAACACAGCTTCCTTAGTTGCCTCCGATAACGAGACATACTCTGCTTCAGCAGTGCTGAGAGCAACAGTCCGTTGTTTCGTGCTCTGCCACGAAACAGCTCCTCCTTGAATTAGGAATACAGATCCAGAATAGGATCGACGATCACTATCGCCTGCGAAGTCTGCATCTGCGAAACCCACAATAACTTCTCCAAGTTTGTTTCTTGAATACCTCAACCCAAGATTTTTTGTACCTTTGAGATATCTAAGGACTCTCTTAGCTGCAACCCAATGTTGCTCATCATAGCATTCATTGAACTGGCTTAGATAATTCACCACATGAGCTATATCTGGCCGCGTACACACTGACAGGTACATCAAAGATCCTATTAATGCTCGGTAGGCAATCTTCTCATCGGGTTTTCGATCATTAGCAGGCTTTTCTAGCCTTTGGCCTGGTACAGCTGGTGTGACAACAGGCTTACAGTTTTCCATATTGAACATATCCAACAACTTATTTACATATTTTTCTTGATGTAATTTAATGCCCTTTTCATCTTGTTCAATATGAATTCCCAGCATTAATTCAGCCCTTCCTAGGTCCTTCATCTCAAAACTTCGTCGAAGGTCTCTCTTGACCTTGAGCATCTCTTGCTCCTGATTCCAAAATATAAGAATATCATCTACGTACACAGCAATGATAATAATGTTACCATTCCGAGTACGTGTGTACACGCACGGTTCATTTTCTGACCTTTTGAAATTAAGTCGCAACAATTCTGAGTGCAATTTAGTGTTCCACGCTCGTGGAGCTTGCTTCAGTCCATATAGCGATTTTTGCAAACGACAGACATGGTCCTCTTTGCCTTTTACTTCAAAGCCCTCTGGCTGCTTCATGTACACCACTTCATTTAGGTCACCATTGAGGAACGCAGTCTTCACGTCCATTTGGTCGATATTTAAGTTTAATTGAGCTGCTAAAGCTATCAAAGCTCTTAAAGAACTGTGCCTCACGACCGGTGAAAATGTTTCAAAGTAATCAACTCCTCTTCGTTGACTGAATCCTCGAGCAACAAGACGTGCCTTGTACCGAGTCTTTCCCCCCGCCTCCTCTTTTATTCGAAATAACCATTTCGAATCAACGATGTTGCATGGACTCGGGGGTTTGACAAGTGTCCACGTCTTGTTTTTCTGAAGAGCATGCAACTCTTCCTCAATAGCAGCCTTCCATTTAGCTGCGTCATCTCTGGACAGAGCATCCTCAACCGTCAACGGATCTCGAGACGTTGAAGCCTGATAGGTCACAAAGTCTGGGAACTCTCTTTGCTTTCTCACTCGCACAGGGTATCTTCTGCGTTCTGGCAGATTCTCAGCATCTGACTCAATCCTCTCATCAGAAGTCTCCCAGACCTCGTCCTCGCCATCCTCAGCTTCTTCATCCTCAGAAGCTGCCTCATGCTCCTCCTGAGCATGGATATCTGAGACTGGAACTGCTTCTCTCTGAGTTTCCTCTGACAGGTGCTCTGGCTGAGCAGCGTCAGTCAGCGGAATTCCAGTCTTGTGTATCTCCGCAGGAATTTCTTCGCTGCTTCCGAATTTCTGATCCTCGAAGAATACAACATCTCTTCCTTTGTGAAGTTCCCCTGTTACTGGATTCAGTAACCGGTATCCTTTCGTTTCTTCACAATAACCAACAAGAACCAACTCCTTACTCTTAGAGTCCCATTTCTTGCGTTTCTGATCTGGAATATGTAAGAACGCTTTGCATCCAAATACTCTAAGATGGCTCAGGTCCACCTTCTTACCAGACCACGCCTCTTCCGGCGTCTTTTCTTTTAACGCTACGGTGGGCGACCTATTTTTCAGATAGACAGCAGTATTAACTGCCTCTGCCCACGCACGTTTGCTTAAACCAGCTTCTTCTAGCATGGTTCTTGCTTTCTCTGTGATCGTCCTATTGGCCCTTTCTGCAACTCCGTTTTGTTCAGGGGTATACTCTACTGTCAGCTGATGCTGAATACCCCTCGACCTGCAGAATTCGTTCATTCTCTTATTTACAAATTCCTTGCCGTTGTCGGATCTGATTTTCTTCAGTTTCTTGCCAGTTTGTCGTTCAGTAAGCTTAACGAACTCGGCAAATCTTTCGAATACTTCTCCTTTGGATCGCAAACCGTACACGAAAGTCTTCCTAGTGAAGTCATCAATGAAAGTGAGGTAGTATCTTAGCCCTCCGTAAGACGCCTCACTCATAGGGCCACACACATCTGTGTGCACCAACTCAAGGACTTCCTTGGCTCTACTCACCTGAGTCTTTTTAAATGGCTGCCTCGTTTGCTTTCCCATCACACACGCTTTGCACTCTAGCTTGGCTGGACAGTTGGAAAACCTTACCCCTTGAGCCATTTTCTCTTTCAGCAATGTAAGGTTCCGTATACCTAGGTGACCCATTCGTTTGTGCCACAGGATGAGTTGATCAGTAGCAGTTGACGCTAACGCCGCTTCCTGTAAACAAGCTTTAATCTTATAAACACCATTGCTTACAGACCCCTCATACAAAGTTTCACCCGTAACCTTACATCCGCCTTTCATTATTTTGAACCCAGATTTATCAAAAATCACCACCAGATTCTTTTTGACCATCGCACTGACACTTAGTAGATTACATTTCAATCTTGGGACATATAGTACATCACTCACAGACATACCTTTGACAATGTTACCTACTGCTTCACCATGAATCATCTCACCATTTGCACACGCTACCTCAACTGGATTTTTAAGTTTTTTAAAGTCCACTAGCAGATTCCTATTGCTGGTCATGTGATTCGACGCTCCCGAATCCACAATCCACGCGTCAAAATCTTGGCTGTGCGTTGTAGCCATCGCTATTGATGTCATCCCGCTCTTCTTGGCTTTCGGATTCTCTGGACAATCTCTGGCTTTATGAGGTCCATCACAAATGAAGCACTTAAGTGACCTAGGTTTAGATTTATTGTACCTCTGTGGTCGCTTCTCTTTATTTCTGGCTTGCAGCGCATTCGATACTGTACTGGTGCTCGCCTGGTAAGTATCCTCCATGTGAAAAAGTTTGGTCTTGATATAATCTGTCGTCAACTCAATGTTCGAGTTCTCAATTGCTAGCCTCATAGGCTGAAATGTCTCTGTAAGCCCTTGCAACATGAGTGCCGCCAGCAATTCGTCATCAATTTCCTTCCCGATGTCACGCAGCTGTTGCGCAACAGTCATTAAAGCAGTCACGTATTCTCTCAGAGACCTAAATTGCTCTAGCTTCAGGCTGACCAGTTTTGAAAGGAGCCTGCATCTATTGTTTAAGCCTTTGTCTTCGAAGGCAGTACTCAATGCGTCCCACGCCTCTTTCGCGGATCGGGCCTGACGGACGTGCACCAAACAATGTGGCATAATCAATAAGCAAATCTTCGCTCGTGTCTTTTGGTCTCTTTTCCAGGCTGACACATCTGTAACAGCTGGCGTGCTCTGCGTAAACTCCCATAAATCTTCATGAATCAGATATAGCTCTATCATGAATTTCCATGAATCATAATTTGAGCTCCCGTCTAATTTCTCTATAGCCGGTAAAGAACTCATGTTACCTCCTTGTCCATGGGCATTGCGCGATCTCTCATTCGCGCTTTCTGTACTCACAGGTATCCCACTCTCGGCCATTATCTAGCTTTTCCTCTCCACTGCTAGGAAGTATAAACAATTACTGGTACCATAACCTATTGGTGTTAGTACGTACAACTAACACCAATTGTGCAGAGTTGCAGAGTTCATTAAATAATACAGTGGTTAACGGTTAGAGGAATCACATATAATGCACTAATAAAGATAAACAGATATAAAGGAATAACAATTATGATTTTTCTCAACAACAGATGACACCGAACTCAAAGATATAAACAAGTCTTCATTTGTTCCTAAAACACACTGACACACTGACAATTTGACACATGCATAGAGATTACTGAGTAAGACACAAACCTCTTTGTTCTGACAATAAGGCAGATACTTTCGAATGCTTTCGACTTACTGATTTTTTATTTTTGTTTGTTACGAAATAACAAATTAATTTTTTGTTCGAAGGAGTATACTCCGTAGGTGTTCTCAGAATGTCTGCAAATTGATTCCGCGCTTTTAAAAAAATATTCAAAAAACACATTGGTAAACATTATACCTACAGGGTATTAGGAAGAGCGTGTGCCAAACGATTAGGTCGAGTAGCTGGGTTCATTGGCTATATGTTCTGGCCAATCGTACCCCTTTTTGCCTAATATATTTTAAAGATTTATTTTATTTCAAAAAATGCCGAAAGTTGCAGTTTTTTATCATAATTTTTTTAATTAGTGTTACGGTCTAATTAAAAAAATCTACATTTTCTTGTTTTATTATCTGTGATGTATGCCTGTTCTACTTACATTGATAAGTAAGTATTTGTTTTAAATAAAGCCATCGAAGTCTTAAAGAACTTCATTTCAACTTTGAGTAGCATTAAAAAAACTAAGGGTCTATCACAGATCTCACAGTCCTCTTAATACTTTTCTAGTTCATGACCTCTTTATTATCGGTATACCACAACATGCACCATTTTAAAAAAAAAATGTTATAAAATAAGCGATGCCAAATTTTGTGGTCATATGAAATTGACTTACAAAACAATGAAAAGGGTTTATAAATATTATCAGATAGAGGTTTAGTGTGTATGTGTTATGTTATTTTTTAACCCCCGACGAAAAAGAAGGATGTTATAAGTTTGACGCGTGGATCTGTTTGTCTGTCTGCGGCATCGTAGCACCTAAACGATTGGATGATTCTGAAGTGGTTTTTTGTTTAAAAGCTGACGTGATCAAAATGGTTCTTAGCGATAGTTTATTAAGATTTATTCTTCATCAGCTCATTTCCTACTTGACAAAAGGGTCTTACCAACTTTCATAGGTTCGATTGATTTGTTTGGTGTACTGTTACTTGTAATCCGAAGGACGCGTGTTCAAATCCTGGTGCGGGCCTGTACCACTAAATTCGTCTTTCCGGATTTATGTACGGATTTATAATTATCACTTGCTCAACGGGGAAGGAAAACATCGTGATGAAAACCGCCCGTCCAAGAAAATTCATTTTCGAAAGACGAGCGGTCCACCAACCCGCATTGGGCCAGCGTGGTGGACTATGGCCTAAATCCCCTTCGTCTTTCGAAGGGAGGCCCGTGCCCCTCGGTGGGGACGTATATGGGCTGGTAAGAAGAAGAAGACTGTTACTTCGGTGGTATTTCCAAGACATGCTAACCTTGAGCTGATACTGTAGCATCAAATAGTCAGCGGGATACCCAACTCCTTAAAACTTTCAGCAGGTGTTTGGGCTCATAAGAATCTTATATTGTTTAAGATTCTCCCGGTTATTTTCACAAAAAAAAAACCGTGGTAACAACCTGTTATAATATGTTTAAAACTATTTATCTTATTCTACTAATTAAGCAGATAGCTTTATCTCGAAACACAAAAAATTGACTCAATCCAGTTATTTTTAAATTAATTTCGGCATATTTTGGTGATTAGCAATAAGATAAGAAATTGGTCAACAATACTGTATTAAAATTAGCTAAAATATGTTATATTTATATAAAATAATAACAATTATCACAGTATTTAGTATTAGTCCCCGAATGCCTGATGCATTAGTTTCTTTGAGTACTCGTACACTACGAATAGGGCTGCTGTCGCTGGAACGGTTCTTACTAGGGTTGGCAGAAGCCCACTGTAGAGACCGAGGAATCCTGGAATAAACAAAAACAAACAGTTTAGTGTAAAGTAAATAATCCTGATTCCATTTAGCGGTGAACAATAAAAGATGGAGAAACGCTCAGTACGGATCCCAAGAATCTTAACGAGGTAAAGGTGGTAATCTGCAGTGCGTCTGGATGTCCGGTTGAAGAAAGGGGCAGGTGGTATGAATTTGTGCAGATCATTAGCACACTCCCCGAAGTACATCTTGTAGAAAACACATAGGCAAGCTACTTTGCGTCTATGAGCTAGGCTTTGGAGTTTACTTTTTAGTAGCTTTTTGACACAAATGAGCCTCCTGACTCCGCGGAGATTGCTAGATATTACCATTACTTTTAAACATAATATTACAGAAATGTTTTTCTCGACCGGGAATCGAATCCGGTAGCATTACAGAGGCAGTGTTACTACCACTGAATCAAACCGGAATTTTATTAAAGTTCTGTTTTATCAAATTCTACCGGTATCAAATCAAATGATTGCCTAGCAATGAGACCTTATCTTAACCTTAACACTTTATCATGATTGACCATGATCCAATGATACGGTCAACCACATTTAGTATAATCGACCAGTTTAGATAGACCTCACGTAATAGGCAGGCCTCTTACAAATTGACTGGTCGGAAGTCCACTATAAAATGATTGCTGTGTATTTCATGGGTCATATTCCTGTTCCTGTCTGATAAAAAACGCAAATCATACTTAATATTATAAATGCGAAAGTTTGTGAGATGTATATTACTCTTTCACGCTCAAACGCCTGGACCAATTTTAGTAAAATTTGGTATGGAGGTAGCTGACACCCTGGATTAACACATAGGCTACATAATTTTCCCAAATTCCCACGAGAACAAAGTCCTGGGCGGAATACTAGTGAACTATATATTAGGTGACTTTAAATAAGTTGGTGAAAATTAAGGATGTGAAGCGGCCGACGATAATCTTTTTTCACTTTTTTTTCACCAAAAGAAAGCTCTCTTATCAGCGAGTGTTACAAACTTTTCCCAAACTCCCATGGGGACGAAGTCCGGGGCGGAAAGCTATAGTAACTATAGGGATGGCGAACCTTTATGGATGAACGTGCCATTTTTAAAAATAAATGTTTAATGAGACCATAGACGTGCCATCAAACAGTGTTGACTTATTGTGAAAATATTAAAATTAAATCAAAACAAGCACGCTACCCGCCCACCACGCGTACTCATTCCGTAAAGTAGGTAAGTTCGTTAGTTGAACTGCATACAGGTCTACAAAGATCTTTTGGCCCGCGGTTTCCATGGTGACGCCTTTATTTGCAATACAAGTTCTACTAGCTACAACTGTCACCCGTCGGCCACAAGGTCTTTGTAGACCTATAGTGAATCTGTGCTTTGTCAAGCGGTGCCGTGCCCAAAATATTTTGTCGCGTGCCATTGGTTCGCCATCCCATAGCAACATAAAGCGAAGCATTAAAGATCTCAACCGATTGAATTGAAAAATGTGTAAAGCAACTTACACAGAGGCAGGGAGCCTAATGGGTGACCAAAGTGGCAATTTATCACGAGCATTTCTGTGCTTCGGAGGGCACGTTAAACTGTCGGTCCCGGCTGTTGAAGATTAACTACAGTCGTTAAAAACAAGTCAGAGGCTATTGTGCAGTTTGAAAACTCTGACACCAAGGTTAGCCAAGTTCGCCACTACACGATAAGAAGAAGAATAGCAACATAGCTATAGTATGTTGCCTTTATCTCATACTGCAGATTGCAGCCGGCTTAAGTGTAACGTGTACAGTCTAGAGCAGGCCACGCTTTACAATACCAGTTTAAGCTGAGCTCTGATTTATACTGCGCGCCATACAATGCAGGGCCGGTCCTAAGTCTAAAGTGTCATGCTTGACGTGCTCTTAAGTGTACGACCCGATAAGAACAAGAAGTCATATTTATACTGTGGGGTTATAGGTCGTAGTTAATTTGGATAGCAGACTAAGGAAGGATAGACCGCGCAAAAGATAACATGACGAATTGGGCGCCTTCCAAAGAGATATTGAGAATGTGTGTGGTCATAACATCTAAGTGCTTCAAAATCATCATTCTCACCTGCTAGTGGTGCACCCAGCTGATCAACGGACGAGGCTCTGACGTATTACAACCTTAGACCATACACACTATAGACCAGCGGTTCCCAAACTTTTTTTTCTCATAGACCACTTTTAAAATATTGCTTGTTCCGGTGGACCCCCTGCAGCTACATTCGTAAAATTTTCCCAAAACTTGACAAAAAATGTGAAGATTTAATTTTGCGTTGCAGCTTGCGGCTGAATTATAACTACGAATTAACATTTTTCGGAAAAAAAGTGAGTATTGATTGGTTAACTAATTAATTGATTGTGCTGTGAGTGGATCTCAAAAAAGTAAAGTTGGGCAATCAAAAAGGTGATACATCTAATTTTAATTTTTTGACATCTACTCGCAGCACAAGGAACCAATAAAATTCTTAGTTTAATCAGACCAACATTAAGTTCTTCACTATCGAAACCAGATAAACGTGGACCCCCGCTTACGGATTGTGAACCCCCATTTTTTTGTCATGCCAACGTAGACCCCCGTCGCGTCTCTCGTGGACCACTTTGGGAATCAATGCTATAGACGGAGCCCTGGCTGGCCCGGCCCTGGCGTGCCCCTTTTTGATAGCAATAGTGTATCCCTTGCCTGCACCCAACCATACCTCATTGTACAAAGCTGTACAACAACTTAACTAATGGAGTCTCTTTTCTCACAAATTCACTACAAAAACGAATAAACTTTATGCGCTAAATCTTAAAAGCCGTAATGACTGACAGAAGCTGCAGAACAAACGCAAGTGTGACATCAAAAAATGGGTTACGTAGAAACAGATGGCGTTAAAGTCACCTATCTCTTACTATCTTGTAGGAACTCACATGTTTGCATCTCTTTCAAAAATGCTGTGACGTCATAAGTACTCCGTCTATAGCAGGGGTTCCCAACCTTTTTTTGTCTACTGCCCACTTTAAGAATAAATTATTTTTTAACGCCCCCCTTTTTAAACATACTTAAAAACCGCTAAGTACTTATAACTGATTATTGAAACGCAACTTTATAGTATTCGGACAGAGTATCTTTTATTGAAAATAAAACAAACATAATCAATTCTTATATAAAAACTAATGTGAAGGTTGAATCTGACGCTGTTCAATAAGTTTGTTGATATCAGGTTCCAATTTACTCAAAAACAGCCGCAAGTCGCCACGTTCGGTAACACGCAAACGATTTCTCTTTTTAGTAAGCAGCGTTGCCACAGCACTAAAACCACGTTCACACAAATATGACGATGGGAATGCTATCAAGAATCGTTGAACAATTGACCACAATCCAGGGTACAATTGCAGGATCGGTTTTTGAAGCCAAAATTCTTGATATCCATTTTTGAACTTGATTTTTATTTCTTCGTTTGTTGTCAATTCTATAAGTTCTTCTTCCAGCTGAGGTGACATTGCTATGTTGACATTTGAAAACGGATCCAACACCCAGTCTGGTATTTCCAAGTTTAAAATGTCCTGGTATCGTTCGGTGAAGTCAATGTGGAGGTTTTCCAAATGTTGGCAGTAGGCAAACAAGTCGTCGTTACTGCAGGATACTGATAAATTCGGAAAATTGTGAAACTCACGTCTGCCCATATTCTTTTTGTGCAGAAGCAGTTTGGCTGCGAAAGCAGCAACGACATTTTTTGTTTTAATTAAATTTAGTTCATCGCCTTGCAGTTGGAGGTTCATGTCGTTGAACAATTTATACAGGTCTGTCATGTAAGCTATATCATTCTTTGATGTTATGAGCTTGTTGCGCAGTTCTGTATCTTTAGTTTCCAAGAACTCTATCACAGAGTCAAACAGGTTGTAAAATCGAATCAGACAATTGCCTCTTGACAGCCAACGAACTTCAGTATGAAGCAATAAACGGTTGAAATCTTCGTCATTAGTAACACAAAGCTGATGAAATAATCTATCATTCAAAGAGCTGCTACGGATTTTATTGACTGCTTTGATGACATATTGCAGTGATTGAAATAGTCGTTCACTTAAGTTTCTAGCAACCAAATGTTGTCTATGAATAACGCAATGTATAGCAAGGACATCTGGAATTTTATTTTTTAAGTACGCTATGAAGCCTTTATGGCGCCCTGTCATAGCCGGAGCGCCATCCGTAGCAACTGATATAATATTTTTCAAAGGAATCTCTTTCTCTTCACAAAACTTTTCCAATGTATTGAATATGGTTTCGCCTTTTGTATCTGTCTCCAAATTTCTGGCAAACAATAGTTCTTCACGTATTTTCTCATCTTTAATAAACCTCACGTAAGATAGCAACAACGCTTCATTAGTTGGTAAAGTGGACTCATCGAGCTGAATTGAGAATTGACTAGTCCTCAGATGATTGCACAATGATTCTTCAATGTTTTCAGCCATTTCATCAATTCGTCTTTGCACAGAATTATTACTCAAAGGAATTTTTCGGATAATATCTGCGGCCGGTTTATGAAGCACAGTAGTTATTACTTCCTTTATTGCTGGCAAAATTAACTCTTCTCCGATGTTGTGTGGTTTGCCTTTTTGAGCAATTAACAAAGAGATATTGTACGAAGCTCGAAGTCCGTCGTCATCTTGCTTAGCAGCCGCCGAAAATAGTTTTGATACACTTGGCTGAATATTATGCTTCTTCTCTAGGTCTTGAAAATATGCTACATTCTTGTCTTTCATATCTGGATGCATTTTATTCAAATGATCTTGCAGTCTTGAAGGCTTCATTGCTTCGTTCGAAAATGTTTTTAGACATAGAAGACACAAAGGCGACGACGGGTTTGTGGGATTTTCAATAAATCCAAATTTAATATATTCCGCAGAGTATTGCCGTCTCTTCTTTTTTACTTCCGACATTGTTTTGTTTTGAGAAATACGTAAGTGTTATAATGAAGTACTGCTTATCTATTATGCGCGAAACCGCAAATGAAAATAAAATAAATTTACGTCGTTTATATAGGATTGCATAAGCAGCACGCACCAACAGGAATAAGACAAACGTGCATAAACTCGTTTATCTCATTCGACGCCCAATCGTACTCGACAAGCAAGAACAAGTATTATAGAACCAGCCGATTGATACAGGAATGTACAAATCGGATTATTTAACAAAAACTTGTTAAAACATGATTGCCCGCGGTCTATTATATCGAACCGAGTTTGAGCTATATCTTAATTAATATTAGTTGATGTTCACAAGATGTAGTCGAGAGTCGAGAGCTCAGTCGGTGTCTAAGAGTCTTCCTAGCTAGGTAGATGAAATTATAAATCGACCCCAAAGCCCTACACAACGCCCCCTTTTTTTTCTGGGTCTCTTACCGCCCCCCTTTAGGCCTGCAGCGCCCACAAGGGGGCGTTATCGCCCACGTTGGGAAAGACTGGTCTATAGTGTGTATGGTCTAAGATTACGACCCGTAAAGGATTTCTCTGCTTGATATTGGCAACCATTCGATATTTTAATTTTGATTAAAAACTTAGACGTTGGCAAAATCACAACATTGTGGACGTCAATTTTTTAAAGAATTGAATTAAAGAGATATTGGCCGGCTTGTACCGACGACACCAAAACCAAAAAATATAGACTATAGGTAAATATACCTACAGTCGCGTCTTAGAATCCGTGAATAACAAACAAACCAGAAAAGAGCTACGTCAAGGTCAGAATGATTTATGTGCTGTAGTGTTGTATAGGAAAATATTACAATTTCAATAGTGAAATTATAATCTACCGCGATATTACAATTTGCTTCGTAAGATAATAAATATTCGAAACTTTAAGAGCTGCTTGCATGAAAGTAGGGTAAGTTAGGTAAGGTTGTATTAATATTATAAAAAAAGTATGTTAATGTGAAAAAAAGGGGGCAGTACACAAAGTACCGAGAGTTTATAATCTTACTAAGTCAGATTACAATATTACGGGTTTGACAATGTTACGCTGGATATAAACTCTAGCTAGTCCGATAAAAGTGAGAAAACTATGGAACACCTTTACTTATCAGTACAATTCGAGGCGAGATCGCAAACTCGGGATCTCGCGAGATTAGAAATTTCAATTGCGTGATGCGTCCCTGACGTGACGACTTACCGCCGTTCAATCTCGCCCGAGATCTCGTCATTTTATGCTGCGGGATTAATCTCGTAAAATGAGGCGAGATCTCGCGGGATCGAGATTGCATTTCCTAAGTACAATATCGGTTAAGAAAAAACAGAACTAACCTTCTTTTTTAATAATGTCGTATGCAACGGTAAGAGACTTCTGTTTGACATTGGACACTTGTATGCGCGATTTGACGACGTCACTCGGGAATATAACAGTCCATAGCACGAATCCGCCCACGGCGCCTGCGATCATCGTCCGTAGGAAACCTATGTCGTCCTTAGACTGGCCCGGCTTCGCGAGGAATGCTCTTGTACCTGAAATATAGAATAGAATTGATTTTATTATAGAACCAGGCGGAAATCTGCCCTCAATGAGTTAGCAAAGAAAATATTCTTTAAATAGCCGGTTTGGTCGAGTGGTATGCTGCCTCTTGATCGGCGGGTCCTGGGTTCGATCCCCAGTCGGGCAAACATTTGTGTAAAAAGCAGATGTTTGTTCTCGGGTTATGGGTGTTTGTGTTTGTCTTTATGTCTGTTCCAAGGGAGCCACGACACAAGAGAAAACCTTAGTGTGGGCCTTTGAGTGTGTAGCGTTTATTTATTTTATTTATTATTAATTGATATTACTATTTTTTTATTAACTGAAAACTGAAACAAAAAAAAGACTACATTTTAAGTGAAGTTTACCAAAATTCATTAGTAAAAACAACAGCCAAATTGGTTAAGCCGTTTCTGAGATAAGCGCGCACAAACGGACAGATAAATAGACAAAAATTCTAAAACCCATTGTTTTGGGTTCTATTGTGTTGATAAAGGCTCCCAATAATAGTTTTTCTCGTTTATCTTCCATGTACAGACAGTGATCAGATACATACATTTGTACCGGGTGCGGTGAAGCAATGCTGAAAGATGGTCCCGCCGCAGCGGGAGAAGAAACAAAGAAAAAAAAGATGTAGATTATTTGGCAGTCAAACAACTGATACTTTATACTACTTCACGTGTTATAATCAAGATTAAATCACGTTTCCTATTTTATTTTCCACGATCATCGAATGTTTGTAGCTGTCTTTACATAGATAAGATACATTATTAGGTTGGGTTATCTATCGTACGAACTGTAAGTGTTAGAGATAAATTTATCAAGTAGAAAGTCATAGGAGTATTGTTTGAAAGCAAATATTTATAAACACAAACATACATAATGCTACGAGTAATCCCTACTAATAATAAATGCGAAAGTAACTCTGTCTGTCTGTGATGTTTTCACGGTTAAACTACTGAACCGAATTTAATGAAATTTGGTACAGAGATAGATTAGACCTTGGGAAAGGATATAGGCTACATTTTATCCCACAGCACGATATAACCTGTAGTCCATGCGGGCGAAAAGCTAGTAAAATTGATTTGAAGTAATCAGCAATAGCTGGTCATCAATGGATCATAAAACGTTTTGACAGGCAATAAACATTAAGTAACTGATTTCATTCAGTAATAAAATAACACAAGAAAATAAAAAGGGAACGTAGATTTTGAATGGAATGTTACCCGACTTCGTAACAAAGAATTTTCTAAACGAATAAATACATTTATTTTATTGGTGGGTATTTTAATAAAAGTTGACCACTAGTCATCTTTCCATCAGTTTGTATATCAGTGAACCCCAAATATGTCCATGAAAGAAACGAAATGAAAAAAGTACTTACCCTCATATCCGCCGAAGAAGAAGAAATACCCCGGCATTTCTCTCAACATAGTAGGTACCAGTCCTCTGTACAGACCCTGTATCCCATATTGTCTGAATATTTGCTGCGTTAACTGCAATGGTGAGACCCTCGCCTGAAATTAATTTAAACGAATGTTGGGTTTATTTTTTTATTATAAGATGGGTTAACTCTTGACCTCAATCTTGACCAAGGTCATAAATGAGATCGACGATGGAGCGAATTAAGCCAGAAAATGCCTATTAAGGCACTGGTACTGCTACACACCGTCGGAACACAGCAAGCTGTTTGGCGTCTGACTTCGGTAGGAGGGTGGTCGCGAACGTTTTATGTTTACATCGCTCGTTACAAGCGTATAAAAGTTTCTGTACAGCGCGTGGCGAGCGATGAAAACGTAAAATAACTAAATAACTCCGCTAATCGCTGGCATCCAGTTTGCAGCCTAAGTCTTAAAAAGTTTCGAAAAAACTTCTATAACGGCACAAAACTACACCAGAGTCCGTTTTGATAATATAACTTCGAGGTTCATCAGCTTTTGAAACTATTACAGCTGGCAACCACACTCAGTTTTAACCATTAATTTTTTAGGTACAACTAGTAGGTAATGGACAGATTTCATTATTTAAAGTATTTGCTAACTTGTTCCTTACATGTTTTAAATTAGTAAGGATCTCATGCTATTTGGACAACTTATTGAAAGTCGGTCTGATGCCAAAGAATGCTAGTTACTTATCGCACCGCCTAACCTCTCTCTTCAATGCTAGGAAACAAGAAGTTGGTAACAAAGTTACATTGAGATTGCGACCTTACCTGCGTATAAGTAGGTATCAATTTGGTATCATAGATAAATCACAAGACAACAAGGGCATAGCAACGCCTATCCAATCAAAGTGGAAAATATTGAGATATGATTGCTGTTGTTTCACGGTCTTATCAATTCACATAATATCAGATAAAAAAATGTAAACAATTAAAATTTTATCAAGCGTAGTTTTTGAGTATTCATTTATAGATTCTTCTTACCTGGTAGTAATCCATGCTTAATGAGTTAGCAACGGAAACATATAGCAATTTCCTGTGCATATTTTTATGCGAGTACATACATACACGCATTGAACCTAACAGTTTTTTGTGTAAAATGCTAGAGATTTGCTTTGTTAACTCATTTCAAATGTTTAAGTGTTTTTTCGAGGTGATGAGATGTTAAATACATAACCCACAAGGAAGGATGATACTATAATAATATTAAACTTGAAAGAAATACCAAATACTTCATACAATGGCTTGTGATCCCTGCCCCTGGACATTGGCCTCTCGCATCGCCTGTAGTTGAACCTTAATGAGTTCTGTTGGGCACAGAGTAAACGAAGAGAAGAATGCCGCCAGAAATCCTGCTGAAGCATTCCCAAAAGTTGACAGTTCTTCAACTTTCTGAAATAAAATGACAGTGCCAAAACCTTGTCCGAAACATCAACGATTTCGCGCAAGGTTTGCAAGGCGCAACTATATTCAGTACTCTGGATTTAATAAAGGCGTATCACCAAATTCCTGTCGCCGGTGAGGGTATATCGTAAGCAGCCAGCGTTACCCCGTTTGGCCTCTTCGAATTTCCTTACATGACATTTGACTTGAGGAACGCTGGCCAAACCTTTCAGTATTCATCGACGAGGTTACACGGGGTCTCGATTTCTGTTTTCCATATATCGATGATGCCCTCGTTTTCTCTCATGAGGAAGCCCACCACAACGAACACCTGCGCATTCTCTTCAAGAGACTGCAGGATAATGGAGTTGTGATAAATTCTAATAAATAATGAATACTTAATGTAAGTAATAAAAAAATTAAAAAGTAAGTATTAATTGCTTACAAAACATTGTAACACTTAAAAAGGCCCTTTTCTTGTAATGTGGATTTGGCACATATGCGTGCTTTCTGCGTTTTACAATAGGAACAGTATTATTTCACATTTACATATTTTTTACATTGGCCAGCGTGGTGGACTATGGCCTAAAACCCCTTTGAAGGGGCCCTTGCCCCTCGGTGGGGACGTATATGGGCTGATGACGATGTCGATATTTTTTACAATGGCGCGGGCCACAAAACTACACGCGGCAAATTCGCTTGAAAGGAAAACGGCCTTATCTTTTTGTTACAATCTTATTTATTAAAAAAAAAAACATGTATTTACCTGTACACCACTTATACTGCAAACGAATTTTTGACAATAGCCATAAGCAGCAAAAAGTACTGAATTCTCTGAAACATTAGCTATGATTGCTGGTGTGGTGCCTGCATACAATCCCCGTACAATTCCGTCATTTCTTAACGTTTGCTTAAAACAGTCTACCATTCCTTTGTATAAGTGTGGGAATGTTTGCATCTTCACTTTGACAGTGTCAAGTGGTTGGCCTACGTATACAACTGCTACTCCGCCTGGACAAAGAAAACAAAAATACAAATATAGCGATGGCGAAACAGGATGCCCCAGACTGGGCGCCAATTGTAGTGTAAATGGAGCGTAAAATTGGCTGCCACATCTTTTTAAAATTACGTACTTTTGAATTAAAGCCAGGCAAACAGTAGCACATTTTAATAGAAAGTGTTAACTGTGAATTTTTACATTTTCTTATGAATGAAAAAAATCATGTAAAATTAGATTTCTGTTTTTTTTTTTTACTTTTGACATCGACTTCATTGAAGTTACTGATTCCTGTACAAGAACTTAGTATTTTTTTAAGAAGATAAGTACGAGTAGTTCCCTTACCTAAGGAGCCTGCAGTAAAGTCTATGACACCACTTTTAAAGTTTCCTGAAGAGGAGTGTGCCATTGTGATGACTTTCTCTAACTTCTGAAATAAAAAATAAACAAAATTTGTTTTGAACTGGCATAAAGCCTCTTGAAAGGCAAATTGTGATGGGCAAATAAAGAAACTGAGGATTATAATGAGAATGTTAATAATTAAGCCGTACAAATATCGGACGACAGTCCTCTACAAACAAACTGGCTCAAAAATAATGACTATGGCAATACGGAAAGTCTACTAACGCGCATAACATAAATTAAGATCAATAAAGATATTACAACTGATAAAACATATATGAAAATATTATACAAATACCCTAACCCAAATACTATTACCCTAACCCAATATTTTAAGATTATATCTGAGTACATATTCTAAAATATTACCTTATTCTATTTTTTCCGAGTACATCTGAGTACATATTCTAAAATATTGCCAGTCAGTCTCCACTTATATTATAAAAAAAAAATGTATTTAATGAATTATAATGTCAATGATAATAATGAATTAAATTTGAAATTTTGTAATTTACTAATATTTAGTGCTTAAGACTATTTTTATTTTACTAACAATATGGATGTTATGTCTGAAATAAAATACATTATTATTATTATTATATTATTCTACATCGAAATATTAACAATTACTTACCGATCAATCACAACACACATGCTGAGGCACACACACACACACACACACACACATACTCACACACACAAGCACACAAACACACACACACAACAAATTTTGATTTATATACTTACTTCATTTTTACTCTACTTATTTTAGTTTCTAAGAGCTATGGAAGAGTGGGTTCTCCTGCCACAGGCAAATTCAATGCCTACTAGGAGTTCCCTATTCCAATTACAATATTTGTAAAAAAGTGTTTTTGAAAATAAATATTTTCGTATTTTTTTGTAATTAAGGGATTTCTGACAGACAAGGATTTTAGTTTACAAAAGTGGCATTAGATGGCATGTCAATGCAGAATTTTATTTTACAAAAATCTAATTTTCAGTAAATCAGTAATGAATACTATAAATCAGAATTTCGATTTTGTTTGTCAAATAAATAACCACCTAATTCTTTCACTGTTTTGCTGAGTTTTGTTTCGAAGTGAACTTTTTGATATGGACTTGTTGAAGATACTTTTTATTTTGCAAGTTTGGTGATTTATTATAGTACAAAAGAGTGTAAATGAGTTACCTAACTTCTGGCCGGTTAGTTTTGTAATTTAGTGTTTTCTATGTTATATCGTTTATCACCTTTTGTCTGAACTCTGAATTTTCTCCATCAATTGTCATGCACAATGGCCCAATTGAGAGGCTAAGTGTGGCAAACGCCCGATATTTCTCCATTAATACTGTGTGTTTTTGATTCTTATTGTCTATATCTAGAAAATTAAATGATCTTTAAATTTTCTTAGTTTTTCCCTGTGTGCTAGATTTTAGCACTTGTTTATTATTCCATCTATGCATACTCTGAAGCCATGACATACAGTTTCAATCACAATTCAATTTACATTCTTTTTGTTCATTTACATTAATCGGGGTAGATTCAATAAGAGAAGCATAGGTACCTACTACAAAAAAAAATCATTTTTAATCATATTCATATTTTACAGCACCACACAGTGGAGCATTTCAGTACTACTTCTTTTTTAATTGGCTGCCAGGAAATCTACCATTTCTTAATAGTTTAGTTATCATAAACATAATAGGTAAATTAGCCATAACCACAACATGCAAGGACTTACTTTAGCTGGCCAAAACAATAAGTAGAGTAAACAGTTGAAATATTAGAAAAAAAAAATATTTGAAGAACAAAGGTGTCAATGTAAAAATGAAATATAATAATGCTCCACAAAAATAGTTGTTGTTTTATTTGTGAGTCTATTGTAGGACCAACACAAATAGTGCTGAATTTAAGAACTTTTATTTTTTATGGAAATGTTTGCCGAGACAATATAGAATCAAGATTGTGTGATCTTATCGATCACATAAGTGGATAGATTTCCAATACCTACACAGCACAAGTTTCTGACAAACAGGAACTATTTAGAATAAATATTAGTCTTTTCTAATAAAATTAAGTACACAGGAACCAGATACTTTAAAATCTTTTTATCTCAGGCAAAAAATAGATCCACATGAATGAAGTCACGGGCAAAAAGATACTTACATAGTGAGTACACAGTACGGAATGAAGGATAACTTGATAGGTACAAGTTATAGAACTACGCAAATATTTTACTAAGATAAGGATATGGAATAACCTAACATAATCAAATTGAATCATATAACTACCAATTATGATGCGATCTAATTGGCAGATTTATCAATAACTTATTTAAACTTTTAAGATTTACTTATAATTGAGGAAAATTATCTTTCACGATACCTACATATCAACAAATCACAGGGTTCATAATTTATTATAACATATTTTATGAAAATAGTTTACTTCGGAACAAACATAATTAAAATGATACTTACATTCCTTGTAGTCTAAACGATACACGTAAACATAGAAAATAAAGTTTTCTTTTAGAAAATTCAATTATTCCGCCACTACCATTCTACCACGTGCACGCAAAAATTTGACAACAAAACTGACTGTGACTGATGAAATAATGTTAAAAAATGTATTATGTACACAAGACAGCACATTTGACTCGATGTTGCCCTTATCTGTGTTTGATAAAGACCGTTTTCGTACTGATATGTTGAAATCCTGATGTGCTATTTCTGTCATCACATGGTATAGCAAAATATTATTTTTCATCGATTCGAATTCGAGTCACCGATCCGGGTTGATGAACAATTCGGTCTTCGGTGGTTTGGGAAGTGTTTACGAAGTTGTTTGAGTAGAATTTAAAAAAGGAATTTTAATAATGTTTTATTTTTATTTTCAACTCGTCTTTTTATGTAGAAAAAATGTATTATAATAAATTATTCACCATCAAAAGTAAAATATGAACTGTGATCAGCCTGTGCTGTGTTTTTCTCGTTATGAACTTTGTAACTTTCTCTATAAACAATATAAATGAATGGACTCTTAACGAAATATGGTTGTTTTTCAGCTTTTCCTGTAGATTATCGAGAAAATAATTAACTTGTTTCTAACTTTTATTTAATAAACAGGAAATAAATAGTCACAACAATTCTAAAAATTGTTTGATAATGTTTTGTTTCTTAAATGTAAATAACCTTACAGTTAGCGTCTGAAAGTGTTTCTGTACAGTAAAGTTGTTATTGGAAATAAACATGAATTTTGTGTATTTTCAATGATTTAAGTAAGTGTTACTAAAAATTAAATATTCCGTCCTTGTAGATTTGTAATAATTTCTTAATTTTGAGTTGAATTAAATACGAAAAACAGTGGTTAATTTTTGACGTGTCGTTTTTTTGGATTTCATGATCGGCCGCCATGTTTGTCCTTTTCTAATTTAGAAATTCTAAAACGTTGCTCTACACGAGCACACGTTGATTTGTTTATTTTAAGAGCTAGAATTAAGCAATACTATTTTAGAAATAAAAACAAAAAATATGTAATCTCGCTGTAAGAACAAAACCTAGGTACAAATCTCGCGTCTTTGTTGTCCAGGTATTCAGGATGGTTGTTGGATCAGCGGCGTATCCTGGGAGGCAGGTGCTCCACAAGATGCAGCCAATGGGCATGACTCCTCGCGAGCTCTCCGAGTATGACGATCTAGCGACGGCTCTCATAGTGGACCCATATCTTGGCATCACCACACACAAAATGAACATTCGTTATAGACCTCTAAAGACAAACAAGGAAGAATTAAAAAACATAATCAAAGAGTTCATTCAGACTCAAGATTACAATAAAGCATACACAAAATTAGCCAATGGAGAATGGATGCCACGACATTTTAGTAAAAACAAACATCAACAGAATAAGCTGAGAGAACATGTTAGTATAAACATTTATTTACTAACTTTTTTACTTGCACCTGTAACTCAAAATTTCTAAGTAATTAATTTTAAGTACCTACTAAAAGTATTTCAGAAAAACTGGATGAACTCAAAAGGTTTTTAACATTTCTGCTTGGTCTAAGGTACTTTTTATTTGCATATTAAAAATGTCTGAAAGTCCTCCTACCTACAAACAAAGTCTGCTTCTAAGTAAAGGGTAAATTGTCGAATTTTGCCTTGGTAGCCATGTTCAATGACCCCACAATTGGTAGATTAGAATAAAAAATATAGGTACTTTTCCCAACTTTTTTAGCTTACCTCTAAATTGTTGTTTTTAGAAAGCTTTTTTATATTTTAGTAAAGGTTGTGATTGTGTATTTTCAGATATACCGGTACTTAAGAGTTTTTGATAAAAAAGCTGGATTTGTTATTGAACCATGCTACAGATATTCTTTAGAAGGCAGAGTTGGAGCTAAAATATCAACTACAAAAAAATTTTTTAAGCATGAGAGAATAGATTTTCTAGTTGGATGCATAGCGGAGATGACTGAAGAGGAAGAGAAGCAACTTCTGCATCCTGGAAAAAATGATTTTTCGGTCATGTATAGCTGTAGAAAGAATTGTGCTCAGTTATGGCTTGGGCCTGCTGCTTACATTAATCATGATTGTAGGCCAACTTGTACTTTTGAAGCGACTGACAGAGGCAAGGCATTTGTACGTGTACTGAGAGATATTGAGGTGGGTGAAGAAATAACTTGTTTTTATGGAGAGGATTTTTTCGGAAATGGCAATTCCTATTGTGAGTGTGAAACCTGTGAGAGACGTGGAAAAGGAGCATTTTCAGTAAAGAGTCCACACAATGATGAGCAAGCAACACGGTATCGCTTTAGAGAAACAGATAATAGAATTAATAGAACAAAGGCAAAGCAATCACAAAAAGTCATTAATGGTAAAGGGCTTCAGAAAACTCGAATATCCAGTAGACAAAATTCAAATAATATAGTTTCTCCATTAAGTATGAAAGAAATGAAACAGAAAGGTTTGACAAAGTATGATGCAGAGATGCTAATAGCTCAAGGATGTATTGCTGATACGGTGGATGGTGCTCATAAAGAATCACAAGGCAGCAGAGAGTCTTCAGCTTCAAGCCGTGGAGAGCGATTGCGGCGTCGGACCGATAGTTGTCGTGTAGCCAATGGTACTGCTTCCACCCCTTCTAGTAGCACACAGCGGCGAACGCAGCCGGCTCGGTGTTGTAGCACAACTAGTTCCCGCAGTAGTCACGATTCCCGCACAGGGATAGTTCTGAGAAGTCACAAACGTCTTCTTGACACCTGTCCTCAAGCTACTTGTACAAAATCAAGGGCTGGGTCCAAAGGAAGTTCCGATTCCAAACCTGGAAGGAATCTAATTACTCCTAAATGTGAGACTGACCTGTCCTCCACAGAATCACTTGAAGTAGTCGTAAAAACAGAACCTACACAAGAAAACCAAAAAGAGAGTTGTGAGACAGATGTGGATTCCGTAAGTACAATTAAAACCGATTCAGAAGCCACCGAAACCGAAAGCAATACTAAAGAATCTCTGCCAGAGAGATCGGAAGCGACTACGCCCGTGCTAATACAGGACGAAAGCTCCGAAAGTCTTTCCCAGAATAATGTAGAACAAAGCAAAGAAGGTGATGATAGTGTATTAGAAAAAAAATGTTTGCAAAATGAGATATATGACTTTAGAGAAAATGTAAATCCGAGCGAAACTAAAGATAGTAAAATGAACAAAATTAGTAAGGTAGATGTAACAAATAGAGTGGAGGAGTCGAAGAAGGAAACGGATTCGGGTCCTCCGTGGTTGGCGGACAATTCGAATAAGAGTAGTGAGTGTCCGTGTACGCCGCCGCGGCGGGGGCTGAAGCTGACGCTGCGGGTGAAGCGGAGCCCCGCCGTGGAGGAGCACGTGGCGCCGGCGCCGGAGTACGAGGTGCTGCGGCTGGAGGGCGTGGAGCCGGGCGCCGGCGCCGGCCCCGACACCACGCGCCGGCTCAAGAAGCGCCGCCGCTCCAAGGAGCGACACCGCAAGCACAGCCCTATCCGTCCCCTCCCTCCCATGAAACGCTTAAGATTAATTTTCGGCAACGAAAGCCGCACTATCGACTTGCCTGCCGCTTTATCGACGGACTGACAACCGCGGTTACATTATCGTTATGTTCCACCGTTATTAATCCAATTATTAGTTTAATTGTCACTGACTAGGATTATTTTATTAGTAGGTATTTATTAATGTGACTTGAAGCTCCCATTTTAAATATTGTGTGATACATCAAATTTTAATTGATGAATCTATGGGATATTTTATTGAAATTATGCATGATTTGTTATTTTATTAGCACGAAATGAATGTTGACTCATTCTTTTTTGCAAAGAGTGTTAGACCATTCTTTTTAAAGATACACATTCAATTTTAATGTGATCGAAAGATGATGGTATTCAGTTTCCTTTGCCTATTTTTAATGAAGTGCAATTGGTTCGTAAAATTTTCCAAAAATGTTTATACAACAATTAATTGATTATAACTTTCTGTAAAAGGTTTTTTATTGTTTTGAAAAATCTAATAGGGAAAATACTTAATTTATTTGTATGATTTGAGTAAGCATTGTATATATTTTCAAGTTTATGTTGACTTTGTAGTATGTATGTGTAATATAATGTGGTTCATACAATAGGGTAGTTGACAAACATTTTATCATTTAAATTGAAGCTTTTTAAATAGCTTGGTATAAATAAGTTTTTAATATCTTTAAAAATAAGAAAGATATGATTGTTTAAAACTAAATTAGACCAGGAAATACTAAACAGTGACGCCACAGTTCAGTACCGCCGATAAACTACATACTAAATTACGTTTTGTAAGAAAGAGAGAGATAAAAAAGTTTGATAGGCTGTAAGTTTTTTATTTTTTGATCAATTTCATTTCTGAATCTGTTGTCATATTAATATATTATCTAAATGAATATATTTAATATTTAATTTAATAGTAGTCAACTACCCAATTACAAGAAACCTTGAATTATTAATTGTAGTGCATAATTATTTGTGGTACTGGTACCAAATATTTTATATATTTCAGACAAGTTCATATGTACGATGTGTTTTACACAGAGTGATAGAAACTACTGCCAGTTGTTATATTACACATAACAGTAGGTTAATTTTAAATATGACCGTTTGATCGGATATAGTTTGTATTTATGTGCCTATGAACTAATATCCGTTGAAAATGAAATATGTGGGCCACTACAGATTTTGTATAGCACATGTAGGCCATGAAATACATTCTGTGAACTGAAGGCATTTAGTTTTTTTTATTTTTGAGTTCAAGTAATTCCTTTGGATTTTATGAAAATTGTCTTTGTGTTTAATATACAAGATTAGTAGAGTATGAAATATGTATGCTAATAGACACAAGTAAAGGCGTTTACATAAAAAGCCGCGCGGTTTCGTGAGATCATCTGTTTCGTAATCCATTGAAATTGTATGGAGTGGCAAATCACAGTTTGACCTACGTTCCTTGGGAAGTGGTTTAATTTAGTGGGTTGTTGATTCACATCTGTAGTTTTCTCTAGCTACATGTTTAAATTATCTAGTTTTAGGGCCTACTTCTTCCTAATCCAATCCATAAGATTTCATGCCAATGTCTCATGCGTTACTAAAAATATTACTGGAAATCTAAATTGAGAATTACTTAGGGCAGATTTTTAGGGTTCCGTACCCAAAGGGTACAACGGGGCTGTATCTCATGAGCCGTGATAGTAAGTCAGTTGAAACTTTCACAGATGATGTATTTGTGTTGCCGCTATAACAACAAATACTAAAAACAATAAAATAAATATTTAAGAGGGATCCCATACAAGAAACGTGATTTTTTTGCTCGTTTTTATAGATAATGGTACGAAAACCTTCGCGCGCGAATCCGACTCTCACTTGGCCGGTTTTTTAAATTCGTTATAGCTATGATATTTTTCATTTATATTGGGTTACAATACTTATTAAAAAGCATTACCTCCGACATTCATAGCTCATAATAGACAAACTTTTAAACGGCGGAACCAATTATACTAAAAAAGCTAAGAGCTAATTATAATAAAACAAAGCTAAGAACCATTTCGAACACGTCAGCTTTCAAACAAAAAAAAAAAACATAACTATGGGTCCTTTCGGTTAGGTGCTAAGATGCCGCAGACAGACACACAAATACACAAGTCAAACTTATAACACACATCTCTTTGCCTCAGAGGTTAATAAAAATACATCTCTTCGTATTTTTTTTTGAAAACTGAATGCAAATTTAACAACAACGGTAAAACTTAACAAAGAATCTTCTAATTCATGCTTAAACTGCAGTCGAAGTCTGGTCAGCAAAAATAAACTTATTTTTTCCTCTTTTACAGTGATAAGTAATGAGCATTCTCTGTTAACTTGTCAACGTTTGCTTTACAAGCGCCAAGTAGGCCATCTTATCACCGATATGACTACTGATTGTGAGACAATGACTGTATGTTACGCGTTACGCGAACACTCCGCCAATTTTCGGCCAATTTTCAAAATTCTTTTTTTGGTCGACAGAGTATACTCCTGAGGTACGGACGACCGCAACTCGGGTTACCAAACGCGTGCACTCTGTGCTGTTGTGATAAGAGCGGTTTTGCAATGAAAATGGAGTAACTTGATGCGCTGCCCTGCTTACCTTATCCTTCAATAAAGTATGAAGTATATGGGGTGGCTTTAAGTTAGCGAAACTTGACGACATCGTGATACCCATGAAACTAAACAACTTTCTCAAAGGAACTTGTATGAAATTCTCGAAAACAACTTTCGACTTCCCATATTCAGGCATATTTGTATGGAGGCGACATTTTTTTTCTACGTTCAGGTGTGGCCCAGCTATACTGACGTCAGAGCAGCTGGGCCACAAACAACCCTCGATAAATTTTAACAGGAGCCCGAGAAATTCTGGTTTCTTTGCGACTCGTAATCTACAAATTTTGGGAAATTCTAGGCATAGTCAAACATTAAAATTTCTGTTGTGGCCCAGCTGTGCTGATGGTCTTAAGTTTTGTGGCTTGATCCTTAGTTTTCGCTAACTTCGATACTTCCTTCTTCTTCGCCATATAAACAGTAGGATTCCAGAGGACCTTATGCATTGTTGTCAATTTAGGACCGCTGGTTTTTAAATCCCCACATACAACTACCTGATGATGCTTGAAAAAATGAACCTTATTCCCTTAACATAAGGGCAAACGGTACTGTCAAGTTTGGTATGCTCTTGACTGATGCTGTCCTCATATCAGATTTTCAGATGAACTTTGAAAAAAATCTGATGACAATTAAGTACCTAATCAGAATTCATTCATTTTTGTTAGTTTTTTTTCACAATTGTTTTTGAAGTTTGTAATTATGAGATTTATGAGTTATCTTACAATAGTGTTTAGTGTTTGTGTTATCTTACAATAACATTGTATTGAGTCAGCCCACAGTATCTTTAAAATTAAATCTTAAAAAAATATATCCAAATCTGTTTAGCCATTTTGGTGCAATCACATAATGAAAAGAGAAAATATTCTTTACAACTATTTTATCGAATGACGCGTATTATTACTCCCTATACTTATTGGTTGTAATTTCAAATTAATTATGTAAAATATAGCTAAGTAATGTATAGCTAATTCTACCTAGCTTTGTGATATTCCATTATGGAATGTGTAAAATATGTAAGGAATAGGAGACAAGTTGCATATTGTTGATAAATAAGCCATTATGAAATATTTTCATTTAGATATCACAATAAAATGCCTCGTGTTTCTTTCCATGTCATGTTTTTCACTTGTAAAGAATCCTAATTTAATTGTAAATTGAGTAACTAATCCCCAAAAAATAAACATTTCCTTTTTGGCTGGTAGAATATTTACTATTTTTATGTGTTTTTCATGTTACAAGTTTCCACTCAAAATTTACACAATGTCCGCCAAATTAATAACGAAAAATTTGGTAGAGAGTTTGTTTATTAAGAACTTAATGCAATAAAGACATTTTCAAGCCCAATATCATGAGACACATGCTGAAACATTCTGCATTGGGCTTGTGTGGGGCGGGTTGCTCTCAGCTTTAATGGCCGTACCTGTGGGCAAAGACGTAACATTAAAAACATAATATAATTAATCATAAAAAAAATTGCTCAAGATGCAAAAAACAAGAACTGGGAGTTGATAAAAATTTTATTATTATGGAAATTTAAGCTTTTTTACCTTATAAATTACCTGGTATAAATATTTTTAATTATCTTAAAAAAATGAGAAAGATATAAATGTTTAAAACTCTCCATTAGGCATTAATGTTTTAATTTAATACATTTACTAAAACATTTGTATACAGGACATCCCAATCTTTAAAACAATTTAAACTGCATTCATACCTTTTTAATTAATTGCCTATTTGGACCGGGAATCAAACCCGGTACACGAGAAAAAAAATCAATCTGTAGTTTTATCATACCGATAGCCTTCATCATAAGGATTATTTTTTGCTCAATAATATAGCATCAGAAATAAAAGGAAGACCATGAATTTTAACATTTAATGTAAAATTTTGTTAAGAAAAATGAGAAGCTGACTAATTTTGATAAATTAAATTGATTAATTTAGAATTAAAAATATGTTAAAATTCATGGTCTTCCTTTTATTTCTGATACTGTTATTTAGCAAAGAATAATCTTTATGATGAAGCCTGCCGATGATAAAACTACAGGCTGATTTGTTTTCTCGTGTGCCGGGCTCGATTCCCGGTTCAACCAGGTAAAGTTTTAAAAATGTATGAATGCGGTTTAAATTGTTTTTAAAATTAAAATAAAGCCTTCTTTCAGTAAAATGTCCCATCTACAATAATTAAGGTACTTTCCCTCCATGTGGCATAGCCGTGGGACACCTGTATAATACCAGTCAACTACCCAATTACACCTCTGTGGGGCTAATGACGGCTAAGTAGTGCATGTAGTCAGTTAAGAGCATCACATACTTGACAGTTGAAGTGGGATTTTCACTCTTATGTATTTAGAATAAGAAAAAAGTCCAGTGTCAAGCTTGATGTGCCCTTAACTGAGTCTAAGATGAAATCTTCTAGCATAAGAAATAATACTTCTATTAAAACAAAAACTGTAAGTGGTGCTGGCATGGAGCACGTAACTACTACAGGTGCATTAACTATCTTGCTTGCAACTAGTGGTGTGACTGCGCACTGCCTTACAAATATCAGTGAAAAATCATTAGTGTTGTGAGAAACGATCAGCTTAGAGTGCACCTCTGCTGGTTAAGTAGCCATAACTTACTTCTGGAACTCCCATTCTCTGTTGTCTAATGGACAGACTTGTCGAGTTTTGAGCCAACGTGAGATACAATGGAAGTGGAATGCATGCTGAAACAAAGAGACTATGGTAAGTAACATTATAAGTAAATAGTCATAGAAATCAAGGTTAGAACACATTATGCCTAACATATTTAAATCTTATAGGATAGGAATTATTTTCTAATTTGACTACTTTAATATAAAACATGTGACTGTCATCTGAGCCTTTCTAAATGTCGGCCACAGAATAGTCAAAAATAGCTCAAGACAAAGTAAACTTACATTACAGACACCCCAAGCAACTGTGCATTCTTCACTTGTAGCAGATGCCTGGTTAGCTTGGCACTCTATACACAGATCCATGATGTGGTTACGGCAAATAGCACAGTTGTCTACCACGATATCTAAAGAAAAAAAATTAGCTATTTAGTTCAGTCATGTTTATAGGTTATAATATCTTTTATATTGTATCGTCGGGTTTTCCTTACCCCAGGCCCACAGAGCGACAGCGTTCCACTGAAATTTTAAAGAAACCATCAACCAAATTATCACAAATAAGAAAATGATTAATAACGGTACAAAGAATATGCTTATTCATTGCAGTTTACCTTTTTCACTTCAAATCTCTTCTTATCGCCTTTTCCACTACTGGAAGAAGCCATTTCAACTTCTTCTTCGTCAACGTCCATAGCTGAGGCCATTTTTCGAAATACCCTATTATTTAGATTCTAAAATTAATAAAAATTGCACTTGTACACAATTTATTTGACGGAAAGATGCGGACAATTTTATTTTGACAACTTTGACACTGATGACAGCTTGAAAACTCAAAATAGGGTGCGTTCATAATCGTTTTTAAGTAGTCCGATGTAATGTTGAAGGTTTTCAAGTAGTTTTTGTACTACTCGTTAGATGTCGCTAGTTTCACTGAATTAACTTAGGTAACTTGTTCTACTACAGGAAAAGTACCAAAGATGGCGCTAATTAGAAAATGAAGCGGTAGTTTTATTTATCTATTCTTTCGTAAACAAATCATGAATTGGACTATAAAACATGGCACGGAAGGAAAACCTGGCTACCATTTGTATGTAGGTACCCTATTGTAGAACCCCTGATTTAATCTTAATGGTTGTTGATTGATTGTACTTGTTCTTTTCGATTAACATCAAAACATCAAAACTTTCCTTTATCTCTTAATAATAAGCGAAACTTCAGGTGATGTGATGATTCTTCTCATGAAACTGAATAACTTTCCCCAAGGAACCTTATGAAATTAAATAAAATAATTTTCGACATCCCATACAAAGGAAAATCAGATGATCACACAAGTTATAACAGTATACTGTACTATGGAGAGGCGAAAACATTGTTTAAAATTTCGACCCATGTTCCTTGGGGAAAGTTCTTCAGTTTCGTGGATTTTTGAACTATCTATTTATCTTGTAGCCGCGGGCTAGCAAGTAAATAGTCGATATTTATTTAGCGATGTGTGGGTACGCAGGGTGCGGTGGCAGGCAGCCGTAGCACGCGCTGTCGAGCGAAAAAACCAACACGCGCCGCCCGCATACAGAGCGTCCTAATTTCACTCCGCGTGTATCGAGTATTGGCAGAGGAAAAACAAAGTCGAGGATGTGGTATAATAACGTTGATTGTTTTATAAAATAACGGAAATTAATACCATGTTTTTCCAGTACAGAAGGTACAGAATCTAGAAATGGGACACGAAAGTATTGCTATAAGTGAGTATCATTGGCGAAAGGCTGCTATGACATCACTATTCTCATGTTTCATGAATCATGAAGTAACTCTGGCTGGCTGTATGGTTCCCGTCTTTTGCCTATCCTGCAGTACAAGGGCAATGTTTTTTTTTAACCAGCTCATATACTTACGTCCCCACGGGCACGAGCCTCCCTTCGAAACATGAAGGGACCACCACGCTGCTGGCCCAATGCGGGTTGGTGGACCGCTCGTCTTTCGAAAATGAATTTTCTTGGACGGGCGGGTTTCAAGCAAGTGATAATTAGAAATCCGTACATAAATCCGAATAGACGAATTTAGTGGTGCCCGCACCGGGATTTTAACCCGTGACCTTCCGATTACAAGTCTGGCTCAGTACCGATTGGGCTATCACCGCTTATCAGGACAACGTGCTCGCAGTGAAATGTCAAAAAGTGTCGAAATCCATAACACACATCATATGGTTTTAAATAGTTCTGGAATCACATGATATTATTTTTCTCTAAACAGTGCATTGTCATGGTTTCAGGTGTAGGTGCCATGATAATACAGAGTTGAATAAAAAATATTTATTCGACAATTTAAGATACGTAATTCTTAAAAAAAACTAAATTACAAATTGCCGAAACGGATGCAGCTCAGCGTAATGCCACAGCAGCATGACGCTAGTACAGAACAAGCAATGATTGCCGCCCACTTGCCGCCATCAAAAAGGTGGATTATACAAAAAAAATGGTGCTATCCGTTTACAACCGCTCACACCTCCAAAAGCATTTCGTTTCGTAGTTTTAGGTGTTTGCTGCACGTTTGGTCCGCAAACGGCATGTTTGCGGGCGCGGGCTTTTTGTGCACTCGTGCGCACTTGCGGGGCAGCAGGGACGTGGAGGGCGGGGATAGATAGAACTGGACACCTTCTAAAATAATTTTAGGGAAAGAAAAACATTCGGAATGAACCCACAACCCCGGATTAGATATCCACCTCACCACCTCTACACCTCCTGTTGGGATGGCTACCAGGACAAACAAATCCCCTTCGTCCATATTCGTAACCAAACTTTGTTCACCAGCTACGAAACAAGTATTTTTTTAATGTTTCGTAAATAGTTACTCACCAATGATTTTTTTTCCACTTAGGTAACTTTTCGTAATTATTTAACAAAATAATGACTTCATTTTGTTGACTATTATAAGATTTATAAGTATCAATGAAGATAACGAAAATGAAACAAGTACATATTTTATTTTTCGTAGGTATAGTATTACCCGTTATAGATACATAACCACAAGAATCTTAAACAACATAATTACAACCATCCGTTGTTGCCTTTCAACCTTTCAAAAGAGTATTTCACCTATGTATCTATAGGATGGTTGCATTTACATCGTTGCTTCGTACAGATGACAGCACTCAATGCGGTGTGGTAAACATCAGATGATCATCAAGTATTCATCAATCGCGCCCTGCTGCCGTTGGATGATGTTGCCGCTCCGCGCTCATGAATCGCAAATCCGTATTGAAAATCACGCAAATGCACTCCAACTGTATTGCACTCGCCTACATACGTCTCTGGTATGAAATACGTGAAATAGGATTTATTTAAATGGACATATAATTCCAGTATTTATGCCGTGTGGTGATCGGTTGAGAATAACACACCATCCCATTTCTTTCCGTGGAGTTCGTAAGAGGCGATTAAGGAAACACAAATGAGACCTGCCTTCTATTAATCCACCCCAGGCAACGCACCTTAATTTGTTCTGAATCTGAGGTGGCGTCCTATGGCCTCATGTGTCATATTCTTATGAATACCTACCCTGAAACCCATCCACAACTAACGTTCCCTCAGGTGCTTTACGTTGTATCAGCATCCAGAACCGTTTACCAGGACCATGTGCTCTGAAATCTATTTTAAAATTTAATACGCTTTTATTTTTGCGAATTCCGCGACTGGCTCAGGGGAGAGAAAGCTAATTTCAATTTCATTTAGTTCTGGCGCGATTCCATGCACCGGTCATAGAGTATATGAGCTCGGCTTCTAGAACTTGATATAACGGACACTTACGTAAACATAAATTGATGATGGACAGTTGGACACTTATTATAAAACCAATGACAGCCGATTTGGTCGAGTGGTAGTGGTGCTGCCTCTTGATCGACGGGTCCTGGGTTCGAATCCCAGCTGGGGCAAATATTTATGTAAAGAGCAGGGTCATGGGGGTTTGTGTCTGTCTTAATGGGTGTTCCGTGGGACCCATGACAGAAGGGAAAACCTTAGTGTGGGCCTTTGAGTGTATATGGCGTTTTAATGCAAAAATATTGATCTGCGAAGTTTGATGATATTTAGATAAATATCATCAAACTTTTCTATAATGTGCAACATTTCTATAATGTTTGAGTTCTTGCTGACCAAGTAGGCAGAAAATGTCATGTCTTACCGCGGATCAAGTATGTAGTCTGCTCTGCAATGCATTATTCTTAGTCTATGGTATGTAAGTGCAGTGCTACGGGGCGGAGTCCCTTGCGCTGGGCCTCCATAGCAGCTAGAGCAGGCAGATTACCCTGTCTGAGCCCCGATACCATTCCACTCAATCGCAAGAGGATTCCGCATTTTTATCGTCACCAAGTCCCGCGCTGCACTATGGAAAATTGGTCCACAATTGTAGAGGATTTACAACGTGTATTATTGCGACTCTTTTCCATTTCTAGATCGACTAGATTTACTCCCGCAACTTCGTTGGCGTGCAAATATACAATAGTCTAAAAGCCCGTATTACAGAAGGAGACTGAAGTCTAGATCTATACTTAAGTATTGATTGTCTCTTTCTCTCACTAATAATATGACAAAGACGACTGGTACTAAAGTATAGATCAGAGTCTGAGTCGCGTTCCTAATATGCCTAAGTAACAGAAAACATTAAAATGTAGTTTAAAACAAAGTATAGATTATATTTCTGCTAAGAAAAAAATAACCCAATGCTTAAGTTGTGCGATTAGTTGATTTGCTTTTGTATGGGAAGTCAAATTTTTTTTGAGAATCTGTTAAAAAATTCGTTGGGGAAAGTTGTTTTGTTTTATGGGGAGGATTACCTCCTAAAATTTCGCTAATTAATTTAAAATCACCCCATATGCTTTGTGATGGAAGGCACGACATATTACCACGTCATATTATTTGGTAATGATCGAAACATAAACCATGTTTCATCAGGCTTCCAGTGGAGATTAGCTGTGTCAGAGTTTTCTTATTAGCAAAATGGCCTCTGACAAAGTTTAACGACCGTTACATAAATACATATTTATACTTAACCTATTTTGCAAGAGTGGACACTCATATAAGAATAACAGTTAAAGGCTGACGTATCTCACAAGGTGATTTCTTCCAGTCAACCCATCGAGTGTGTTAATCACAGGGACGACAACGGTTCAACGTCTCCTTCGAAACTTAGAAAAGCTTGTGATAGATCAGCGGTTCCCAAACTTTTTTTTCTCATAGACCACTTTTAAAATTTTGCTGGTTCCGGTGGACCCCCTGCAGCTACATTCGTAACATTTTCCCAAAACTTGACAAAAAATATGTGAAGATGGAATTTTGCGTTGCGGCTTGCGGCTGAATTATAACTACGAATTAACAGTTTTCGGAAAAAAAGTGAGAATTGATTGGTTAACTAATTAATTGATAGTGCTGTGAGTGGATCTCAAAAAAGTAAAGTTGGGCAATCAAAAAGGTGATACCATCCAATTTTTTGACATCTACTCGCAGCACAAGGAACCAATTAATTCTTAGTTTAATCAGACCAACATTAAGTTCTTCACTATCGAAACCAGATAAACGTGGACCCCCGCTTACTGATTGTGAACCCCCATTTTTTGTCATGCCAACGTAGAACCCCGTCGCGTCTCTCGTGGACCCCTGGGGGTCCACCTGGACCACTTTGGGAATCAATGTGATAGATGGTCACTTATGGTCATCCAACAAAGTATCATATTCCGAAAACGTTGCTTAACAGATCGACCAATGGGGTATACGAGTGCTTCAATTCTGTATCACCAATTTTGTATCTACACCATTCGTGTCGACACGGACGCTCGGAAAGTCTCAGTGCATCCCTCTCTTGAGCTATTTAGATGACAGTGACGGGTATAGATATCCGAATATCCGATTCGAGTCGAATGATGTAGAATACGGCTGCTGAGCTTAGGTAGAGCAAAGATCAAGAGGGTGGCGGTGAGGAGACGCGGCTCTGAAGTTCGTTAAAGGCTGATTACAGACGCCGCAGTAACAAAGGCAAACTTCTGATTATCTCGTTACGCCAATACGACAACTTTTTACCCCAAACGTCACCCAAATTGGCTATATCAGGAATTACGGTCGCCACAACAAATATCTTTTGTATTTCAAGCTACAGGTAAATGAACAAAGTTTAATTTCGGTCTTGCTCGGAAATAAGACTTTTCAAATGTTAAGTCTCCAAAGTTTTTGAGATATCATAAATAACGAAAAAAGGGAAATTCATAAAATATTTTCGAAATAAGGTAGGAGTTGTTAATCTCTTTTATCCGGAATATTGACCTTTATGGTCAAGATTGAGGTCAAGAGTTAACCCATCTTATAATAATAATAATAATAATAATAATTCTATTATTATTATTATTCCCCTATCGTTTTGGCCGCAAGCCCGCGATAGAGGCAAAATCCCCAGAAATGGGAGAAGAAAATGGTTTTTCTCCAATAAAATAATAATAATAATATTACGAAACGAAGACGATGTAAAAATATTTAATAAAGAATAAGTAATGTAGCTAGGTAAAAACAAACTTTATTTTAAATAAGGGATACAGCATGTCTCGCATAGGTTAATGGAAGGTAGGGCTATTGTAAGGCTAATGCTTTTATGTATATTCAAGATCAGGTCATGCTTTACACTACCAGTTTAAGCTGAGCTCTGATTTATACTGCGCGCCATACAATAAATAATGACCAACACAAATAACTGCATCTGAACCTGTCCTCATTCAAGATCGCTTATTGCTATTGTTAAGAGAAAATCGATCGACGACACACAATACATCACTACCAGTCCACGCGATGTAGAACAGCACTATATGCGGCCCCTTTTGTCAGATCGTGTAGCTAGCTCGGAGATAGTATGTTTTGCATTGAAATAAGTAAAAAAAGTGTGGGATCATACATTTTAGTGCTACAAAATCGTCATGCTTACCTGCTAGCGGTGCCCCTGCTGATCAACAGACGAGACTCTGGCGTATTACAACCCGTAAAGAGTTTCTTTACTAGTTATTGGCGACTTCACCATTCTACACTTTCGAGTTCACGATTAACTTTTTTGTGGACGCCATTTCACGATTTTGTGGACGCCATTTTTAAAAGAATTGAACCGAATTGAAAGGTGTTATTAACTTAACACTATGAACTCTAACTTGTAGAAACTACGCGAAATGGAACCCAATTTTCGTGGCAAGTGAACCGGGCCACGAAATGCTCGTGGTCTCTGCCACTTATTGCCTGGCAAACAGTCGGACACCGCCAGCCACTTGAGACGAACCGGGATCGACTCCGGCGCCGAAAGTTTGCATATTGGCCTGCATTCGGCCACTAATGCATTCGTAAGTGCTCGCTATTGGACGTGTTATACCTACTTTAAGGATAGCCACTATTAGGGTACTATTAGGGTTAAGCAGAGGGTTAAACGCTTTGTGTGGTTATCCAACAGGGACCAAAGATTTTAGAGATCAGAGTGTTGGTACCACTATTAAACAATAAATTCAATATTGCACTGTTGAAGGTACACTGACGAGCAAAAATAAGTAGTCAGCTTCATGAAACAGCTAAAAGAATCTTATAAAAAGGTTTATTTTATACAATGTTTTGCTTATGAGTGATTAAATATTTCTAATATCGTTGTCTATGTAAGTGATTAGTTATTTTTAACCTGGAGTCAACATATTATGGCTTAGCAAATTTTTTTGACAGACGATTTTAAAATCTTACGGACGAGATAAAAAAAAAGATCTGTAGGAATATAAAACACCTTTGTTCGTCAAAATGTGTTTAACCAAAATGCTCAAAGCCAGTTTTAATCATTTTACCAATATCGTTGTAAGTAACATTGTTTCTTTTAAAACAGTCAATTACTTTCATCGCAATAATGCGATGAAACCTTGATTGACCTACAGGAAAACAATATTTTTGCCACGGGTGTGACTATCTGATTCTACCACGCATCTCACCCGACACGAACCATTAAAAAGCATTAAAATAAGTTAGTGGCATCTGAACGGGTGTTATCAAAGTTCTGAGATTTCACGGCGATCGATTCCTATTCGTTCCGGTCGCCGGACAGCAGTCGACTTGTTTGCATTTTTATTACTTCTTAATTTTCTCGTAAAATTTCCACGGAAGATTCATAATTAAAAACAAGGAACACTTATTTGTCTTGTTAAGAATCCAGAGGCTATTGCGGAGATTTGGGAGCTGTGGATTTCTGCATTTTGATTATAAAAACTTCTTTCTCTTCGCAGCTTGTTCCGTTTCGATTTCATATTCGTATCACCTTCACGATAGTCGTTTGATAACGTAACGTAACTGACGTGCATGTTAGGACTTAAAACTCCAAACGACTCATGAACAAAACCGTATGAAATTCTTAAAAAAAACGATTTCCCAAATTAAAGTCAATCAAAAGATTCTCGGGATTGTTGTTAAACCTCTTTGGGCATATTTTTGCTAGAATTTCAAAACATTTAATATCTTATGGTTGTAAGTAGGGATTAAATGCAATGTCAGAGCACTGTTTAGATAACTATAGCCATGTAAGCCGTATAGTGTGTGTTGATCCACGCTGGAGTAAAAGAAAAACTTGAATGTTCCAGCGGCCAACTATTCCCAGCAGCTCTAGCACGATAACGACAAACTCGCGCTCGGCTCACGTTGAAACTTCACTTTGATTGCGCGAGTGTCCCGTGCAAAGGCTTGCTCGCCCTATGGCGTTGTCAATGTTGACATTTTGACATAGGACCGTTGTCGCGGCGGTGCTGTCACTATCGTACTCGGCCTGCAGACGTACTGTAACCGTATTATAAGTGGGGCACGAAGGTTTTGCTGTGTTGTGGGCGAAAGGCTGAAAACCTGTCAAAACTATATTATACTCATATTCCATTTAATAACCTTCGGAATTAATTTCAAATGTGGCGTCAAGTGGTACTAGAACCACACGATGTTCTACCTACCCTGAAAGGAATTATAAGTGTGAGTGTACAGTATTCCGACCAGTCCTGGATTTGTCAATGGCCGTATAGGCCACGGCCCAGGGGCGGCAGCGTCCTAGGGCAGCAGATTTCAGAGGACGCTCACTCGATTACACATGCAGTATAAAAGTCAAACACTTCTTTATACTAATACGTTAAATCCCTATAGATACTCATTCCTATCGAAAATGATATTATAGATGATTTTGTTATTAAAAAAGTCACGTAAAATATTGTAATTCTTGTTTCTTTTTTACGCTCTTTTTTAGTGAATATTCATTCGTTTATTTAACTTTAGTGCTTTCCTTACTACAAATAGAAAATTATTATTTTAGGAAGGTACATGGGGCGGCGAAAAAAAGGGGCCTACACTCATAAAAAATATAAATCCGGCACTGATTCCGACCTTAAACACGTACTCAGTAAAAGCAGTACTAAGCCAGTCCTTAACGTTATTTATCAGGTGCTAAAAGAGGCAGATGTAATCCGGTACGAAGCAGCGTTCATCACTCGCTCTGCCCACCCCGTTCAGGCAATAGCGGGCGGCATTCGTCTTGATTACCGACTGCTAACGTCTTTACAGCTACCATTTGTCTTTTAATTCCAAGAGGGGCTCTTTACATGCGAAGATTGTATTTTATAATTCTTAAAATAAATCCAAGTTGTAAATGGGGACGTTATTGAGGATGAGGATGGATTGGAAGTATGTTTAATAAAATAGAGAATGGCAAAACTGCCAGTATAAAGTTCTCGTTGATCAGCAGCTCGAACACGATGGCGACAAATTCGCGCGGCGCGTCACTCGGCTGACGCTGAAATTTCACTTGGATTGAGGGCCCCGCGCAAAGGCTTGCTCGCTCTCTGGCGTCGTCAATGTTGACATTTTGACATAGGACCGCGGCGCATTACGTACGCTATCACCATCGTACTCGAGCTGCAGCAGGGTGCGTCGTTAGCAGGTGAGAATGACGAAATAAAAATACTTACTTGTCAACTGGCGCCTGATAAATTACTGCGAAAATTTAAATTGTTTGTAACACCATCAATTTAAAAATATATTTATCTATATATATAAAAATGGAACCCGATTTTCGTTGTCACGGCATCACGCCTGAACGGCTGGACCGATTTCGCTAATTCTTTTTTTGTTCTGTTCGTTATTATCAGGAGAAGGTTCTTATGAAAGAAAAAACTAAAAAAGTGCCACGGGAACGAAGTCCCGGGCGGAAAGCTAGTTAGAAATAATTATTATCCTTACTGATATTATGCGAAAGTAACTCTGTCTGTCTGTCTGTCCGTTTTTCACGCCTAAACTACTGAACCGATTTTGATGAAATTTGGTACAGAGATAAATTAGAGCCTGGGAAAGGACATAGACTACAGTTGGTTGGGCACGATATAACCTGTAGTCCACGCGGGCGGAGCTCGAGCGCTAAGCTAGTAAATTATAAGTAACGGAAAGGTTTTTTTTAAACACTTTAGCAGATGTAATGTTGTAGATTATAAATGACCTCATTGAAAGGTTTCAAATTAACTTTTTAATGAGGCGTTTTCTTTTCTAATATAAGTTAATGGTAGACCATTTTAACGACAGTTGCACGGTATTAGTAATTGGAACTGTTGGATTAACGGCAAGTTTCCATAACCCAAAGTGACATTTTCAGAGATGAATTTAAAAACTTTACAACGACATTTTTTTTTCCTGTTTTCCTTTACAGTAACAGTGTTAGTTAGTGTACAACTAGTATATAACTCAGAAAACTAGTCTTTACTTCAAGGCGATACTAGGATCGAACTCGGTATCTTACCTTACGAATTCACTGGCATGCAATACAGTACATAAATACAGGTAGGTGTGATATAACTATATTATGTCTCGCACATAACAGTACTACATAATATAATAGACACATAGTCGCTAGCTAAGGCAGGAGAAGCGATAGATCATGTAACGTCAAAGATATTTATGACCGAGTGACGCACGCGCCGCTGCCGCCCGCCCAAAGCGCGCCGCCCGCCCGACGACCAATTTCACGGTCGAACGCCCATGCCGCCGCCGGTCGGAAGGATTCAGGGGTATATGAAGGCTGTAGCTTTATGAGTTAGTAGATTGATAAGAAGATGAATGTGTGTCTGGTAAAAGGTACCACTTTGTATGGTAATAATAAACGAGAGCGATTAACGTTCTTAGTAAGTACATTCAAAGTTTTATTTTAATTTTATGAATACCTTGAAATGGTAGTTTTCAATTTTTCATAGTTATACTCGGTTCATAATAAGCTGAGCTGATGCCACTTGAAAATAGTAAGTGCTGCTATCTCGTTTAACTATTGTTTTACAAGTGGTTTGTATATTGTAGTGTAAAACAACACCTATTTTTTTAACCGAGTGGTCCATACTTTTCTGCAATTTTGTACCTGACTTGGACCCTTATCTTTTGTTAACAGTAATTGCCGCCTCAAGTGGCATCAGCTCAGCTTATTATGAACGGAGTACACATAAGTAATAAAATGTATACGAAAGTGTCAAATATCTCAGAAAATTAGATTTTTACGGAATAAATGTTCAGTTCACTCTATTTAACCGACTTAAAAAAAGGAGGAGGTTCTGTTTTACTATTGTTGTATTTTTATGAAGAAAAAATTTCTAACTCTAACTTATGATACATAACAAATCCTATTAAATAAAACTAAATAGGTCACTCACTGATTCGTCAATGCCAAACCCTTGGACCTAGAAAGTCAATAATAATAATAATTATAATAAAATTGTTTTTATTTTCTCCAAACATTAAGTTGTTTAGCACAAGGGTGTCTTTTATAACATAGGCAAGGAATAAGGGAGGATTTTACGAAATTCCCACTTAGGCATCCTGTAGTTAAAAATATTATCGCAACAATAAAGAAAATGTTTATTTCAATAATTTACAATGTTTATAGTGTAAGGTGTTGGAATCTCCTTTTAAGCAAAATAAATTACTTGTGATAGGAGAATCCGCTCTTCCATATCATTACAGCAGAAAAGCGTAAAACAATGAAGTATTACTGGCAGTAAGTATGACATGAGATATAAATTATAAATCAGTTAATTAACAATACGCAACAACTCATTTCAATTTGCTTCGTATGATCATACAGTCCAGAGCACATGAAACTTGTGCAACACGACTTTCGAAATAAACTGCCACGCTTAGAGTGCTCTCGACTGTACAAGAACGAAATGAAACTGCGTAACAGTTCCAAACAATTTACATCTCTACTGGAGACCGTTTATGGCATGTCAACAACTAAAAATACAATGTTATAAACAAAAAGTTGTGCCGTGACTAATCCCCAGACGGCGATATTGCAAACTACCCGCGTCCGAGGATAACTGGACGCGGAACTTTAATTTCTATTTTCTGAAATCATGAAGGTTTTGTGCTTAGAGGTTTTGTGCTTAGATACATAAATTTGTAGGTATGTTTGTCCGCAACACTCCTTTTTTAAGTCGGTCAAAAAGCAGAGGTTTTTTCATAGAAAAGAGAAAAAATATTGAGGTTTTTTTGTTTTATATAATATGTTATATGTATATTGAGTTACATTAAATTGGCTAGCGAAACTTGAGGAGCTGGTTCTCCTCATAGAACTGAACATCTTTCCTTAAAGATGTTGAAAAACAATTTTGCCTCTCTATGCAACTTATCAGCGATCAGCTATGCGATCAGCTGATTTGTCTTTGTAGTACTTAAGTGAATTTAATATTTTTAAATATTTTATTTAGGTTCCTTATTATTAAATTTATTATTAAAAGTCACCCCATATGCATAATTTTTGTTCTATGTGCGTATGTTTTATACAGACGCTTCGATATGATTAAGGGAGTCTTCTTAAAAAATATATATTTTTCGTACTTTCCCGGTTAGTACAGAGCTGGTTCTCGCAATTTTGTTTTACTTTAAAAACGTATAAATTTTAGTTTTAAGCGCAAACTTTAGGATTTATATTGAGAATACTAAAGAAAGTACTAAAGAAAGAATAGGTACTAAAGAAAGTGTGCGAAAACGCGGTTTTTCGAGTGCTGCAAACTACTTGGATATACGATACTGGTAGTGTTTGTAGTGTTCCTAACAACATATATGAATGTTTCAAATCAGATTTAGCCGTTAGTTTCCTTGTTCTAAACAATTACTCGTGTTTAATATGACTGGCGTAAAATCTACATACATTTCAGCGAAACCTCGATTGTATTTTGCAGGCAAGCCGCTGTCGTAGACTCGGGATCCGTCGCCGGGGTAATCGCGAGCGGACACGTTTTACTATGCTCTCGCCGACATTTACATATTATTCCTTTATTACTCCAGGAATTCATATGCTAATGCTGAGATATTTTCGGCCCTCGGCGACCCTAAGCCCTGCTATGGCCCTTACAGGTCGTAGTTATGTGGTTTGTCGCGAGCAGTTCATTGCTGTTAAGATTTTACGCTTTTCTGCTCCTTTTCTGGTTAAGGTTAAGGTTGAGGGCAGGTAGGGGGGGAGGGATTTATTCTAAATCCTATATTTTTATTCTAAGTTCGATTCTTCGGATCATTGGATGCTTTTTTTAATATTATTAGATGGGTTAACTCTTGACCTCAATCTTGACCATAATAGGTCAAAGATGAGGTCGACGATGGAGCGAGTTAACCCAGAAAATGCCTATAAAGGCACTGGTACTCCCACGCACTGACGGAACACAGCAAGCTGTTTGGCGTCGAACTTCGGTAGGAGGGTGGTCGCGAACCAGACGGCCTTCTACAGAGCCTACCACACCGCATGAGACCATAGGTCGACACCTCAGATTCAGAAAAAAATGAAGTGTCGTTGCCTGGGATGGATTACTAGGAGGCAGGTCTCATTTGTGTTTCCTTAGTCGCCTCTTACGACACCCACGGAAAGAGAATGGGTGGTGTAATTCTCAACCGATCACCACACGGTCAAATACATCCTTCTCTTGCGCTATGCAGATAAAAATTACAGGATTATTCTTATCGAATGTCCCTTGCTCCGAAGTATCGGTTTTAGACTTAGATATGTAATCATTGATCTACTTATAACTAGCTTTTTCCCGCGGCTTCGTTCGCGCAAAGAACTCTTTTAATTACCGATTTCATTCTTGACCCCTTAGGGGATGATTTTCGAAAAATTGCGAAACACGTGTCCGTTTATTTGCTTCAAGGTATTGACGAAGTTTCGAGTCAAAATGTCCAAAAAAATTGTTTTCTCCATACAAACTTTGAACCCCCATTTCACCCTTTTAGGGGTTGAATTTCGAAAAATCCTTTCTTAGTGCTTGCTTACGTCATAATCATAATACACCATTTTGTCAAATTTCAGCTTTCTAGGTCAAATTTCAACTTTCTAGGGCATAAGGGTTTGGGCTGGGCGTTGGTGAGTCAGTGAATCAGGACCTCCAATTTTATATATAAGAGAAGAAGATTGAATAGGCAGCCTTGTTGTAAGTGTTTTGTAGCTCATCACTAAATCAACAGATAACATTAGTTAAAATATAATTATGATACCATATAGACAAAATTAATAACAGCTAAAATATGTTTAATTGACGAATTGATTAGTAATTGCCAGTGCCAGTACCTTTATAGGCATTTGACGGCCGGTTTGGTCGAGTGGTAGTGACGCTGCCTCTTGATCGGCGGGTCCTGGGTTCGATCCCCAGTCGGGGCAAACATTTGTGTGAAAAGCAGATGTTTGTTCTCGGGTCATGGGTGTTTGTGTTTGTCTTTATGTGTGTTCCGAGGGACCCACGACACAAGGGAAAACCTTAGTGTGGGCCTTTGAGTGTGTAGCGTTTATTATTATTATTATTATTATTTTTTAATTGATTAGAATTATGTAAAATTTGTACACCGAATTCTTCGTTAGAATATATTGAGACCTGTACCAATTTGACATAAATTATAATATATTCTAGTAAATAAACGATTGATTTGATGATTTGCTTTGTTCTATGTACTTATGTCTTTTACTTATGTCCTTGTGTCGAAATAAAGTATATTGTATCGTAATCCACTTTGTTCCTAACGCTTAGTCCGTTTTTCCGATTTGGGGTAAACACTTGACCTAAATTCAGCAGCTCTAGCACGATAACGACAAACTCGCGCTCGGCTCACGCTGAAACTTCACTTTTATTGCGCGAGGGTCCCGCGCAAAGGCTTGCTCGCCCTATGGCGTTGTCAATGTTGACATTTTGACATAGGAACGCGTTGTTGTCGCAGCGCTGTCACTATCGTACTCGGCATGCAGGATTGTCTTGATGATTAGATTACATTCATTTATTTCACATTATCAATTCCAGTTACAATATTATGTCTTAGGTGATCATCAAAATGCCAACAATTAATATAAAATGTATGTGCAAATCAAGTGTAGTAGGAGTAAAAGCACTCGTGACTCCAGGTTTTAAAATTTTTCTCATAAAGTACTAGAAGCATGCAAATTGATCGTTATAATATAACTTCACCTTAACGGTAACCACTTGTAGTGTACCTACCCGTTTCAAGTGGAATATTCCAGAAGCCACGGATCAGGAGAGTTTGCAACTTACGTCCAATTAGCCTGCTACATACAGCTACGTATTACCTGGAAAATCTGGATGTAAGGACCTATAAGTTAGGCATTGCTCTCGTGCAGGTACAGACTTGTACGATTATTTTTTTACAATTGAGTAAATATTTTTTTATGTCTAAGTAGTTTTTCGCTCGTTCCCGAGAGAGTTTGGGAAATTATGTAGTTTATTCTGGGGTATGCTATTGAAAATATAGCTCTCGTAGCCCAGTGGAGCTCGCTGATCTCAACCGGTCAGTGAGGTTAAGCAACATACACAGAGGCAGGGAACCTGATGGGTGACCAAAAGTGGCAATTTATCACGAGCGTTTCCGTGCTTCGGAGGGCACGTTAAGCTGTCGGTCTCGGCTGTTGTCGATTGACTACAGTCGTTAAAACCATGTCAGGGGCCATTGTGCGGTTTGAAAACTCTGACTACAGAGTTAGCCAAGTTCGCCATACACTTGACTATACCTACACGATAAGAAGAAGAATATAGCTCAGATGAATATCTGGAAGCTTATTCCCTAACTGCGATAGAGATAATGATAGTGATTGCGATAATTCAATGTGATAGTGATACTGAATGCAATAGCAAAAGTGGATGTTGAAAATGAATGATATTTTACCACTGAATGATATAGGTATGACAGGTTTTCATTGGCTGATAAATTGCCAAACTACCAAATTCTTTCGTGTCTGTAACTAATTTAATATATTTGTCTCTTGTATATTCGTCTCGCTTTCTCGTTCATTTAGTACTTCCTGTCTGAAGTTTGCGATTTTCAATACATTCATTCTACACGGTGATCAACTAAATGACATGTACAGTAAAAATAAGTTAAAGAGAGATGGGGTTGTAACTAAAGTTAATTAAAGTGAGACAGCACGTAGCAACCAATACACTGACCTGAAAACAAGCTTTGTAACCAATATTATCATCTTCTTTTCATGATCCCATCTTTTAAACTTTTAGATAAAAAAATCTTCACATTTGAATTAGGTTCAGTACATACCTAGATATGTTATAAGTAATTCGTTAAACACTAAAACGTTAAAAGAGGATATTGCTCTGTATACCTGAGGTCAATAATTAAATATTGATGGCAATAATTACTTAAATGCTAGACTATAATTACGAGAAACTTATATTGTGCAAGCTGCCAACTCTTTTCTGGGATACTTTAAAAGCCAGTTAGTGGCTTTTGCTGTGGCTGAAAAACTGACAACCTATTTAAACCAATATTCATGTTCTATCTTATATTATGACCGTCAGAATGTAGGTTAGGTATGTAATTGTTTTACAACCATTATGATGTTCTGCTTACTCCGTCAGGGATTTAGGCTTCAGTGTATATATATGTTTCAATAAAATTTTACTGAAACTCAGAGCCAAAATGAGTTATCTAGCCATCCGAAACGTAGTAAATTTATGTTTTTCTTTCCATTAATTTCACTAAACCATTCATTAGTCAAAATAATACAAAATAAAGACAAATAGCATAGCACTATTTGCTTGTGTTGTGTAATGGTGCAGGCGCATGTAGCGTTCCGCATAAGACTGTGACCTTTGCCTCGGTACCAATGTGGTACTACCGGGCCTATTGCCGTGTTTCGGGAAAGGCCGGGCTCTAGAAAACAAGGCTAAGACATTTCTTGTTCAATAATATTTTTCCAAGATCAGTAATAAGTTAATAACTTGCTCCTCCCAGGTCTCTCATCTTTAAAAGAACTCGTCATTCTACAAAACTTCAATAACAAAACCTGGGTCTTCTTCTTCCTCCTGCTACTGTAATTGGATTGTAGAGATTACGTAATAAATAATAAAAATTGATTATTATTATTTTCTTTTTCGTGTTTTACTGCCAAATCAAATGAATCCCTTTGAGTACAGAACTCTAAAACACATAAAACTTTTTTTATTTTTCTATGAAAGAGGTGTCTATTGTTCATTTTACCTTTTTACTATAATTACTCTATGTTTATCAAAAGTGTCAAAATTTGTCAACGTCAGTCCACGTAGAAGTAAGTATTTTATTTGTAAATATGATATTTAAATGGTTATGTTATAGTCCCGTAAATAACAGGTTTTTTTACATTAGTAGTACGATAATACATCTATGTTATACCTACAACAGAAAGCAAAAAAAAAAACATTGCAAAAAAAATATTTTGTAAAGAATGGCAAACGTGCGCAGGGTTTTGAAACCACAACTTCAGGCACAAGCCACTCAATAACGTTTAAATATCAAGCTCTTCTTATATATACAATTTCTTATATATAAAATTGGACGTCCTGATTCACTGACTCATCAACACCCAGCCCAAACCCTCAGACCTAGAAAACTAAAATTTAGCAGAAAGGTGTCTTTTGTAAAGGTTGTAAGTACTAAGAAAGGATTTTTCGAAATTCAACCCCTGGGGTGATGAAATGGGGGTTCAGAGTTTGTATGGAGAAAACAATTTTTTTGGTTATTTTAACTCGAAACTTCGTCAAGATTAACCTTAAGGCAAATAAAGGGACGAGTGTTTCCGGATTTTTCGAAAATCAAGGTGTCAAGAATGAAATGGGTGAAAGCCGCGGGTAAAAGCAAGTCTATTATATTTACAACATCAAAGGTATTTTGCATAATTTTCATTAATAAATCTGTTTGCAGGGTAATTGATAGAAAATGACGTCTACACTCTAACTTCATCCACACAAAACCACGAAAATGCGAAGTTACAAATTCAAGATCAAACATTTGTAAATACCTCAAGTATGTATCTTATATATATATATACGAGGAACGACAGACAGTGGGCCAAGGCAGTCTCGAATGGTGGCCAATGGGAGCAACAAGGCCAATGAGCAGACCAACCAGCCCGATGGTCAGAAGATATCGTCAAAATGACGGGACCTCTATCGATGAGGTTAGCACAGAACCGTGACGATTATTGCTACAGAGAAGAAGCCCATACCCAGCAGTGGGTTGATGTGGGCTGAGTATAATGATGTACCTTATCAAACTATTTTCATGATAGCTTTTCGCGCGCGACTTCGTTCCCGTGGGAATTTGGAAAAATGATGTAGTACCTAGCCTATGCCACTCAGGGATAAATCAGCATTTTAATGGTGAAATAATTTTTGAAATCGGTCCATAAACGGCGGATAAATCGGTGAACATACATTAAAAAAAACATACATACAGTCGAACAACCTTCTCGTTTTTTGAAGTCGTTTAAAACTACAAATCTTCCCTCTTTAATTAAATATTAGTATAGATAAAAAGTAGTTATCTTTTACTTTACAAAGTTTTATTGTATTTCAGTTATCGAGACATCATCCAATTGCCGTCGAAGTTGGTACAAATGAGTGACATGACATATTATGAAGTTTTGAAACGTGGAGGTTCAAGAGAGGATATCAGCTCTTGAAAATAAGTAACAAAGATGTAAAATGACCACACTTGAATAACTTTAATGCTCTTTTATATTAAAATAAAATACATGAACTAAATTGAATTTTGATTTTTGTGCTTGGAGAAAATCTGTAAAAAAGAAACAATTTTTAAATTAACTTATCATATGCATTCTAAGATATAAGCACAAGCTTATATATGTTTGATATATTTTACTTTTATTATTAACGCGAGTGCGTCCGATTGTTTACCTATTCAATGTACCTAGTTTGTTTCACAAAATAATAATAATGAGTTTAGAATAATTATGACCCTACCCTGCTATAAACGTGGAAGCATGGAAGCTACAGTAGCTTCCATACTAGACTGGGAGTAATAGAAAAACATAGAATGTGCCAGCTGCCTACTATTCCCAGGCATACTGTAAAAGTCAGTAAGTGAGACGCGAGGGTTTTGCTGTATTGTGGGCAAAAGGCTGACAACCTCTCACCACTTACATCATTTTTCATCTTAAAACCCTCTTGAATATATGTCAAACGTGGCATCAAGTGGTTTTAAAACCACTGATGCTCTGCCTACCCTGATAGGGATTATAGGGATGAGCATATGTATATGTACTATAAACGTAAAAGTTTGAGACGGACGGAGTTTAGTTAAACCTTCACAAAAAAAAAACAATTCAAGGGATTTTGGACAACTTCACAGGAATGTAGTTTTTATTTTATTTATTTACTTAACTTAATGCACTAATAGTACAAGGGCGGACTTAATGCCCAATGGCATTATCTACCAGTTTACCTTAGGGTGATTGATGAGAGTGAGTGGTAGCCACACATTATCCGAGGTGAAAGATAAAATATTAAATTATAAACATTATACTTACGAAACTAAACATAAATAATAATAAACATAAATACATATGCCCTAATAAGTATATTATAAAGTGTCAAGCTTAGCGTGCTCTTGATAATATAAGTAAGAAAAATGCTTTTCTATGCTCAATACGATAGAGTTATCTTAATGCTGTAAGGAAGGTAAAGACTTCAAATAATATGTTTGTCATTATAATTTTTCAATTTATTGATTTTATTAGGAACACTTACTTAAAGTGCCTGTAATGTAAGTACCTTATCAAACTTTATTCATGATAGATTCCGACGCGGGACTTCGTTTCCGTGGGAATTTAGAAAAATGATATCCTAGCCTATGTTACTCGTGGATAATGTAGCATTCTAATAGTGAAAGATTTTTTAAAATCGGTCCAGTAGTTTTTGTGTTTATTCGTTACAAACAAACATACAATAAATAAAAATTTTATAAAAATGTTTACCGACTTCAAAATTAAAGGCACCCATTTAGATATTACTTCTTTTTTCGTTGAAGTCAACAACCAAGGCATATATCACAATATTAAAAATGGCTCTCAGTTCACATTTCTGCAATGTGTAATGGGATTTATATTTACAGATAAAACTAACTCAGAGGCAACGGAAAGGTTTAAGAAAATACGCTATTAGTTCTTGATTCACAGGGTTTTTTTTTGGTTGATAAGTACTATGTGAACCCACTGTTGGACTGAACAAGCTCAACCGAACTTCTTTTTGGAATCTTCAGTGGGTAAACACACTTCACACTTGACTATACCTACATGATAAGAAGAAGTGTGTTAAGACGTAAATATCATAATTTGGGAAACACTTCTTACTTCATCTCGTCATCGTTTTGCAGTTAAAACTTCGATTTCCAAAGAAAGGATTCACGTTAGGAAGTTCAGACATTGTCAAAATGTAAAATATGTTATTTTATTTGCATGTCCAGACGTTTGATATGATGAACATTGAATATCTGGAAAATGGTGTTAAATAATGATTTTAATACATTATTTAAAAAAAATCATGATTTGAGAACGTTAAAAATTAAGTGGCATACGAGACGACCGCCTGTATTGGACATATACGTACTAACACTTGGGTTGGCAGAGCGTCAAGCAATCAAAAATACTTAGGGTTTTAATATGATCCATAATCAGGGGTATAATGTATAATGTAGCCGGTTTGGTCAAGTGGTAGTGACGCTGCCTCTTGATCGGCGGGTCCTGGATTCGATCCCCAGCCGGGGCAAACATTTGTGTAAAAAGTAGATGTTTGTTCTCGGGTCATGGGTGTTTGTGTTTGTCTTTGTGTTTTCCAAGGGACCCACGACACAAGGGAAAACCTTAGTGTGGGCCTCTAAGTGTGTAGCGTTTATTTATTTATAAAAATGGTACAGCTTGACGATCTTTTGCAAAATGTTTGCACTTTTTTATATACAGCCCGCCGTGGTGGAAGCATATTTACTCGTAAGATGCATCATTATTCCCCCAAAAAATTCCAAAGTACCCACAAGTACGTATACATACGTTTACTTTGCTATAATTGCGTAACAATAATCATGTTTTTTATCAATCACACGAGAAAAATAACATAATAATAGTATTTCTCAGAAGTAAACAAACACCAGAACAATATAAAACAACCCCTTTTTCTGGTTAAAAGCATGTCAATACTTCCCAATATGGCTATTTCTATTTACCTCATTAATTTTTAAGAGAGCAGTATCTCCCAAATTACTTTTTCTTGTTAAATAACATTAGTATTTTTGAATAATTACAAAACATTTCATAAGAAATTTTCAAATAACATGAAAATAATTGACAAATTGACAATTACATTCATTCAATATCATTCAAAATGTCATTCTCTGTCTTTGTTCCAGTTATAACAGCTTGAGAATTCGGACAGTATAACGTGAAGTTGGCCATTTCCTGTTCCATCTATAATTTATTTGACAGTAATTGATTGCGATAAGATTGCGATACAGCTTGATTATCACTATCGCACTTAGAGAATAAGGTCCCTGTTCATAGTCAATTATTCGCATACAGTGACATGGTAAATATAATTTTGGTAAAATGTTTCATATGTTTAGTCAGATTACGACACGCAAAATATCAACATTTTGTCAGTTTTGGAAATAAAATTCGTAATCGATTTCCTAAATTCGATATTTAGTTTCAGCGTAAGGCCCTTAGGCTCATAAAGGCCTAGGAACCTAAAAAAATAGTATATCTGAATCTGTAGTATCGAAATATGAGCGTGTACATCCAGGCACATGAGTGGCACTTGAAGTAGCGTGGAACGAAACGAAAAGCCTTTGGTGCACACCATACTTATTTTGTACGGAATTTCGCTTTCCTTTAATCAGTATTTATCTATCTATCACATAAATCTTCATCAGTCCATATACGTCCACACTGCTGGAGCACGGGCCTCCCTCAATAACTTGAGGGGTAAATGCCATACTCACCACGCTTGGCAGACGGGTTGGCGAGGGTTTTGATATAATTTCAGAGTTTTCCTTCTCTGTGTGCAGATGAACTTGCTTGCATATTTACCTTAGTCGCCTTGTACGACACCTCAGTAAGAAAGAGGGTGGTCCTATTCTACTCTGCCGGGGACTCACGCGGCATATGTTACTGTGTAATTGTGTCAATTACTTCAGCGGTGGTAGCATAAATACTTGTAGTAAATCCACAGTTATAAATTAATTCGCGTACAGCAACACTCGACTCACAGCAATCGTATTTCCAGTTTAAAATTAAAATAACCTTTTCAGGTGCAGTTAAATGAACCGGGAGTTTTAATCCAGTGCGTGTTTACGTAGCTAGGTCTGGGAACGGCCGAAAAGACCGGATACCCCGAATACCGTATCATAAAGGTAAATCAAGACATGCGCCTTCATGTTATGGTAAAATTAAGAAATCAAGAAAATTCTCAACCGATTTTCGTGTTTGTGAGCTGGCTCGATAACTATTAATTTTGTTGTTGTATTAGTTTTTGGTAATAAAAAAATTATGCAGCATGTTGACTCGCGAGGTCTTCACTAGTTTTAAGCTTTTTAAAGTCCAAGAATGTGCATGGATATAACTTTACCCAGCAAAAGAGATCGAAATATCAAAAACAAAACTTTAAAATTTTTCGGATTTCGCCCTACCTACGCGTCACGATTCCCCAACTAAAATCCAAGATCACGGATATGAAATTTTCGGATGGCGGTCGGCGGATACGACGCTTGATGACGTGTCGGGCTTCGCACTACGCGGAGCTCGGCCTTCGGCTTCGTCCTATATATACAGCTCGACTTGGTCAGTATTTTTTTTTTATTATATATACCTTGCTCGGTGAAGCTGTCAAGGCCATCAGCGGCCAACAGCGTAGTCATACAAAAAAATAAAAAACAGTATTTTTATACGGGTTCCTTGGGGAAAGTTGTTCAATTTCATAGGGAAATTCACGCCCTAAAGTTTCGCTAACTAACTTAAAATTCGAATACAGCCATTCATTTTTCAGAATGTTTCTTTATTATTTTTTAACAGACATTGTGAAATGACGTCCCATCCCTAGTATTTACCGGCATTTAATCTCCATATTGGATTACAGGCGCAGCCGCGGCACGTCACTATACTTATTGCTATTTGCACCACTTTGTGATGCAGCTGTCGAATTGCCGATCCAAGTAAATGATGATTAACAAACCACTAGCTTTACGCATGTGATTTTGATTCCATGCAAATTTTAAAACGTTACCCGTCATAATTAAATTAAAATATTTTAACAATATGTACAATGTTACTTGTACAACGGTATCCTCCAGCAAAAAAGAGGGGTGTTATAAGGTTGACTAATTTTGAAGCGTTTCTTTTTGTTCGAAAGCCGACGTGATCTAGATGGTTCGTAGCTAAAATTGGTTCAGCTGTTTTATCTACACTACTATTATGAAGAGGAAAGATTCTTATTTTTGTATGTTTGTAACGAATAAACTCAATAAGTACTAGACCGATTAAAAAAAATTATTTCACCAATAGAAAGCTCTTTTATCAGCGGGTGACATAGGGTACACAATAAGTTATATGTCGGGGATGATACAACATTTTTAATTAAGAGTGAATAACCAAATAAACATCTGAATAAAAAGTAGCTGTGCGCATATTATAATAGCGTATCATGCTATTTTTTTTTGATGGTCCCATATAAATTTTATCGAAAATGATTCAGCGCTTTAAAAAAATCAACAAAAACAAAAAAATACTACAAACCAGAACATCATCTCAATAAATGAGTGACATTTGCGAACTGTTGTTGGGATTGAAGTCGGTGACTCATATGTTTTTATAACGTGGAAAATTATAATGTCATTACAGCAAATTAAGATACGTTTATGTATGCAAGGCAATGTTAACTAGAATAATATTGCATTTATTTTTATAACTGAGTCAAAATGAACGACGAATTCCAAATGCGAGAGTTCCAGTAACCCGTACAAATTCATCATTTCATTATTAGCAGCGAGAGGAACGGCGCCGAGTGTCAAAGCCTCTTAAAGCCTTTATTCAAATTTTAAGCTTCTAATTGTGAGCCTGAAAATTGTGAAAATTCGCTACAATTCATTAGTACGGCTTCTCAGGACTTGTTATCGGGAACTTCCACGAGCGTGTATTTCATTTAAATACAAAGCTGTTTAGAGTGTGAAACATTTTTTCATTTCTTGGATATTTCACACAGCGCCATCTAAACTAAGCAAGGGTTGCTAGGTAACTGACATACTACTTAATATGTACAGGGTTACTGGAAATACGTCAGGATCCCTTTGATAGAGATCATTAGCTATCTTTTTATTTATTTATTATAAGATGGGTTAACTCTTGACCTCAATCTTGACCATAAAGGTCAAAGATGAGGTCGACGAAGGAGCGAGTTAACCCAGAAAATGCCTATAAAGGCACTGGTACTCCTACGCACCGATTGAACACAGCAAGCTGTTTGGTGTCGTACTTCGGTAGGAGGGTGGTCGCGAACCAAACGGCCCTTTACAGAGCCTACCACACCGCATGAGACCATAGGACGACACCTCAGATTCAGAAAAAAATGAAGTATCGTTACCTGGGATGGATTACTAGGAGGCAGGTCTCATTTGTTTCCTTAGTCGCCTCTTACGACACCCACGGAAAGAGATGGGGTGGTGTTATTCTCAACCAATCACCACACGGCAAAAAAAGGATGATATCAAATCATCCTCGGGTAGATGGGGCAAAAATTTACAAATTTCGAAAAAAAATCCTCTTTTTTTAGAAAAGTGGGTTAAACTCTTTAAGTTTTAAAAAACTTGGAAGAGGTCCTTTCAGGGATAAGTCCGCCTTTGCAAATAGCTATATTTTTTTCTATTAGTATGTATGAATGTTCATCCTTTATTGCACAATAAATATTTACAGGAGCAAAATATCTTATTACAGTGAACATTACATTTTTCTTAAAATAAGCCAATAACATTTCGGTTTTTTGAGTCTGTCTGTTCGCAAAGATGCATTCTTCCCCCGAGAAGAAGAATTTCCCTTTTAAAAAAAGATGCATTTTTTCCTATTTCCTTCGAAGGACACGTGAAGCCGTCATGTCCTGGCTGTTGTCGATTGACTACAGTCGTCAATCAAGTCACAAATTATTTATAAAGTTAGTTAGTCACATACTTGATTATATTAACGCGTTAAGAAGAAGTAGACAAGAAACTCGGGTAGATACCAATTACTGGAACTTTACATAATAGTTAGGTCGAGCAGGTATATAATCCAAGTTTAATTTAAAAGAGTTCGCGACGACGCCGCCTCCGTCGGATCGGTTAAAGTAAGGACGACCAAGCGTAAAACTAAATTAGGACCTGGATTCAAATCCCGATAGGTATTTAGTTGAGAGAGTCTCATAGCTATCAGGGATGGACTCGGGAACTTTTTCACTTTAACTATTGGATTTTGGATTGCAAGCATACAATCCGTCAAATGAATTACCAAAATTAGATAGATCAAAGATTGATGAAGAGATAGGTACGAGTATGATGCGAGCGAAGGGTTTTTAAGTGGGCGCTCTATAGGTAAACTTAGATAAAAAGTTGGCAACAAACCGAACAAAAATCTAATTATACCTATGACGTGTCGAGTCTCGGTAGGTTATGCGCGGAACTGTTAGGGCTCTTTTACGCGCGTACTTTTCATATTTCTACAAAATTCCGAAAATTCCACAATATCTGTATTTTCTGTCCCTGTTCTTCACTCTCCCCTTTCAGGGGCATGGCAGCACATCGTTCTCGGGCCAATCTCAGCCTTGCTTCCTTGCTGCATCTCTTTATTATGAGACACGCTCGCAAATTCTTCCTTATTTAATTCTTCGTTCTTCCTTCGTGCGTGCCATGCCCCAGAATGGGAAGAGTGATACAGAGGGGACAGGAGATAAGCAAGAGTGGTGTGATTTTGTAGGGAGTCAAGAAAGTACTCGCGTGGAAGAGCGCTAGAGCAAATTACGCGGGTAACCCCATCAATTCGGTCCAATAACCGCTAGGTTAGTGGAACCATGGGTTGGTGGAGGGTCTGCCTCCTCCTTATTCCTTATTTAACCCATCCTGGCAGAACTCCTAGAAGGAAAGATTCTCTTAGTAACCGTGAAAGATGGGTAGCATTATCTTTAGCAGCAGTTTTCCGACCTTACATTCGATTGTCAAATAAAAGCCAAGCGTTAAATTATTTTGAAGAGGTTTCCATCTAGTACAGCCCTGGTGCCACGGCCAGTGATCTTAGTTTCAGGGCGGTCTATATTGAAGGAGTTCGTTCATTTGCATCGGGACTTTTTTCACGGCTGCTTGGCTTTAATTAAAAATAGAATTACCTACAGGGACCAGGCACACGATCGCGGAACTCATTTCATTACTACCGGTATCTACCTCGCAAGGTAAAGGAAAAGGCAGAAAATTCTACTGAATGGAACAAATATTTGCTGGACCATTTGCGGACATTTGCAATGGGCTAAAAGTAGAACATAATAAATTTAGAAAAGTCAGTAGGAATCTCAAATATGCCACGGATAGGTAGCTAGACAGTTCTGAAGAGCACAAAAAAGATGAAATATTTTTCCTAGGTCAAGAGATTATCACTAAGTTTAAAATAAATCAAACGCATTGAATTCGCATCGCAATATTCGACACTACAAAAACAAAATTATGGTCAGTAGGTAAATATGGAATAATGGTTTGTTATCTTTGAATTATCTGTGAATTAGCTTTTAAACGATTTTAAGAATTGCAGTTTAAAGGGCTCTGAAAAGTAAGCTAAATAAGTAGGTAGAACAAAAATTTTTTGAATTGTTAGGTGAATTGTTAGGTGAATTTACGAAATGATTTTTACGCAAAACCTATAGGATAATCAATCCCATTTACACTTTAACAGGATCCTCAAAGTTTTTAAAAAACAAAAGGAAGCTCAAGGTGGTAACGCCAAGTTCGTACTTAAGAAGCTGTCATAAAATTTACACCAATTTGGATTCAGGCTTGGCTGGCGGCAGTGGAGAGGACTCGTTGTAACATTGTCGCCGTATAATCGCCCGGTAAAACGTGTGTTTTACTATACGACACACCCCTCTTGTCTACATGAGTTGTGGAGGCACGGCAGGGCAGCTGGCAAGTTCTAACTATTTTGAAAATATCAACCACGGAATCATAGAGTGTGTGGCTATGCAAACATTGTTCAAGGTTCGAATATTATATATTAGAATTTATTTATTTTTTTACTCTGTGAGACGGATTTTGCTATTTGATACGAATTTAGAAAACAACAGATAGTAGTCTATAGTTATTTGCCATCGACTTGCTAAGAAGAAGTAGTCAAAACTTTGATTTGGTGTCTAAATAGCGATGCTGGAGCATTGAAGGCTACATTTTTATGTATTCCAAGTTGTAAGTATTGTAAAAAAAATTACAAAGTGTATCGGGGTAAAGATTTGTATAAGAAGAAGATGTCTCGAGTGTCAGTCTTTATTTTGTCTTTTCTACCTGTGATCAAAAAGTAGTGATAATGAAACAGAAAAAAATATATTTTCTAAATAAGAAAAATTTATTTTTCAACATAGTATCCTTCTCTATCTACACACCGAGTCCAGCGTTATTCCAACATTTCTAACTCTTTAAAAAAAATGATTTCTCTTGGCCTTCCAAAAATCCTTCCACGGCCTCAATCACTTCATTATCATCGGCATATCTATTACCACGCAAGTATTCTTTTAGTTTTGGAAAGAGATAAAAATCACTGGGGGCCAGGTCCGGCAAATAAGGTGGGTGATCCACTAATTCGAACCCAGCTTGTTGAATGGCATCCAGTGCAACAGCAGAAGTGTGAGCCGGCGCGTTGTCCTGATGAAACAAAATGACTTTTCTGAGTTCGCCTCATCTTTTCTCTTTTATAGACTCTCTCAATTTAACTATTAAAGCTGCATAGTAAACGCCTGTTATTGTGTGTCCCTTCTCAAGATAATCAATCAATAATGTTCCTTTGGAATCCCAAAAAATTGAGGCCATGACTGCCTGCCGATGCTGTGGTTCGAAATTTCTTTGGAGTTGGTGACGGCGGGCGGTCTTTTCCACTGTAAAGATTGTTGTTTTGTCTCTGGATCAAAATGGTGAACCCATGTTTTATACATGGTGACAAATCGAGCCAAAAAACTGTCAGAATTCACATGAAATCTGTCCAACCGGCGCCTTGAAAGATTGAGTCTGATTTTCTTTGGATCTTCTGTTAACATTCTGGGTACCCAACGCGCCGAGACTTTTCTCATATTTAGATAATATTTTAATATTGATTGGACACCGCCATATGAAATGCCAGTTTTCTGGACTAAATAACGCACTGTAACTCGACGATCGTCGAAAACAATCTTTTCGACTTTTTCGATGTTTTCCTGCGTAACTGACGTCAATGGCCGGCCCGAGCGGTGCTCATCTTCTGTCGATGTCCTTCCAGTCTTGAATTGAGCTGACCATCTTGCCACAGTAGAATATGGCAGAGCAGACTCACCTAAAGTCTCCACCTAATCACGATGGATCTCTTGCGTCGTTAACTTTTTTAAACTGAGGTATTTAATAACGGCTCGCACTTCGTTTTTCGCCATAATGAAATTTTACGTCGGAATTCGTCTAACAACTAGACACAGTTTCTATGTTTCTTAAAATTAAGACTTAATTTTTTGTATCTACCCTTGTAATGAAATGATCTTTAATTATTGGTATGAATGAGGAAATTATGAATTGTACAAGTGGGTCATTATCACTACTTTTTGATCACTCCTTGTATATTATACGATGGGTTAACTCTTGACCTCAACCCAGGTTTCCTTGATTCAAAGGTAACGCTACTAACTTCATTCTCAAAACTGTCTTTAAGAGATAAATGTCTCTCGGACTGAGATACTTGCTAAGAGCAATAATTAATAGTGACGTCAATTACCGTTTGGGACAAACATTTTGTGTAATTGTTCTGGGATCGGATTATGTTTAACTTTTTTCGTTTTTGTGATCTTGTAATATGGATTTCTGTAGTCTCACATAAATAAATAATAATTATAGTAGCTCCTCGACGCAAAAAGAGAGGGGTGTTATAAGTTTAACGCGTCTGTATGTGTATCTGTGTATTTGTGTTTCTGTCTGTGGTATCGTATAGCTCCCAAATGGATGAACCGATTTTCGTTTAGTTTTTTTTTTGTCATAGGTAATGTTATCCTGAGTGTTCTTAGCCATGTTTCATGAAAATCTGTTCAGCCGTTTAAAAATTATAGGTAATCGAATGTCGGGGGTGATTAAAATTTTTTAATTTTAGTGTTATTGAAGTCTTGCCGCACTTCACATTGTGATGTTTCGCCGTACACTTGTCTCGGTCTTGATTGTCGCACGTGACAAGAGACCATCCCCCCCCTGGCCCCGCACCGGAAAATTGGATAGCACCGGGAATGCACTCGGAATTGCTTTCATTTGGATCATTTTATTTTTGTAGGTTTTTTGCCAACCCCGTGTGTCGCTGAAAATAAAAACGATCTCATTTTACTTTTACTCAATTTAATTTAGTTAAGTAACCACATGGTACCGTTAAGGATTGCAGTTATAAACACATTATTAACGCCCTGTGCATTAAAGTTAATATTACTTTAAATATCATACTGTCAGTCTCCGTCTTGTTGACGTAGTCAGGGACAGCATTACATTTAAAGAAACTTACTGGCAGAATATTAGCGCCCAGCGCCTTTTTGGTGTCACTGTTATAATTTTTAAGAAAAAATATTGTCTTTTTTTAACATTATGGCCTGGATACGAGTCCTTTAAGCCAAGTACTATTTTGTGTTAGACAATTTGATATAATTTCACATATTTTATAAATCCTAATTAAAGTTTCATTAATTTATTCAACTAATGGACTGAGATCCCAGGGCCGCCAGACCTTACTTATTTTCTCATAATGAAATGTGTGGGAAAGAGTATTAACATATGATTAGGTAGGTACTTGCCAGTCTGGGCCGACGAGCAATTTTCAGCTACCAGGTTCTGAAGGTACTTCCAAACATTACTCACTTGTCCTGAAGTCTGGGTGCACGAAATAGTATGTGCTAGTTCACTGAACACCATATAAAAAAAATCACGGCTCAGATTGTAGGTACCATCGCATAATTTACTTGCGAACTGTAAAGCGTCTGGCAGGAATTACAGCCGACGGAAAGTGTCTGGCGGTGTTGATCATTAATTTTTATATTTAATTAATTATATTCTATAAGACATCAGCACCCAGACTTCAAGACAAGTGAGTAATTTTTGGAAGTACCTTCAAAACCTGGTGGCTGAAAATTGGCCATCGGCCCAGGCTAGCAGGTATTCATATGTTAATAGTACATATTAGCACTACTCTTTCCTACACTTTTGGTTACTGAGAAAATAAGCAAGGTTTAGCGGCCCTAGGATCTCAGTCTATAAGTATAACGAAGGTTTCTGCAACTGAGCGTAAGGCTGTTTTATATAGGGTTAAATTAGTTAAGGAAACTTTGGGGGTAATTCTCCCCATGAAACTGAACAACTGTTACCGAGGAAATATGAAATTCTTAAAAAAACCAACTTCCCATATTAAGGCAAATCAACTGATCCCTTCCATGCTGGACTAGGAGTGAAAGAAAAGCTTAGAATGTGCCAGCTGCCAACTCTTCCTAGTTATACTGTAAGAGTCAGTAATTGGTATGTGAGGTTATTGTCATATTATAGGCGAAGAGCTGACAATCTTTCACCACTATATTTATGTTCCCTCTACGAGTAATAACTCTCAGAAGTATGTCAAACGTGGCGTCAAGAGTTTTAAGAACTACATGATGATCTGCCTATCCCGACATATAACCCGTACGAGTAAAAAAAAATAAAAATTTTATTTTCAAATTTTTTTTTTTTTTTAATTTTAACTTGAGACATGGACCGACGACGTCATCTTCGGTGTACGGAATGATAAAATATCGAAAGAGAGTCGAGATACGTATGGCCAACTGATGCAAAAGTTGTATAGAGAAGCAAAAAAGTTTGGTTGTTTATCGAACTTTGGCCAACATTCGAAATCGCTCATTCAACGAAAGTTAAAAACACGTGATAAGACACCCCGTGTGATATTTCGTGACTTTTCCCAAACCCCTTCCCCCCTTTTGAGCCTCTAGTGATTAATAGACGATTCCTAAATAGGTAGTAAAGATAAAGCGCTCATAACATCTCACACCGCATGGCCGGCGTAGCCAACATTCATCACCGAAATCGTTCACGACCGAAACAATTGCCGCACATACCAAATTACATTTCCAATTCATGAAGGCAGTTATCCTCCCTCGCGCCTCACCTTGCGATCTTTTTCTATGAATAATTTTACCAAGAACTTGTTGACTTAATTTTATATCGGTTTCCTTCCTTTTAGGGGTCCCTTTTCAATGTGAACATTTGGAAGTAACTAGGCCGTTTTTGGAAACGGCCACGGAACGGCGGCAACGGCGGCGGAGACTCACGGGCCTTTTACTTTATAGATTAAAGTTTTTCACGCTCAACGGTATCTGCATATAATAAAGTACCCGATTATATTAAATGTCTGCCAATTACTAAATTCCGAAAGGCATTGACAGTTTGGCTGGATGAAAGATGTTTCTACAGTGTCCAGGAATATATAGACTGTAAAAATTAAATTTAAGTACATTTTTGACATTTAATATGCTTTTAGTTATATTTTACGTTAGACCAAATATTTGCGCGCCTGCAAGCAGGCTGGATACATTGACTTTATATATTATTGTAACACCTTTTTGTACTTGTATTCATGCAAATAAATGTATTATATTCTATTCTATACATATATGCGGTGTTTAATTATTTATTCAGCTCAATACAAATAAAGACTTGTCTAAACAGACATTAACTTAAGGCCAATTAAAGAGTGATTTTAAATTTGTGAAATTTCAGAAACTTTATGAAATTGAAAAACTTTTCCGTAGAAACTATATGTCATTCCCAAAAAATATCGACCTTTCCATACAACGGCAAATCTGCTGATCGCATAAGTTGTATGGAGAGGCGAAACATTTTTTTAATATTTCGACATAATGTTGCTAAGTCCTAAGGGAAAGTTATTCAGTTTTGTGGCCTAATTCACATCCTTGATTTTCGCTAATTTAAAGTCATCCGATATGGGGTTGATTTTAAATAAAAAACAACTGTTTTTTTAATTTATTTATTTCGTACATGCAAAACTTAATGACTATATAACAAAACCCTGTTTGAAAGCCAGAGACAAGCGACTCAAAACAATAACTGGTTTGGCAGTAGCAACCCTAATAGGCAAAAGCCTGTAGCTACGGAGATGCAGAATTATTAGCGGCAGGCGCATCTACTGCAACGGTGTAAAAAAGAAATGCTAATTATGTTGAAATAGAAAATATATATATATATATAAACGACTCCGACACAATTATTTGCCCTGACCAGGAATCGAACTAAAGAACGTCGACTAAGAGGCAGCTCCACTACCACTCAACCAAACCGGCCGTCATTGTGGGTGCTCTTTTTTATATCTTATTTTAAAATTTAAAATTAAACTCAACGAGTTGACGTAAGCAGAACCCATGCAGTTAAATTGGTAGCAACATAGATTTTCTCTTTTTGCATTCGCATTCAAAACATTATCAATTTTAGAATGAATTTGTGGGATATGGGTATGGGATGAATAGCATTGCTGTTTTTAAATAATAGCTTTATTTTTACGTTTTGTGTATTATAAATGAGATGGGTATAATAGTATATGTATTATGAATGGAGAATAACTGTTGATCTCATTGTGATGCATTAAAAGTTGAACTCCTTATGAGGTCTTTGAACATCGCGGCAGCTCTTAGATCTTTTAATGTTTTATTTTTAACTAGCTTTTCGCCTGGGACTTCGCTCCCGTGGGAATTTTTTATTACATTTTACAATGTTTTAAATCATTATTCTGGTATTCGGGACAGAGACAAATACAACAAATCAAAAACCATGAAAATCGGTCCAGCCGTTCTCGAGTTATAAGTGTTAGAGCAAAACCCGACTTTGTTTTATACAGGGCTTTAGCTTGGCTTTAGGTACCTATCTCTCTTTCAACCTTTCGGTTGGTTAATCAGTCCATGAAACTGAACAACTTTCCCAAGGAACATAGGTCAAAATACGAAAAAAAATGTTGATATGCTGATGATACAAAATGCGCTTATGCTGATGGAAATCAACCAACCGACTGATTAACCAACCGAGAGGTTGAAAGAGAGATACCTAAAGCCCTGTAGATAAAGATTCTATGTTAGAAGTTAGAAATGTGTTTTATTATTATAAGTACGTCTGTAATACTGGGCGTCTCATCGAACTGGGAATAATGTAACACCTTATACATAAGTGACTTGCAATTGAATTTAATTATTGAATTAAATTAAATATAATCTGGTTGTTACACCGTGCAATTAATTTGAATGTGCTCATATTGGCTTGTATAGCCGATTGTAATGATGATCAAATGAGATATTATCCTTTACTATCTATCCGCCCGGGACTTCATTCCCTTAGGAATTCGGGAAAACATGTTCTAGCCATTGATCAAAATTGGTCTAGCTGTTTGAGCGTGAAGAAGTAACAAACATACAAACACACACAAACATACAAAACTTTCGCCTTTATAATATTAGTGTGATGTAATTTGATGTGTGTACAGTATACTACACACATCAACGCGGTCTAGGGATATTGCACGATTTTCCATACAAAAGAGGTCTGTTTGAGAAGCTATAAAAGCATACTCGAGATACATGAAGAGCTATAATTTTCAGACGAGCAAGTACTAAACCTGAATTTTCAATTCTAGTTAATAAATTTTGTTTTACTTGAAATTTGAGAAAACATGACGGAAACGAAAACGGAAATACACTTTTTGCCTGCTTTTTGTATGAAAATAGTCGAATTTACGCAATTTTTTTATCATTTTCGTCACGTTTTCACAAATTTCAAGTAAAACAAAATTTATTGATTAGAATTGAAAATTTAGGTTTAGCATTTCTTGTCTGAAAATTATAGCGCCCCATGTATCTCGAGTATGCTTTTGTAGCTTCTCAAACAGATCTCTTTTGTATGAAAAATCGTGCAATATCCCTCGACCGCGTTGATGTGTATATTTTGATTTGGTAAAATATAATGTGCTCGGCTTATAAAGCCGATTGTAATCACCATTAAATGAGAATTTATCCTTTATTATTTACAACCAAAATGTGTATGCTTTTCTCGCTAAGCGGCCTCTGTAACAAAGCCTTGTCCACTTTATTTTTAAAGTAGATTGTGACTGAAATCTTTTCTACTAAAACCTAAGTGCAGATTGGTTTGCAGCTAGTGGGCTAGAGCAGCGAGCAGTAAGTGCAGCGTAACGGGGTGAAGTTAAGCCAGTATTCAGGTGCTCTGCCACCAAACTCCGGCCTAGCCTACAGTATAACTATGGAATAACTCTGTAATCAGCCATTCCTATGCAAATTCGCTCCCTGAAACAACTATGGCTTTATATAAAGGAGTTAGTTGCGGTACTTACGATGGCGTAGATGCTTTTTGTTGAAGTTCTTTGATTTTCAATGTATTAAACTTTGAGAATTTGAGTTTTACCTTCTACGCTAGATGGCGCGAGCGACAGGGGCCGTTCAATTACGCGCTGTGTGTCAAAGGGAAGATTGTAAAAAAAAAAAGAGTTATTATACTATCTCACTCGTTATTGCAGTTTTTTACAAAATTTCAATTGTGGCGAGGTTCATGCGTCTAATTATGCTGATGGCAGCCACATTACAAAAATAAAAACAAAACACTTTTCTAACATAGAGATATCATTTTCCTTCCTCGTTATGGTGTTAGGTCATTGAACAATGAACATGCTTTCATCTGATAATTCTTCCTCTCGCATATCCTCATGACTAACATGTGGCCGAATTCTTACATTTATGATTGAAGAAATTCCCAATTTATACAAAGAAAATCATTGAAACCATTTCCCAAGTCATAACAGAGGCGTGAATTTATTTTAATATATACATAAATGATTAATCTACGAATACATTATTTTCTAATATATTTTGTATCCTAGATTTAGGTGGTATACATTACCGCGAATATCGAAGTTACTGCCAATGTTTGGAGCGGCGCGGGTGCAGGGTGCGGTGCGCGGGGCGGGGTCCGCCTGCAGTAAGTGAATTTTCCTCTTTATGCAGCCACTTGACTCGCAGAAGGTTTTATCCTTTGATTACAGTTGGAAAGTTCCTCCGATGAGCCTCCGGGGCCTCTGAGACATTCGATACACTCGCTATTATCCACCCATAATAAAAGATCTTTTCGAGAAGTTTAAATTCTTGAAACTTTTTGGATTTCTGAAACACGATTCATACTTTGTGTCGATCTAATTTGCTAATGCTTCCACGCAGGAACTTAGAATGTGCCAGCTGCCAACACTTCTCAGGATGGTTGTTTTTTTCCGAACTTTGGCCATCATTTTATGAGGGACTTACTCCACCTACCCTCTGTGCATGTAACCACATGTCCTGACAACTGTTTAAAGATCTTTTCTGAAATTGAAATTTTGTAGCCCTGACAAAGAGGGATGTTTGACGATGGTATTTGTGTTTCTGTGTATTTGTATATTAGTGTGTCTGTCTGTGGCATGATAGCTCTTCAACGAATGTACCGATTTCGATGCGGTTCATTTTGTTTGAAAACTGTCGTGATAGAGATGGTTCTTAGCTATTGTAAGCGCTACTGCGCGTTTGCCACAACTTTGTTACATTGTTACTTATTGGCGAGGACCGTGTTGGGCCGTGTAATGATCGGTTGAGAATAACACCACCCCATTTCTTTCCGTGGGTGTCGTAAGAGGCGAATGAGGAGACACAAATGAGACCTGCCTCCTATTAATCCATCCCAGGCAACGACACCTCATTTTTTTCTAAATCTGAGGTAACGTCCTATGGTCTCATGCGGTGTGGTAGGCTCTGTGAAGGGCCGTCTGGTTCGCGACCACCCTCCTACCGAAGTCCGACGCCAAACAGCTTGCTGTGTTCCGTCAGTGCGTAGGAGTACCAGTGCCTTAATAGGCATTTTCTGGGTTAACTCGCTCCATCGTCGACCTCATCTATGACCTTGGTCAAGATTGAGGTCTTAAGAGTTAACCTTATAAGACAAAAAAAAAACCTGTAATTGGCTTTTTGTAACTAATGTTTTTTTTTTTTTTTTTAAACGCTACACACTTCAAGGCCCACACTAAGGTTTTCCCTTGTGTCGTGGGTCCCTTGGAACACACAAAGACAAACACAAACACCCATGACCCGAAAACAAACATCTGCTTTTTACACAAATGTTTGCCCCGACTGGGGATCGAACCCAGGACCCGCCGATCAAGAGGCAGCGTCACTACCACTCGACCAAACCGGCCGTCAAATGTTTGTATTTAAGTTTTGCTTCTTAGCTGTTGGTCTTCCTAAAATTGAATAAATAAATAATAAAAATAAATATTTGAACAAAATTGTTTGAGCCGTTCAAAAGTTATAAGCGATGAATGTCAGGGGTTCAATAACTCTTTTAATTTTAGAGTTAAAAGTTTTTAGTGATTTGAACAGATTTGAATTTCGAATGTCATTATTTTGACTTTTTTTTTGTTTTATGCCTTTGACATGCATTTTACAGAGCAGCTTTGATAGTACAGCTTGTAGTATTTATTTTCTAGCTCGTACCTTTCAGAGTCAAGTCACGTGTTTCACCGGCGCGGCGTCTTCGAGACAGCAACGCGGTACAACACTGCACTGAGCCAACTCACTTCATTACGAAAAACTCCTGTTTTCAACTCTATGTGGCTATGAAATCAGAGTTTTGCAGTTGCTCGAGCGGTTTTTTGAAGTGAAAACTTCTTTAGCAGCGTTGTGCACTTTGAAGTATGGGTAAATAATTTTAAACTCGTGACCCTGTTCGAAAATTCGTAAGTTTTCACTTCTGCCGGCACTCCCGGAGTGCAATCCGTTGTTTTTTTATAGAGGATTTAGTCATCCCGGGTCATTAATGTTCAGAAGGCCCACCCGATCGCGGTAAGTTTGAACGTGTTTACCAAAGCTAAACCGATACGTTTCTTTTTTATTCAGCCCACAATAGAAACGTTGGATACAATAGAAACGTGAGCGATTTAGTGTTGGTAAACACGTTTAAACCGCAATCGGGGGGCAGTTTACTACATACATGTCCTCTGTGCTGTTACGATAATATAATAAGAAAACGGGGTAACCTGATGAGCTGGCCTCTGTACTATGCTATGCATATGCATGACGCATAGGATGAAATATTTTTTTAATCTTAAAGAAATGAAAATGCGAGAGATTTGTCGAATTTGTTAAAATTTGATATTTTGTCGGTGATCTTGCACAAGAAACCACCAAATCACCAAATCTCAAATTTCGCTAACTAATCTAAATATCATCATAATGGGATTCAATACGTTCTTCAGGATCCTGTCTTTGTTTCCGCAGGTTTCGTGGCCACAGGTCCCTCGCTGCCATAGTAAATATTTCGTTGGCTTTATTTAACTAAGACTCGGTGGTTGATTCGTTCTATTCGTCAACAAAACAGCCAGTGTTCTATTGTAAAGATAAATCTTAGAGTTCGTTCTTCGTTTAGTGGTGTGATCGTGACTTTATATTAGTTTAGCGACATTTTTTAGGGGTGATTTTTCACATGAAACTTTTCCCTAGAAATAAAACTAAATTGTCGCCTTCTAATTCATAAGGCCAATCAGCTGTTCGCTCGAGTTGTATGAAGAGGCAAAAAATTGTTTCATATTTTGACATAAGGTCCTCAGGGAAAGTTGTTTAGTTTGTGCGATGATTGCTTTACAGAATAAAGAATACTACATCATGATTTAAATCAGTCAATATGTCAACCCGCCCGTTGTCATCCTTGGTGCAACACTTGCGCATATACTATAAAAAAACATGGCTTCCTATGTTTGACAAGTAAACTTTAAATAAAAAAGCTTTTGTCATTTGTCACCTAACCTCCGTATAAATTTTATTTATGCCAAATGTCAAAGGTATATTTTTAAAAGGATTTAAAAGTTTTCGCTTCATGTTTTATTAATTTATTAATCCCGTGGAAATTCGGTAAAATTATGTAACCTATGTTTATCGGGGATAGTGTGGGATTCTAATGGTGAAAGTATTTTTCAAATCGGTCCAGTAGTTTCGGAGCCTATTCAATGCAAATAAACAATCAAATCTTTCCTCTTTATAATATTAGTATAGATTAGTATATATTTTGCCTTATCTGATTGATATTCTCTGCGTAGAGCCGGCCGGTCAAATATTTGAATTGGAAATTTATAATAACCGTATTACAACTGGTGGCAATTGGCATTTGGCAGCGTTTGATTGGCAGCCGGTAACTCGGTTATAACCGGACCGGACCAAACCGGACCATCGGCCCAGCAGAAGGACTGTTGATTTTGTTATTATTGTATTAAACAATCACCCTTTACTTGACAGAGGGATTACTGCAAATTGTTTGGTCTTTAAAAGATTCCAGCTCCATTTTTATAGATGACTGGTTTTCTCTTGATCACAATCTATACACCGTGTGGTGATCGGTTGAGAATAACACCACCCCATCCCTTTCCGTGGGTGTCCTAAGAGGCGACTAAGGAAACACAAGTGAGACCTGCCTCCTAGTAATCCATCATAGGCAACGACACCTCAATTTGTTCTGAATCTGCGGTGTCGTCCTATGGTCTCATGCGGTGTGGTAGGCTCTGTAAAGGGGCGTCTGGTTCGCGACCACCATCCTACCGAAGCCTGGGAGTTCCAGTGCCTTTATAGGCATTTTCTGGGTTAACTCGCTCCATCGTCAACCTCATCTTTGACCTTTATGGTCAAGATTGAGGTCAAGAGCTAACCCATCTTATAATAAAAGAAAAAAGAAAAAAAATCTGTTTTTTTTTTACTTAGAATTTTACTTCCTACTTCCGCAAGTCCTGACTCACTGATTCATCAACGCCCAGCCTAAACTCTTTGACCTAGAAAGCCGAAACTCTTTGACCTAGAAAGACGAAACTCTTTGACCTAGAAAGCCGAAACTCTTTGACCTAGAAAGCCGAAACTCTTTGACCTAGAAAGCCGAAACCCTTTGATCTAGAAAGCCGAAAGGCCCAAAAGTGCCTTTCATAACATAGGCAAGGACTGAGAAAGGATTTTATGTTTCCACGGGAATGATGTCCCGGGCAACCTCTAGTAATATAAAAAACAAAGATGCGACACTGTTTCCAAAAACGCAACAAGACCAAATATTTTTCTTATCAATATCGAAAAAGATGATAATATTTCAAAAGCGTAAACGGAATCATTGGAAAAGTGTAAGGATATAGTCCAGGAGCTGGGGTTTGTTTTCCTTGTCTTAAAGACAAAGCGGCTTACTCGTCTCGGATCGGGACAGGCGATAAATCCGGCGCGTCCGGCGTCGTGCGGCTTACCGGCTGCCGGCTGCCCCTGTCATGTCGAACCCAATGCGATGTATCTATAAATTGATGTAAGTGTACACAGTGATTCTAAGAACTGTTGGCCGATCGTATTTTTAAAAGAGATTTTTAGCTTAATATCGTTCAAAAGAGTAAGTCGAAGATAAAGCGAGTTTTCTCAGACATTGCCTTTTACTTTTTTAATTTGTTTCCCTAGGCAAGGATATTAAAGCCTATACTAATATGAATATATAGAATACCATACCTAACTTAAAACGCTTAACTGTGTGATTCAATCACAGAAAAAGTACTTCTGATGATCTGATCTTAAAAAAGCATCCTTTGTAAATAACCCTATGGATTGGTAAGTAAGTAATCTTTATTTGCAGTGAATATGGTAATTACAGTCGTTATTTTTATTATTTTTTATGTTTGCAAAGCTACATTTTGTTCGTTAGCAGACTATGAATTTATAGGTAAGGCGGGTGTGTTGAATAAGCTGTAGGGCACTATCCATTGCCTGTCTCGTTTCATACGTTAGTTCTGACGACCGGCGCGTCGTTTGTGACGCCACATTGAGTGCGATTTGTAACGTCTGTCTCCTGGTCTATAGCTATATCTACGTACTAGCTTTTCGCTCAGGACTTCGTTATCGTGGGAATCAGGGAAAATTATGTAGCCTATGTTACTCAGGATTAATGTAGTATTCTAATGGTGAAAGAATTTTTGAAATCGGTCCAATAGTTTTTGAGTTTATTCGTTACATACAAAAATACAAATCTTTCCTCTTTATAATATTAGTGTAGATGTAGAATAAAGTGTTTATTTAAGTATTGGAGGGATGTGAGCCTATACAGTAAAAAGCAAAACATCTTTTCCTCGATTTTTTGGGCCACTTTTAAAATCCATATTCAATATCTGTCGATTGACAGCTTTTTGTCAGGAATTTTGAAAACTCTGAAAAATCTTCTGGTTTTCTTCTTCTTTTCGTGTCGGTGAACTCTTAGACGGCCCAGATCCTCTCATTTATCGATGTCGATTGTGGTCAGAATGAATTATTCAATTCTATCGGCCGCAACACATCTTCTTGTAAGACGCCGAACCTTTAGACAAACAGCTTTGTTGGTCCAAGGGTTTGGCTGGGAAATAAAAATATATGTCTTTTTAAAGTGGCCTTATTAATGGTGTTTTAGCGATAGGTTTAATACAAGTAAACCTATATATATTTGTTTGATATATACAAGGTGTAAGGGAAACGCTTCCGAATACTGAAAGTACAGGTCAAAGTCAGTCAATGGTTTTGAGTAACTTTCTCAAAGAAACTTTTCCAGGAAGTCTGAAAGTCCAGATTGGTCCCATAATTTTTTTATCGAAATCGCTTCAGTAGTTTAGGTCAAAAAAAAAACTGTAAACGAAGCAAAAACGAAGTAGTTCCCTGAGACTTTTAAGTTGTTTTTTGGGGCTCCTTTGTGGGGATCTACCGTTTAGTGACCGGTAGCGCATATTACCACCACACATCTTCCCGGCTGTCTGGTAATCGGTTGATATAATATCACCCACCACCCCATATCTTTCATGCCATCTGGCGATGGGCTTGAAAATTGTACTACCCCGTATCTGTCTTGCCATCTTGCGGCTGGTTATGAATATCACCACCTCATATCATTCCGTGGGGTGAAAGTAATTGATCACTATATCGCTCTTTAATCTCGAGTGTTTTGGTGCTTTATAATAAACTAGCTTTCCACCTGTAGTCCAAGGTTATATTGTGCCCAACTGTGGGATAAAATGTAGCCTATGTCCTTTCCCAGGCTCTAATCTATCTCTGTACCAAATTTCATCATAATCGGTTCAGTAGTTTAGGCGTGAAAGACGGACAGACAGACAGACAGAGTTACTTTCGCATTTATAATATTAGTATGGATCTACGAGGGAGTTATATGAATGAAAAAAACGAAAATTCCTCTCTATTTACCATATTTACCATATTCCGCTATGAATTCACCTATTTACTGTTTTACCCGTAACCACTGCTTACTCGTGAACATAGCTTTAAAAAATTATTTCACCCTTTTTGAAGGCGGGTCAATTTTTTGTTAAAAATATTTTATTATTAAGACTGTACTGTATCTTATTACCTTGTAAAGTATGCAAAAAAGTATTTATCTATCTAAGTACAGTTAAATAAAAAGACTTCTTAACTTAACACTTTTCATGTCCCATGCAAGTATCACATAATTTTACAATTTAAATTTCTAACACCCTGCTGCAATAAATAAATAAACGCTACACACTCAAAGGCCCACACTAAGGGAAAGGGGATAATGCCGTATCTACGTTAGTATACCAAAAACAACATATCAAAGTATCATTTCATAGAATCTTTATTCGCGGGAAAAGTTTACAGAATAAGATAGCATCACTTTGTTAGAAGTTGGCATAAATCTGCATAAGTTTTCTGATTGCATCGATATTAGGGAGTGTAGCCAAGCGCGAGTGACACCCGACGCCTCAGGGTGTTGAATACTTCTAAGAAAGGGTTTCAAACACAAACAACTAAGAAAGTAGACTGGTAAATAACAGCACACAGGTTATGCTCCTAGTAGAGTAACATAACGGACTCCCAGAAATATACTTAAAAGTGTAGCTTCCAAAATTTTTCGCTGATAACGAAATATTTCACAAATACCGGAATTCCATTAGATTTTTTACCAGGAACTATAAAATACCGAGAAAATATGCTTGATTTTGGATACGGAGCAAATATTATATGATCTGCTTGAAATATTATAAATTAACGTTAAATATTTCTTCCATGCTGGACTGGGAGTGAAAGGAAAACTTAGAATGTATCAGCTGCCAACTCTTCCCAGGCATACTGTAAAAGACAATAAGTTGGACGCGAGGGTTTTGATGTATTATGAGCGAAAGGCTGACAATCTCTCATCACGTTTCATCTAATAACCCCAGGAATTTATGTTGGCTTCAAGTGGTTCTAGATAATTACTGATGCTCTGCCTACTGCAATGGGTAATAGGCGTGAGCGTATGTATGGATCTCTTACCAGCCCATATACGTCCCCACAGAGGGGCACGGGCTTCCCTTCGAAACACGAAGGGGATTTAGGCCATAGTCCACCACGCTGGCCTAATGCGGGCTGGTGGACCACTCGTCTTTCGAAAATGAATTTTCTTGGACGGGCGGGTTTCATCACGATGTTTTCCTTCACCGTTGAGCAAGTGATAATTAGAAATCCGTACATAAATCCGAAAAGAAGAATTTAGTGGTAGGTACAGGCCCGCACCAGGATTTGAACCCGTGACCTTCGGATTACAAGTCTGGCTCATTACCAACTGGGCTATCACCGCTTATCTAACAAACGAGCAGACAAATCTATGTATGGATGTAAGTAAATATTTAATTATTTTTATCTGAATAAGCCAAGCTTTACATTTGAAGCATAAAAATGGATGTTTGCTCTCTACTACCCTTACTATTGATTTACTCTATACTGTGAGGGTGAGAAGTTACCTTCGGGGTGAAACTTAGAACCTGTATCTGCGGAGCATCTCCGAGGGTGAATATGAATCAGGGGCGATAAATTAAGACAACACAAACTTCGGATAATTGCGACACTGTGTCCATTCACTTGTACTTTCATTATTCTTGGAGACTGTTTCCATTGTTGCGAAAATTTGTTTTAATTTTCTACAAAGACTGAATTGAGACGAAATTAGTTCGGATAGACATAGACATACATAGACATATACTTTATTGCACAAAAACATTACAATAACAGACAAGGACAGCAAACAGAGATGTAAAAAAAGGCGGCCTTATTGTTAATGTAGCAATCTCTTCCAGGCATACTTAGGATAGTGGAAAGATATCACTTCCTGCCAGGTAGTTCAGGCATATACCTTGAAAAATAAGTTTTTTATTATATTTTTTATTATGAGATGGGTTAACTGTTAAGATGGATTACCAGGTGGCAGGTCTGATTTTTGTTTCCTTAGTCGCCTCTTACGACACCCACGGAAAGAGATGGGTTGGTGTTATTCCCAACCGATCACCACAACGGCGGAAAGGTAAAGAAGCTTCAATTTATAAATTTTTCATCTACCCGAACAGTTTAAATTTTTTACGTCTAGGCGACTTAAAGCCGCCAGTCGGCATATCTCGTATCGTCTTTGAAAATGCGCTTGCGTTCTAAAACTTGCTTCCCGTCGCACGTGCCCTTAATGACTGTAGCGAACTGTTTGATTTAAACTCGCAACAATTGTGTTTATGGACGCACCTTACCCTTTCCCCCTCATTCCTCACCCCCACCACCTCAGACGATATTAACCCGATACTGCTTAACTTTACCAAACCATTATCTCAATTTAAAAGGGGTAAAGTTCAGATGATACTGAGCTTAAAAGATTGATTGTGTTTTTAATGTCAAAACAAGAGTTACTCTTTTTAAGATTAAAGGGTGTTCTCTTTTTAAGACACAATAATTATTGGAGTGTGTGGGGTCATAAAATAATACTCCAAAATCGTCACCCTCACCTGCTAGTGGTGCACCTTGTTGATGCTGGTGATCGGTTGAGAATAACACCACCCCATTTCTTTCCGTGGGTGTCGTAAGAGGCGACTAAGGAAACACAAATGAGACCTGCCTCCTATTAATCCACCCCAGGCAGCGACACCTCAATCTGTTCTGAATCTGAGATGGCGTCCTTTGGTCTCATACGGTGTGGTAGGCTCTGTAAAGGGCCGTCTGGTTCGCGACCGCTCTCCTACCGAAGTCCGACGCCAAACAGCGTGCTGTGTTCCGTCAGTGCGTAGGAGTACCAGTGCCTTAATAGGCATTTTCTTGGTTAACTCGCTCCATCGTCGACTTCATCTATGGCATTGGTCAAGATTGAGGTCAAGAGTTAACCCATCTCATAATAAAAAAAAAATCAACGGACGAGGCTCTGACATACTACAACCCGCAAAAGGTTTCACTACTTGACGGTCGGACACTGTCTACCAAGATACAGGTTTCTACCTAGTTTGGTCAAACAGGGTTCTATAAAAAAATATTGGCGACTTCGCCATTCTACATTTTAATTTTGGTTAAAATACTTAGACGTATGGCAACATCACGACATTCTGGATACCTTTTTAGGGTTCCGTAGTAAACCCTTATAGTTTCGCCATGTCCGTCTGTCCGTCTGTCCGTCTGTCCGCGGGTTTTCTAAGAAACCCTTGGTACTACAGAGCTGAAATTTGGCATAGTTATACATATTAATCACGCCGACAGAACTGTAGAGTAAAACCTTATAAAAAAAATTTTTTTCGGGTGTCTCCCATAGACGTGAAAGGGCGATGAATTTTTTTTTTCTCGCCAATATCATCGAGTGGGGTGTCATAAAATAGCTTTTTAAAAGATAGAAGGGGTTTACTAAAAACGTTTTTCGATTTAGCACTCCGTTTGCGAATCATAAATTTTTAAAGTGAAAATTTTTGTCAAACACAAGTGTCCCCCCCCCCCTCTACCAGCTAAATGGTTGTTTCTAAAAATTTGGGAAAATTCACAGAGGTAGAATATACATCAAATTTAAAAGGAAAACTATAAAACATAAGTTGGCCCTTCAAGTTTGCGAGTAATGGCAGACCAAGTGCCAAACATTGTTGGGATTAATAAGAATATATTTACTAATATTAGATCCTTAGTACTACAGAGCTGCAATTTGGCATGTTCATACATATTAATTGCGCCGACAAATATAAAAAATAAAATTTTGGAAAACTTTTCGGGTGTTTCCCATACATGTGAAAGGGCGATGGTTTTTTTTTCTCGCCGATATCATCGAGTGGGATGTCATAGGATAGTTTTTTAAAAGATAGAAGGGGTTTACTACGAACGTTTTTCGATTCAGCAGTCCGTTTTAGAAAAAATAATTTTTAAAATGAAAAAAAATGTTAAATATTTCACGAGCATTTAGCATTTACGACGAAGTTCAGCCTAATCCAAAACAAGTGCTATACAAAGTTCCACGCTAAAAGTGAGGCAAGGTCGAAAGCCAAGCTGTAACATATTGACATTTCATGTGTCGTTATAGGTTTTTGGGGGTGTTAATTACGAAAATGATATCAAAATTATAAACACCGACCTGCTCTTTAGCACCAGCTCGAAATTATTCCTAACAATACTTTTGTTGCTAAAAAAATTAAAAAAAAAAATTAAAAAATAAAAAAAAAATCGCGCTCGCTTCGCTCGCGGATTAAATACTTCCATTCTGTTGTATTTAGCCCAAAACCAAAGTTAGTGTCCCCCCCCCTTCTACCAGCTAAACGGTTGTTTCTAAAAATGTGAAAAAATTATCGTTGGTAGAATATACAACAAAATTAAAAGAAAAACTATCACACATGAGTTGGCCCTTCAAGTTTGCGAGTGATAGTTGACCAAGTGCCAAAAGTTTTTGGAATTAATAAGAATATGTTTACAAGGTTCAATACTAAAAGTTAGGGCGAGGTCGAAAGCCAAGCTGTAACATATTGACATTTTAGGTATCGTTTAATAGGTTTTTGGTGGTGTTAATTAAGAAAATGACATCAAAAGTATTTTATCAGCAGGTCTATATTATTTCTAATAATATTGTCGCAAAAAAAAATTTTTTTCGCTCGCTTCGCTCGCGAATTTTATAATTTCATTAGGTTGTATTTACACCAAAACTTAAGTTATTTCTGAAACTACAAACTCTTTATTACATTTGTTTTTTATACTATACTATTTGGAGATTTTAACATCGACTATGACTAGTGATGAACGATACTCAGTCTTTTAAGGCTTTTAATAAAGACTCGCCTTATTTTTGACGCCTCACGACTGATTCAGTCTTTTAGTTTTGGGAACTAAGTTATGACCTTTAGTCATAAGACTAGCTTTTTTAGTTTAAGTCTTTTAACGTAAAAAACTGAGCTGTTACTTAAACAGCTTAAAGGGCTTAAAAGACTGGCGACTCATTATCTGGGAAGTCGACAGTCGTAAGGTATGTGTTGATAGAATGTAAATATCTCATTTTATCTCCTTGTCAAATGTTATCAAAATGTATTTAGTGGTTTAGGCGTGAATTATTCCTTTTGGTTGATAGGTTACAAAAGAAATATTGAATATCACACACAAACTGCGGTGCGATCCCTTTTACATAAAAGAACTTGAGTCGTTTAAGTCTTTTAAAATTAGCTGGAGTTGGTTAAGTCTTTTAGTATTTTGAAAACAACTCGAGTCGTTTCAGTTTTTAATCTTTTCTACTAAGTCTTATTAATAAAAACTCGAACTTTCAGTCTTAATTTTAGAGTCAAGTACTGTAAGATGGAGGGGAGTCTTTTTAATAAGCCTTAAAACACAGTCTCTTTCATCTCTAACTAGGACTAACGTTAGTACACCCGTTTTAAATGAATACGTAATGTAAACAATGTTTATACAACCATTTGCATCCACGCGAGGTGGTTATTAAACAGATGAATTTTTTTTTCCTTTTGGCGCTGGAATCATAAAAACGAGATTACAAAGAAAGAAGATAACTAAAGGAGAAAGAAATATATTTCTCCTTTAGTTACCTTTTTTCTTTGTGATCTCGTTTTTATTAGACATTATTAGCAATTCAACCGTCCAGTTGCATATTTGAACCATGCTGCTACGGAACCCTACAATGCGCGTGTCCCGACACGCTCTTGGCCGGTTTTTTTCAAATAATTTTAGGTTATATTAAAAAAATAATAATAATATTACTTAATATTTCATCTTCCTAGCGCTTAGTCTCGTTTCTCATTCGGAGTATGCTTGACGATCATCCAAGATTTGGCAGGTCAAATACTACGGTACAGTACTGTAATAAATATTACAGTAGAAATGAAATTTGTTTGCTGGAAATGTGGTACAAAAAGATCTTACAATAAACATAACTACCCCATTTCGCCATTATTGTAAAGGCATGCAAAATACAGTGTCATACATAAAGCGACTACCACCTCGCCTCGGTGTAGAGCGACTACCACCTCCGTGACCCTGTTGACTGGCCCGATTAGATAATGGTTAGTACACATTCAGCCTCATGAATGTGCAGGTTTCCTTGCGATGTTTTCGCTCACCCAACAGCATTGGTTAGTGTGCAACTAATGCTCGCGAGAAAAAAAAACAATCTCCCTTTAACGTGTATAAATAGATACTAGATATTATTATATTTATTCAGGTAACAACACATACTTATACCTACGCAAAAATTAACAGGAAAGCACAGTAAAACATTAAAGCGTGTACATTAAAATTTAACATTAAAAATTTAACCGTGTGGTGATCGGTTGAGAATAACACCACCCCATCTCTTTCCGTGGGTGTTGTAAGAGGCGACTAAGGAAACACAAATGAGGCCTGCCTCCTAGTAATCCATCCCAGGCAATGACACTTCATTTTTTTCTGAATTTGAGGTGTCGTCCTATGGTCTCATACGGTGTGGTAGGCTCTGTAAAGGGCCGTCTGGTTCGCGACCGTCCTCCTACCGAAGTCCGACGCCAAACAGCTTGCTGTGTTCCGTCGGTGCGTGGGAGTACCAGTGCCTTTGTAGGCATTTTCTGGTTTAACTCGCTCCATCGTCGACCTCATCTTTGACCTTATGGTCAAGATTGAGGTCAAGAGTTAACCCATCTTATAATAAAAAAAAAAGAGAAAGAAGAGATTCAGACAACTAGTTGTATGCATGTAGTGTTCAATAATAGGCACTGACTCAGCATGGTTGTTGTATAGTAGTCTTATTGATGGGCAAACTCCTTTCCTGTTCCTGTGTATCATTCTGTTGTGTTTTGTGCTTCAAACTCTACTTTTTAAAGCGTAATTAAAAATCGAGGCATATTCTCATTATTAGAATACAATCTACCGCCGGTTTTCCTGAAGTTCTGTTTACCTCTCCAAAAATTCCTTTTTGTTTTCCTGGTTTGAACCTCATTTCTCATTGTTCCCTTTTTAATACGAATTGTATGAATTTGGAAGAATTGCAAGTTAGCGGCTTCTTTGGCGGCGGCGGCGTGAAAAAAGTCGGGTGTAATAAAGTGGTATTTAGCAAACAAGGCGGGAATATTCCAATGAAATATGTATTAAACCCGCGGCCGGCGAGATTAAGCTGTCTCTGGAATAAGGATTGTGCTGCATATACAGCTAGCCTGCTATACTGAGATATTTTTTTATCCAGCCCATATGGTTCCCCACCGAGGAGCACAGGCCTCCCTTTGAAACACGAAGTGGATATTATTTTAACTTATTTATTTAAAGGTGTAATAGCAAGACATATTGATACATAATTGACAATTAAAACTTATGAGTAGATACTTATATACTTACATTATTATTTATTATTGATACGAAATATATATATGATTTTTTTTATTTTTATTATGTTCAATATTTTGTTTGCGTGAGGTCATATTGTTAATATTTTGTTATTTTATATAGTTTGGGGCCATTTTTCACAGCGGCACTAGTTAAATAAGAGTGTAAAATTTGTATCTGTTTACCTGTGTGTCTGTTTGTAGCATCGCAGCTCCTAAACGAATGGACCCACATGAATGAGATTTTTTGCTTAAAAGCTGACGTGAATGAGATGGTTTTTAGTTATATTTTATCAAAATTGGTTCAGCGTTATACAAAGGCGTGAGTTTACTTATGTACATGTATGTATTTACCGAATTTCGGGGGTGATACAAAAGCTTATTATTCTCTTGATTAATAGTCTTATTTTGCTTTAAAGGAAATCCCAATACCCACTTAAAAGAAAAAAATTAAATACGGTCTGAGACATTTGTAAAATTATGAAAAAAATTTTTAATTGAGTAGTTTATTTTTAAGGTGAATCTACAATAAGTAGTTTTAACACTAATAACGTTATACGGCGTTTTCAGTTTTTTTAGCTAGTAGCATTGTGATGAAGCGGTAATAGCCCAGTTGGTAATGAGCCAGATTTTGAACCGAAAGGTTGCGGGTCCAAATCCTGGTGCGGGCCGGTGCCACTAAATTTGTTTTTTTCGGATTTTACAGATTTCTAATTATTTATCATCATTTATTTCCAGTTGTTCCTTTTGACCCTTCAAAGGAACTGTCAAAAGGGACAACTGAGAATAAATGTTTATCATTTGTTTAGCGGTGAAGGAAAACATCGTGATGAAACTCGCACGTCTCAGAAACATTCGTTTTCGAAAGACCACTAACCCGCATTGGACCAGTGTGATGGACTATGGCCTAAATCCCCTTCGTGTTTCGAAAGAAAGCCCGTGCCCCTCGGTGGGGACGTATATGGGCTGGTAAAAAGATTATGATCTTGCTCCATAAAATAGCTTTCAGTGGAGGCTAAGACACGAGGTGTGCGGGAAGCAAAGAATTTAATCTACAATGAAAGAAGTTGGCGCGCTTTGTGCGTGTCACCTACTGGCGACCCTCCCACTTTGGGACCCGGGGTGTACATTGTACACCTAGTGGATATGGCACTTGAATTACGTTATATGTAAGACTGGCTTTCCACCCGGGACTTCGTACCCGTGGGAATTTGGGAAATTTATATATATATATATATATATATATATATATATATATATATATATATAAATATTAATCCAGGGTGTCAGCTACCTCCATAGCAAATTTTATCAAAATCGGTCAAGCCGTTTGCGTGTTAATGAGTGACAAACATCCATATATCCATACATACTAACTTTCGCGTTTATAATATTAGTAAGTATAAGGATATTTACTTTAGTTCCTAAATTACAATTTTAATACTATGCTGCTGTCATATGTATATCAATATTAAGAAAATGGTGCTCAGTATAAATACCACATCCAAAAGCTGCACTACCTATCTCAATGTATCTTTCCTTACAATTCAATATCATCCCTTTGTTGGTGGTTTTCACTTTAATAAATGCGGCTGAGTCCAATTTTGGCTCCAATAATATTGTCACCTCGCTGAAGCTCAGAGTCTTCCCTTCTCTAGAGCAATTTCTCCTCTATGTAAAGATAAACTCCATTGCGAAACTTTTTGCGAATTCTTTGCCACTTCAAAAGGCAGGGGGACTTACTTTTAAAGTAATTACGTTACGGTTTTTGTGTACTGTAAGTACTTAAGTAGGTATAACGCAAAAGTAAACATTTAATTGTATTACATTTTGTGCCCTTGCTGAGATTTTGTAGTACATTCTATTCGATTCGGGGAGGTTCAGGGCGTCCCTCTCTTACGCTATTCAGGTGATAGTGACAGGTATATTGGGTGACTTTAAATTAGTTAGTGAACATTAAAGTCCACATATGTATGTTAATATTTGTCAATTTAATTGCATAGCTTTATAATGATTACTAACTGTTATTTTTTTCGTGTCTTATTTGTATGTGTGGTCGAACGTTGCGACTAAAAATATTGTACGCCGTAACTGGCATATCGAGTATGTTTCTGTCACAAAATAACATCCATATTGTACTCTCGATACACAATAAAGATATTTGATTTGATTTGATTTGATGTATACAAATATGTATCAGAACGTGGTCGGTTTCGACGCATGATGCCAATAACGCAAAAGACCAAAACATCATTTTTTGGTCTATTGCGTATTTTTTTATTATTATTTGCATATTGCCATGGTCGGCCCACCGATTGCACGTAGCTCAGCAAACTATGGAACGCTCCATTCTCGGGATCTCGCTAAGGGATAGAATCCGAAACGAGGTCATCCGACAGAAAACCGGAGTGATGGATATTATCCAAAAGTGTAGCAGGCTGAAGTGGCAGTGGGCTGGCCATGTCTGCCGCAGAACCGACGAGCGTTGGAGTAGACAGGTTCTCGAATGGTGACCACGTCTTGGCAAACGTAGTGTAGGACGCCTCCCAGCCAGATGGTCAGATGACCTAAAGAAGATAGCGGGTAGTGGCTGGATGAAAACAGCGGAGGATCGTGCAAAGTGGCGCACCTTGGGGGAGGCTTATGTTCAGCAGTGGACTGCAATGGGCTGATATGATGATGATGATGATTAGCCCACTAAGCTAAACAAATTGGGGACTTAGGTGGAAATAAAAGATTGCTTAACGCTCAGCTCAGTTGCAGAAACGTTTATTAAAGCTAATGTTGCTTTAAACATAATATGTACTGTCACTTTTTGTCTGGTTAAAGTAAACAAGGACAGCGTTACATTTAAATAAGCTTTTAAGCATAGTTAAGCTTTAACGACCTTTTAACGAAGTCGAAATTTTATTTGGAGAATTTCACAAGCGTTTCTTGAGGAAAGTTATTCAGTTTTATGGGTATGTCATCCCCGACATTTGATTGCTTATAACTTTAAAACAGCTGAACCAATTTAATAAAATATAGCTTAGAACCATCTCGGCTTATTGGTTTATGAGCCAAGCCATCTCGGCTTATTGGTTATTGGCTTATTGGTTATTGGTTGGCTTATTGATGCCACAGATAGACACACAGATACACACGTCAACCTTATAACACCCCAATTTTTTAGGAGGTTAAAAAACAGAGTTAAAAAAGTCTGCGCTATCTCAAAATATAATGAACCAGCTTTCCGCCCGGGACTTCATTCCCGTGGGAATTCGGAAAATCATGTACCCTATGTCCATCCTGGATAATGTAGAATTCTAATGGTGAAAGAATTTTTCAAATCGGTCCAGTAGTTTCGGAGCCTATTCAATGCAAACAAACAATCAAATCTTTCCTCTTTATAATATTAGTATAGATTAATTTTCTGCCGACACATTCATTGTCTAATAAACAACCCCGTTTCACTTCTAGTTAAGTGAACCAATCAGCTTCCTCCGCAGTTAAATGAGAGTTAAACTTGGTAATCCTGCAGTAATACCTAACAACAGTTTCGTTGAGTTAATTAAACAGTCTTCGAGCAATTAGGGAATCGCGGAAAATTCACTTATTGGTACCCCTGACAAAAAAGAGGGGTGTTATAAGTTTAACGTTTGTATCTGTGTGTCTGTTTATGTCTGTGGCATCGTAGCTCCTGTAGGAATAAACCGATTTCGATGCTGTTCTTTTTGTTTGAAATCTGATGTAATCGAGATGGTTCGTACGAGTAGCTATATTTGATCTAATTGTGGTGATCGTGTGGTGATCCGTTGAGAATAACACCACCCCATCTCTTTCCGTGGGTGTCGTAAGAGGCGACTAAGGAAACACAAATGAGACCTGCCTCCTAGTAATCCATCCCAGGCAACGAAACTTCATTTTTTTCTGAATCTGAGGTGTCGTCCTATGGTCTCATGCGGTGTGGTAGGCTCTGTAAAGGGCCGTCTGGTTCGCGACCACCCTCCTACCGAAGTCCGACGCCAAACAGCTTGCTGTGTTTCGTCGGTGCGTGGGAGTACCAGTGCCTTTATAGGCATTTTCTGGGTTAACTCACTTCATCTTCGACCTCATCTTTGACCTTATGGTCAAGATTGAGGTCAAGAGTTAACCCATCTTATAATAATAATAATAAAAATTGGTTAAGTCGTTTATGAGTTATAACTGTTTTAATTTTAAGCGATTAATATCGGGGGTTTGATTTTTTTGTGATACTTCACTTTTCAAATTTATTTTAAAATTTATTTTCAAAATTCTTTTTTTTATTAGAAAAAGTATACTCCAGAAGTAGTCCCATTGTCAATAAAGGTTTCACATTGATTACCTATTTATATATTTATAATTGTGAGTGAGAAAGCGCAGTGTGCAAGTGTTCCTTTTCATAGCCTGTTTTATTATTATAGGAAAATGAGTGACGTCATTAATAAACATTTTCCCTTTAACGTGATTTAATCGCGCGCTATTATGTTCACATGAACGCTATCATTTTTATCGGCGCGGCGTGAAATGAGTCTGTATTGGCACAGGGACGCAATTAGGAGGGCTTTTAACTCTACATCGACCTAGCAATTTAATTCATTAATTTAAATTATCCTGAATTGTTCAACTTACTTGATAATTCAGAGTTTTTGGAGAAAGACATGGTTTTTTATTTACTGCATACCTTATCAATAACAAATAGGGGCCATTAATATATTACGTAAGACTATTTTCGCTAGTTTTTGACCCCCTCCCCCCAATTATAAGAAAAAATATTAATAGGCCGACCCCCTCCCCCCTGTTTAATATTTATCACGTAAGAATCGAAAGGAAAAAATGAATACACGTTTGGTTTGTTTTAAAGATTCTTTTTCAAAGTAACAATTTTTAGAAATGTTTATTTGTACTTACAAAGCAGCTACTAATAATATAATTTTTTGGTAGTAAATTTGGATTAAATAATTTTGCCCGCGTTTTTTCAAAATATAATTTTGACTGCACATTTTTGTGATTTTACTTAAGAACTATCGAGACTCCCTCCCACCCTCTTGTAAGAAAAAATAAGACATGATCGACCTTCCTGACCCCCTAAATCGTCTTACGTAATAAATGAATGGCGCCATATAAAATCGGCTGAAAAACATATATGTAGAATTTATATGGATTTGATAGATGACTTTTGAGGTTAACTTTAATAGTAAAGTGCCAAAAGCTTTGTCCTAAGTTTAATGAAAACATCTGAAAAATATGAAAACTGGAATAGAAAGTGTTTTTAGTCCACTTTATCAATTTTTGGCGCTCGTTTTTCCTCTAAACCGATGACTCCTAACTCCGGCTCTGTCTATGGGTAGATTAACTGTATAATGGTGGGTGTCAGGTGAGGTATGGGGTCGTTAATGTGAGCGATGGCCCTGAGCCACCGGCACCTCTCGGCTTGGGCCACCACCGCCGCTTATATCGCTATCAGCGACGTGGAACTGACGTGTGGCTGATGGGCCATGACTGGGCGACTGGTGGCAAGAGGTTATATTGTCAATCCTGAAATACTCAAAAGCAAAATCATTTAATTTTCGTAGGTACTACATATTTTTGTTTTATCTAACAACCCTCAGAATTTGTCAAACGTAGCATCAAGTGGTTCTGACCCACTGATGCTCTGCCAATTTCGTATGGGATTACAGGCGTGAGCGTATGTGTGTATTATGTATAAATAAATAAATAAAGAAATAAAATTTATTTCAGTGTAAAAACTTAGCCTAATTAGATTACAGTAAAAACTATAATGTAAGAGTTTATCTAAATACTGATATATAAAGAACAGTAATCAATTAACACTTATATAAAAAAACAGTTTATATAAAACAAAGTCGTGTTAGTTACACCACTTATACTCCTGTTAAATTGTGGTTTTGCTAAGAAAGTTATGGGGTAGTTCTGATTTCTTTCATTCTATACGTATTTTGGGGTACTGAATCCGAATCTGAGGTTTGCGTGTTTGGAAAAATAATAGCAGATATGTCGTGTTTGGACTCGTTTTGTTCAGTATTTGATTCTGCATACAATGCAATGGTGGCAACACGGTGAGCTGATGCTGCGGCCAGGATATCCAGAACACTAGCACAATTTAGCACATCCTTGAAATAAGTTAAAAATTTTGAAATAAAAATTAAATTAAAAATTTAAACCCCCCCCCCCCCCCGCAAAAAAGTAAAGCGGACATTTAAAAAGTAAAAAATAATACCTTTCGTTGAGCCATCAAATTCATTTCAGAAATACCTATATATATTTTAATTATCGAAATCGATGGATGGCACGATAGGGTTTGCTCATTAAAATGGCGCTATAATGTCGCGTCGGGGTACCGCTTTATGAATCAGACCCTTCATTTGATTGACCCTTCATTTGATTGGGTCTGATTCACTAAAGCGGTACCCCGACGCGACATTATAGCGCCATTTTAATGAGCAAACCCTATCGTGCCATCCATCGATTTCGTAAATTAAAATATATATAGGTATTTCTGAAATGAATTTGATGGCTCAACGAAAGGTATTATTTTTTACTTTTTAAATGTCCGCTTTACTTTTTTGCGGGGGGGGGGGTTTAATTATTATTTGAAGACAGAAAATGACATGGAAGTCGGCTACACCCGTAGCCCACGCGAGCGTTCTAGGAGTATTTTAGAGCGCGTGCGCTCTAGTGTTAAAAATCTTGCACATAGCCCATTATAAAAAGGCCCATTGCGTGTCAAAAAACGGCGTTAGTTAAACACGTTATGAAAACTATGTTCGAATGATGCGCTTTCATCTCGTGCGCTCGAGAATTTGAGTGAAGATCACTTAATACATCAATTAATAGTACGAATGATTGTTGTCAGAAATAAAGCTATAAATGACGTTTTAACCTAAACTTCATAGCCTTATCATATCACCTATCGGAGCCCCAGGACTGAGCTCCATGATTCTTTAGCTCAAACCAAAAGTCATAAAATACCATACAAATGTCATTAATTTCCGGAAATCATTCTACGCTAAATTAGGTAGATATCCTGTATGTTATGCTTTTACCTTTTACGTGAGTAATTGAGTATCACAGTTTCGTAGCCACTCGTGCGCATCGGTGCGTAGCATCGTAGACAGACTCAATATTTCATCCCAGACCGACTGTGCTACTGTTGTAAATCAAATTTTGCAGATTTTATACAGTCTATTCCTATAATTAACGGAGGCCATTTTTTCTGTTCAGGTGGCGAAATTAAGAACGATTTAATTTTCATACCCTTCATGATAGACCTTGACCAGCAGCGCTACTGCCAACAAAAAGTTAAGTTGCAAATAACCTAATAGTAACTGAACATTCAGAACATCAAATGGATGAAATTTCATTAAGTAGTTCTCAATTTCGTCACGTGAATGGTTAAAATGGACACCAATCAGCGCCGGTAAACGGCCCGGCTACCGGGGAAGTGAAAATATAAGGCATGATTTTTCACTGACCGGCACCGGCACGGCGATGACTCCTTTTCATAAATGTTTGCTTCCCCGGTAGTCGGTACCGTGCCGTTGTCATACCGTCAAGTGGAAAAATGCCATTGATAAGTGAAAATATAGCCGCCTAGGTATGTAACCCTCTGTGTGCAAGTATCACTCGCAATTGGACCAACTATACTCTGTATATTGAGTTATTAAATAATTTAATCTTGTTCGAAATAAAAATAATTATTATGTAGGCTAATAATACCTGGGCGCAATATTTTTGTATTAAAATTATCTAATGAGACTAGTTAGTTGCATATTGATGTTTATCTTTTAAATTGATATAGATTATCATTCTATAAAATTTTGATGATAAAATTTCGTTCTACACTTTAGGATCTTCATTCTGACAATGATGTTGTTTCTTCAACTTTTATTGATTCTCCTGATGAACGACTACTTCAAAAGCAAATCGGTAAGATTTAATTGTTTTATTAGATGGTAAGTGATGAAATGTACATCATGCTGTCCAAAGCTGTCAAATTTCTTCAATCGATTTTCAATTTTATCTGCAAGCATTTTCAATTTTATCTGCAAATTTGTGGTAACCTGACGTGCCGTTGACTGTACCAATAGCTGTGGTAGCCTACAAGTAATATATTTTTCCCGAAAACGTCAAGTTGAAGAGTTTTCGTTACTAGCCGTGACATACATTGCTAGTTTTCGTCTTTTATACTATTACTAGTAGATGCCTGGGACTTCCTTCCCGTGAGATTTTTTAAAATCCTTTATTATTATTTGCCTACGTCATAAATTTTCCCGAATGGAAGGAAACGAAGTCCCGGGCGGAATGCTATGACATTTTCCTTAAGTTTTATACATTTCTGGAATTTTAGGAAGCATTTCGACAAGAAGCTGCAAAAATAACCTATATGAACCCAAAGTACATTAAGGACGCTTCTATTCTAACTTACCGCCGTAACCGCCGAGCTCCGTACCTGACTGACTTCAACATAACCAGTTTATACCCATGGGGCAACAATGTCACAGTAAGTATCCAAAAATTGAAAATTGTTAACTGAAACCGCGTAAGGCTCTAAAGGGCACCCAAGGAATGTGCGCCAACAAAACGTCCGTCGTAGCCTGAACGACCGCGTGACGTCACGACCTTCTAACTGACGCTAGCGATGTATTATCAGCAGTAGCATCACATTTATACTTTGACCTTTGTTCCATGGGAAAGTTGTTCAGTTTCGTGGACTGATTTACCACCCGAGAGGTTGAAAGTGATTTACCTAAAGCCCTGTATAACCCTCGCGCGATGTTTGCACACCCGTGTGTGCAGGATTTGTATCGCACGCGCCGTAAACAGCGCGCGACGGGCTCGCTAATGATTCAAAAACGGCTTGACCGATTTGGATGACTCTTTCTTTGTTGTACATATTTCTCAGTGTCAGAAACAGCTTTCTGTAAAATAAAATTTGAAAATCCACCGGGAAAATTCCAACGGGAACAAAGTCGCGCACAGAATGCTAGTCTTAGGTATGTACAGAAATCAATTGTTGTTCGTTAGTCTCACTAAAACACAAAAAAGAGGGTTTTAAGCTTGACGTATGGTATTTGTGTATCTATGTGTCTGTCTGTGGCATCGTAACTCCTAAAAGAATGGACCGATTTCGATGCAGTTTTTTTGTTTAAAAACTGACGTAATCGAGATGGTTCTTAGCTATATTTGATCAATATCGAATGTATAACTTTCAGGGAATACTGGAGTTTTACGACCAGAAATTAGGAGTGAAGTTAATTAATTTAGAGTACAAAATATGTGATGTCTTAATGACACACTGGCTAAAGGATTGGATCAAGACATACACAGACGTCCCCTTATTGTGTCCAGTTCCAGCTGTAAGTCATGAACTAAGTTAAGCAACGTATACAAGTGCAAGGAACCTAATGGGGGACCAAAGTGGCAATTTTTCACGAGCGTTTCTGTGGTTCGGAGGGCACGTTGATATTGTTGATTGACTATAGGCATTAAACCAAGTGAGAGGCCATTTGGCGGATTCAAAAATCTGATACCAGGATTAGTCAATTTCACCGTTTTGTTGACTCTATAGTCTCATGCAGTGTGGTAGGATCTGTAAAGGGCGGTCTTTTTTGCGACCACCCTCCTACCGAAGTCTGACGCCAAACAGCTTGCTGTGTTCCGTCGGTGCGTCCCTTAAAATTTTACTAAAGAAATTGTTATATCACGGGAGATCATAATGCCATTAGTAATATTACGGTTTTTATAATTTTTCGGTGACCAATACAAGCTTATTTTGTGGACATAAAACTCGTTCTGCATTAATTGATTTACATTGATTTGGTTATACAAACTAATAATTGCAGTTTATATGAATGGTTTTCTATTTAAAGAAGATGTTTAGCAATTTTTTTACAGCATGTTTAGTTTGTTATCACGATAAGGAAAACATTTTTGACGTTTAAATCATATATTGTGCTATAAAATTTGTTGAACGAATGTAAATGAACTAAGAGCCCAATTTCCTGTCATTTGAAACTAATAGACTGTAAAAATAATGTGTACTTTGTTATACTTAATAATAGCATATCAACTACACTTATTAGACAAATATGGACCGGTTACAAAATAGTCAGAATAAATCTTGTTCAAAGTATATAAAGTCATTCAAATACACAAAGGGTTAGAATATGTGTGTTTGTTAACACTCTACTGCACATAAACAAAGGTAGAAACATTACGTGGGTAAAAAAATAACTCAAAATGTACAAAAGCGAATCTAGGTATCCCGTAAGAGGGATTTCTTCCAGCTAACCCTTAGAGAGAAACGAAAGGAGACGGATTTTGCGCAATAAACTTCTATATTCTAAGAAATACTTAAGGCGACTACAGCACCTAAATTACGATTTTATGATGCGTAGATAAGCATGACGCACTGCATTAAATCGAAAAAAAAACTACGGTAATATTCAGGACATAAACTAGATAAGTAGTTTGCTGTAAACATGATTCAGCACTTTTGGTTCGATAGAAAAAGCTCACAAAGTCACCTCTAAATACCAATATTGTGTATCTTTTAAGCTGTAAAAACGATAATAAAATGCACACAGGAACTTGAATTTGCCATCAAAATGTTCGTGATTGAACACTCTCGATAAGTAGTTAACGCATTTTTCGATTTAAGCTGTTACCTTTCCATAAATCTCATTTTTCTAACTTTCGAACATGTTTTTACGCACGCACGCCTTCATAGTCCGTAAACTTCGTGTATCGACACTGTTCGCATTGCCGGCCCAGGCCTGTTGAGAGACGGAGATGGCACTATTCCTATGTGTGCTGCCTTTATCGTGTAAGCAGTATGCTATTTTGTGTTCGTTTTATTGGATTATTTGTTGACGCAGTGCGTGGTCTGACTCGATCACGCCACTTTTGTGCGTTGCTAGCTCACTGAGTCATCAACACCTGCGCGCTCGCCCCACCGGGCGGAGCGCCTATAAAAGGAGACGTTCACCCCTCTTCGAGGCAGAAGCGAGTTAGCCGTTGTACAGTGAAGGAAGGGAAGTTTTGCTGATGGGGACATTCGTTGCTTGGCAATTGAGGAGAGTAGTCGTGTCCTAAGAGAGGTTTCCTTTGGACAGAACAACGCTTACAATTGTTTCTTGTGATGCGAGGCTTGGGACGGCTGTGAGGGGAGTAGGGAGGCCGTTCGGGCGTGTAGCCCATATTTTCCCAATGATGAGTCCAACCTCTGTAAGTGTTCCTGATTTTTATTGGTCATGTACGTTGGTGACGCTTACATCTCAGAAGCGGGATTGAACAACGCATAAACGCGTAAGTAACACGCCCTAATCATTTTGTTTCCTTTTGATGTAGATATTTCATGATTAATTCGACACAACTGGAAAAAGCGACCAATTATAAAAGGGAATCACTATGAAGGTAACTGTTTTTAGTAATTTTTATAATTCTACATTTTGGCAGAGCTATTTTTACAACTATTATGTACAATTCGTAGAATAGTCCTTCTTTTACATAGAATGACGTAATCGATGTCTTAAAATACCAACTCGGTACCTGTACATACGTAAACGTACATTTTTGAACAATAATTATGAGTGCTTTGAAATTTTCTCTCTACCTACATTCAATCTATGATCGAGAACAAAACTGTTACCGAGGGAATAAAATATGGTGGCACCGGATTACTCGAACTGTGTGTAGGGGTTTCTTAAAGGGGGCCCGAAAATTGGTTATTTTTGCGCTAGGAGTAGCCGTTTTGAAGATATGACCACTTTTAAAAATGCCTTATACATTTTCATTATAGTTTTCTAGTTTGAATTTTGTTTGTTTTGTGATGTTGTTAGCAAGGCGAGTAGATAAGTAAGACACCGAATCTGGTTAACTACTACTGTTTATTTAAATTTAGGGGAGCTTAAATACTAATTATGACGTAGGTAGGATTCGTGTTACATGTTATGGATGGAGGCACGAAAATGGTGTCAAGCTTCTGTGAATATAAAATGATATTACTGAATTAATTTGATATATTCCTTTCCATATAAGAAGACACGTGGACTCATTTCATAGAACCGATCTTGAAATGTTACCTGATATTATTTGAAGATATTATTTAATATTCTAGTTATATTTAATACCTACCCTACCTACACTACAGTTTGTTCTAGATTGAATACATTCGTAACGTAACTGTAATTTTATTAGCAGAAAGAATGGATGTTTGTGTTTTTTTTTTGTGAGTTTCAGAGAACATGCAGCAAAATGATGAAGCCTCGAGCAGACGTTTGGCTGCCCCACCGGTGGCAGCAGGGTTAGAGAGACGGTGGCGCGGCCGCATTCATGGCCGACCTCGAGGTCGGGGCGGGCACCGCAGTCGCGGCCCAAGACCCCAGAAGCGTGGATGATGTCGGATGCAGAGGTCAATAGCGAGGTCAAGGACAAGGTCAAGGGTTTGGCCTTCTGAAGATCTACGGAACAGCCGTGAACGTTACACAAACCTGCAAGTAACGGTCAACGTCATGGGCCGGGCAGGCGAGTTTAGTGCTGGTAACGGTCAAAGTCATGGACCGAGCACAAAAATGATTCTGCAGGTAACGGTCAATGTAATGGACCGGGCAGGCGAGTTTAGTGCTGGTCACGGTCAAAGTCATGGACCGAGCACAAAAATGATTCTGCAGGTAACGGTCAATGTCATTGACCGGGCAGGCGAGTTTAGTGCTGGTCACGGTCAAAGTCATGGACCGAGCACAAAAATGATTCTGCAGGTAACGGTCAATGTCATTGACCGGGCAGGCGAGTTTAGTGCTGGTCACGGTCAAAGTCATGGACCGAGCACAAAAATGATTCTGCAGGTAACAATTGATATCAATTGATAACTCTCTTAAATTCAACACACACATAAAAGAACAATGCGATAAAGCAAAAATCACACTCATGCAATGCAAAAGAGCTGTAGGCAAAACCTAGGGTACCAAGCCGCATGTCATGATGTGGATATACAAAGCAATCATAATTTCAAGAGTAACATACGGAGCAATTGTCTGGTGGCATAAAACCACCATACAAGCAAACAGGAATGAACTAGCGAAAGTACAAAGACTGGCAACCCTAATGATCACAGGAGCGATGAGAACCACTCCATCAGCTGCCTTAGATGTATTATTGGGATTGCATCCTCGGGACTTGGAAGTTAAAAAGAGAGCTATGGAGCAATGGTATAGGATGAAATAGAACGGGAACTTCATGGATAAAGGACACACCATATTAGATGGAAAGTATGGAGAGAAGTTGTCAATGATACTTTCTAATAATGACCTCATCAGGAAAAAAGTAATCTTTGACAAAAAAATACAGGATCCATATAGGAGCTAGAGAAAGCTGGAGCTTGGCTATACAAGATCCAAAGATAGTGTGTTACACTGACGGCTCCAGGAAAGAAACAACAAAACTATCAGGACTGGGAATACACATCATGAACCAGATAGACGGCCAAGTTACCATGCACCTGGGAAGATGCGCTAGCGTTTTCCAAGCTGAGGTGCTTGCTATTACAGAGGGAGTTAGAATCATAGACAGCATGATCACTGAAAACAAAGAGAACATCATAATATATAGTGATAGCCAGGCTGCTTTGAAGGCACTAAACAGAGCCGAAACTAACTCGGCCCTAGTAACAGAATGTAAGGAGGCTATTAACGCCTTAGCCAAAAAGACTAAAGTTACCATTGCCTGGGTGCCGGGGCACGAAGGACATATAGGTTATAAGATTGCAGACGAGCTAGCAAAGAAAGGGGCCGATGAGACATTTATTGGCCTGGAACCCAGGTTACCTATATCAAGTAAAATCAGTAAAGGAATAATAAGCAAGATAACAGAAGAAGCCAATTTAAGATGGAAGCACAACAAACATCTTCCTAAAGACATATGAAAAAAAGAAAGTCGAAGCAACTTCTAAAGCTAAATAGAAAGGACATCAGGATTGTAGTGGGTCTGCTCACGGGACACTGTCCCTTGAACCGACACCTAGCAATAATGGGCCTACAAAGTGATCCCACATGCCCAGAATGTGACAAGGAGGAAACAAGTCTCCATTTCCTGACTGAGTGTCCAATGTACGCGCTGGTAAGATGGGAGACAATAGGCATGGATGAGGTAAAAGAAGAACAAATACAAGAGCTTAACATAAAGGATATAATCGGGTTTGCTAAAGCTTCGGGTAGGTTCAAAGAGGTGGAACTGTCAGTGCAGAGGTAAAACTCACACGCTGTTGTGGGGAATTGGGTGAAATGGTCCCAAATAAGAGGACTGATCACCCGCCTGTGTCAGGCACATAGATAGATAGAACGGTCAATGTCATGGACCGGACAGGCGAGTTTAGTGCTGGTCAAGGTGAAAGTCATGGACCGAGCACAAAAATGATTCTGCAGGTTACGGTCAATGTCATGTACCGGGCAGGCGAGTTTAGTGCTGGTAACGGTCAGGGTCATGGACCGAGCACAAAAATTATTCTGTAGCCAAAGTCAGGGGCTGGAAAGTAACAGTGAGTCGGTGAGTCTGGACGTGAGCAATGAAGCCTAAGTGCGGCATTGTCGTTGAAGAGCACGCCATGGCCACCTTGGGTAACAGGAAAAAGCCGGCGATAGGACGAGAAAAAAAAAATAGGACTTTCAAGTGAAGTTAGTATGAGTGATGTTAGTATGGTAACATTGGATTTGCTATTGCAGAGTGAGAAACTACAAGTATAGTAAAAGTTAGTATGGTAACATTGGATTTGCTATTGCAGAGTGAGAAACTACAAGTATAGTAAAAGTTATTATGGTAACATTGGATTTGCTATTGCAGAGTGAGAAACTACAAATGTAGTAAAAGTTAATATTATAGTTTAGATTTGGTATTTGAGTATGAGATATTGATGTTACAGTGTTTGAAGTTGGTATACAATGGGAAATCAGTATTATATTAAGAGAAGTCAGAATTGTATTAAGGGAAGTAAACCTAGTACTGTACTCTTTGGTAAATGTTAGCACGGTATTGACAATGAACAAATAAATAAATCTGTAAAAAAAAATATATGACCCATTTGGACAAGTATTGCCAAAAAGTCCAAAAGTATTGTTTTCAGACATATTTTTGTTTAAACTCAACATAGATATACCGCGAGGACGCGATCTGTGAGTCAGTATGGCCGAATGTAAGCAGTATGCTATTTTGTGTTCGTTTTATTGGATTATTTGTTGACGCAGTGCGTGGTCTGACTCGATCACGCCACTTTTGTGCGTTGCTAGCTCACTGAGTCATCAACACCTGCGCGCTCGCCCCACCGGGCGGAGCGCCTATAAAAGGAGACGTTCACCCCTCTTCGAGGCAGAAGCGAGTTAGCCGTTGTACAGTGAAGGAAGGGAAGTTTTGCTGATGGGGACATTCGTTGCTTGGCAATTGAGGAGAGTAGTCGTGTCCTAAGAGAGGTTTCCTTTGGACAGAACAACGCTTACAATTGTTTCTTGTGATGCGAGGCTTGGGACGGCTGTGAGGGGAGTAGGGAGGCCGTTCGGGCGTGTAGCCCATATTTTCCCAATGATGAGTCCAACCTCTGTAAGTGTTCCTGATTTTTATTGGTCATGTACGTTGGTGACGCTTACAATCGGGTGCTGTAGTCGCCTTAACCAATGATTTAAAATTAGTAAGCAAAACTTAAGGGACGATTCTCCTTATGAAACTGAATGAATTTCTCCGAGGAAAACATATTATAATTTTTATTATTTTAATAGTCATATAATTTTATTTTTCATTTTTAGACCTATGTTTCTATGGGAAAGTTGTACAGTTTAGTTGGCCCTTTAAAATAATACATAAATGTTTACTTTCAGAACACGTACCATCACAAAGACATAGAATTACCACCGAAGAACTTCCCGATACTACTCCCACCTAGTGACTATATTATGTAACATTACGTGCCGTTACGACTAAAGAAAAGGAGAAAATAGTGGAGTTGTCAATGATGTTGAAAGTATGAAAAATATGAGAATAAATACGATTGTCCACTTGTTTGTTTTTATTTACCTTTATGGTGACTCTAAATTAGTTAGCGAAATATTAGGCTCTAAGGCTGGGGGGATTCTCCCCACGAAACTGAACTTGTTCAGTTTAGTGGGCTAATTCACATTCTTAATTTTCGCTAGATATTAAAAGTCACCCATATAACAGACACACGGCTTCGGACTTGGCAAGTTTGCAAAGCAAGCACACAAAATTGTGTTACACCAGTTTATTGCATTTAAATTATTAATTGTCATTCCACTGTTTTAAAACGGACTATAATATTATAATAAATTATGCCTGTGGCATATCATACACACGCTTGATTTGCGACTCTGTCCGCCACATAACTTATCAGGTTATGGGGGGTTGCTTTACAACCGTTACAAAGCGAAAACATTTCAATTCAATTCATTTATTCAGACTAAATTGTATGTAAATATGATCTTAATATAATTAAAAAAAAAATTCACAGGTTCAAATACAATTTTACCCATCTTTGAGTGTAGTCAGCAAATAAAACAATTTTAAACTAAGTTACAAAATTTAAGTATTTCATTATTTTTAATAAATATATTAACTATAAAACAAAACGTAAAATTGTGTAAGTATAGATTTATAATATTTTTTTTGTTGTAAAATAATCATCAATTTTAATTTTTAAAATAACAATAATAAAATGATGTCAGCTAAGATTAGATCATTTTTTGTGTAAATATTGTAACTTATAGTGTAAATAGGTACTCGTCATTTCTTTTTTAAAATTATTTAATTATAATAATAATTAGTTGGAATTCATGCATAAAAATTCAGACATAATAAGGGGCATCCATTAATCAACAGATCGTTAACTTTTTTTATACAATTAATTAGCAGGCATTTCTTTTGTATGGTCTGGAAGCTTGTTAAAAACAAGTACAGCATTATATATTCAGTTTGGTGACTCATTTTCTATGAGATATAGTCTCAACAATGAATGCAGCGGACATCCTGTCATCCTGAAGTTTAACGTATCTGTGAACCTGTCTGTGACATCGTACTTCCATACGTAAGAGGTACGTTTTCAATAAAAAAAAATGTAGAAATCTGATTTTAAATCTTAAAAAATTAAAAAAATTAATGATTTTGTCTTGTTCTGATTTAATGATGTTGTTTTTGATGCAGAAGCTGTCTATAGCTAAACAGCGCGGAAACGCGGCAAACGTAATGGGCACCTTTGCACCAGGAACGATTAGGGGCGGGCTATTAGACTATTAGATTTAATCTAATTTTGTTAATTGTTAAGTATAATTTGACTGTTTTGTACAATATGACAATAAATAATTTTAATTTAAATTTTCGAAATAAAAATAATTATTACCTACATTTGACTAATAATACCTGGGCCCAATATTTTTGTATTAAAATTATCTAACGAGACTAGTTAGTTGCATATTGATGTTTATCTTTTAAATTGATAATCTAATTCTATAAAATTTTGATGATAAAATTTCGTTCTACACTTTAGGATCTTCATTCTGACAATGATGTTGTTTCTTCAACTTTTATTGATTCTCCTGATGAACGACTTCTTCAAAAGCAAATCGGTAAGAATCAATTGTTTTATTAGATGGTAAATGATGGAATGTACCAATAACGCCAGTCATATCGGTTATTAAAATAACAAACAAACGGCTAGTTCTGATTTTTTTATATTTTGTTAGGACCACTACCAATACCTTATATCCAAGTTTGCAACTTCGGAAGCCCCGTGCTAATTTTCTGAGATTTAAGGATTATGGGATTCGCGAAATTTTCGCACTTTTTTTGGTTAAAAACATTGCGTGAAACGAAACATATTATTCGTTTGGGATTTGGCAGCCACCTCGTATTTGAGATACGATACTTGTAGTGTTCCTAACAATATATATTAAAATCAGAATTAGCCGTTAGTTTGTTTGTTTAGACTCGTGTTTTGTCTTTCTCGTGTTAAATATGACATACGACTGGCGTAAATAGCAATGATCGGCTACAAGTTTTCCTTTATTAGCCGCGTATGTATATATTGCTCGTTTTCGTGTTTTATGCTGTTACTAGAGGATGCCCGGGACTTCATTCCCGTAAGATTTTTTAAAAATCCTTTCTTATTACTTGCCTACTTCATAGAAGAAATCTTTGTGCCAAACAGCTTTCTAGATATAAAGGTTTTCGGCTGGACGTGGATGAGTCAGTGAGTTAGAATCTCCAATTTTGTGTATCTGGATTATTGTTGTGAATTAGATTTAGTTTCATGCTGGACTGGAAGTAAAGGAAAAACTTAGAATGTGCCAGCTGCCAACTCTTCCTAGGCATACTGTAAAAGCCAGTAAATGGGATGAGAGGGTTTTGCTGTATCGTGGAATAGCAAAGGTTTACATATTATAAAGAGGAAAGATTTGATTGTTGGTTTGTTGGCATCGAATAGGCTCCAACGCCACTGGACCGATTTCGAAAAATTCGTTCACTATTTAGAATACTACATTAATGTATTTTAGGATGGCAACGAAGTCCTGGGTGGAAAGCTATATTTTATATTTTCTTTATTTTTTATCAATTTCTGTAAACTTAGGAAGCATTTCGACAAGAAGCTGCAAAAATAACCTATATGAACCCGAAGTACATTAAGGACGGGTCTATTCTAACATATCGCCGTAACCGCCGAGCTCCTTATCTGACTAACCTAAATGTAACCACTTTACACCCATGGGGCAACAATGTCACTGTAAGTACCAATTCAAAAATTGGAAATTTTTAATCTCGCTAAAACTCACAAATCCTACCGATACCGGGGCGTCTACTCCACTAATTAAGGCGACTACAGTATAGTTAACGCATTTTTCGATTTAAGCTGTTACCTTTCCATAAATCTCATTTTTCTAACTTTCGAACATGTTTTTACGCACGCACGCTTTCATAGTTCGTAAACTTCGTGTATCGACACTGTTCGCACTGCCGGCCCAGGCCTGTTGAGAGACGGAGATGGCACTATTCCTATGGGTGCTGCCTTTATCGGGTGCTGTAGTCGCCTTAATAGCATCTCAATGGCATTTTAATTACAACGGAGGCCATTTCTTCTGTTCAGGCCGCGACTAAGGAAACACAGATGAGACTTGCCAATATTATTTTTTTTCTGAATCTGTGGTGTCGTCCTATGGTCTCATGCGGTGTGGTAGGCTCTGTAAAGGGCCGTCTGGTTCGCGACCACCCTCCTACCGAAGTCCGACGCCAAACAGCTTGCTGTGTTCCGTCGATGCGTGGGAGTACCAGTGCCTTTATAGGCATTTTCTGGGTTAACTCGCCCCATCGTTAATGGTCAAGATTGAGGTCAAGAGTTAACCCATCTTATAATAAAAAAAAATCATAATAATTGAGGACGATTTAATTCGCATACCCTGATGCCACTCTGACCAGCAGTGCCACCGCAAACCGAACGTAAGATTGCGAACTACCTAGCAACTGAACTTTCAGTCGGGGGTGGCGCCACCAGTCAAAGCAGCTGTCATCCGATGTATGAAGATAGTTCTCAATCCGAATAACGGCCATTGATTACTGGAATAGCTATGCAGGAATTATATCGCTCCGTGAAGCCTGCGAAATCCCCAGGAGGAGTCTGAGCTTCTGGTCGGAGCTGAGGGCCACGCATATTAATGGGCCATTTTAGTGCCTAAATTCGGAAATGAGAGCCCCTATCAACTATCTCGCTAAAACTCAAAAACGCTTGACTGATTTGGATGAGTCTTTCTTGTTATATTTCTCATTGTCAGGAACAGCTTTCAGTAAAAAAAAAACCTCCGGAAAAATGTATGTACAGAAATCAATTGTTGTTCGTTAGTCTCACTTAAACATAAAAAAAGAAGGATTTAAGCTTGAGGTGTGGTATCTGTGTATCTATGTGTCTGTCTGTAGCATCATAGCTCCTAAACGAATGGACCGATTTTGATGCAGTATTTGTGTTTGAAAACTCACGTAACCGAGATGGTTCTTAGCTATATTTGATCGAAAATAGTTATAAGAAATCGAATGTCGGGGATGATGTACAATTTTTAATTTAAGAAACATCAAGAATTACACTACTCAACAAAGTCTAAGCAACACGCACGATTTTTCATACAACAGAGGCCTCTTTGAGAAGCTGTGAAAAGTATTTAAGACACGTATTTTTAATTTTTTTTTTTTGTTAAATTTATCCCTTTCGGGAAAGGCAAAGGAAACTATGTCCATACAGCCATGTCTTCAGTGAAAAATCTTCTTTCTTCAACTTAACCTAAGCTCCTCATGTTCTGCGTAAAACCGGATAGCGTCTGTTTTACGGAAACTGGCGGCGAGAAGCACAACCGCGCGGATCTTTGTCGGTACCAAACGGAGCAGAAACACTGTTATCACTTGAATTTTTCATCACTACACGAATTTTAGTCAATTTACTGCATAATACACTATCACTATTACACATTAAACAACTTTTTCACGCAGAAAACGAAAATTCAATTGACAAAGCAACCGCTCACGCCGAGTTCCCGCCAAAGACCCGTATTTTTAATAAAATCTTTAGTGTGACCAAGTTCTATACCTGAATTTTCAACCCCTATAAATGAACTTTATTTAGCTTGAAATTTGTGGAAAGAGGGAAAAATGAAAATCTTTGCTTTTAGTATGGAAATGGTGAAATTAAATTTTCATTTTCGTCTCTTTTTCACAAACTTCAAGCTAGATAAAGTTCATTTATAGGAATTTTAAATTCGGGTATAGAACTTGCTCACACTAAAGATTTTATTAAAAATACGTGTCTTAAATACTTTTCACAGCTTCTCAAAGAGGCCTCTGTTGTATGAAAAATCGTGCGTGTTGCTTAGACTTTGTTGATGTGTGTATATACAACATTTTTGACAATTTTAAATAAAATGTAGGATTATACCTTGACAAAAAATAAACATACATATACTATGGAATTAGCAGGAAACAGTAATTAAATTACCGTAATATACCTATAAATCACTTTCAGGGAATACTGGAGATTCACGACCAGAAATTAGGAGTGAAGTTAATTAATTTAGAGTACAAAACATGTGATGTCTTAATGACAAACTGGCTAAAGAATTGGATCAAGACATACACAGACATCCCCTTATTGTGTCCAGTTCCAGCAGTAAGTCATGAACTAAGTTAAGCAACGTATACAAGGGCATACTGATGAGTGACCAAAGTGGCAATTTACCACGTGCGTTTCTTTGCTTCGGGGGGCACATTAAGCAGTCGATCCCGGTTATTGTTCATTAACTACAGTCGTTAAATAAAGTCAGAGGCCATTTAGCGGTTTGAAAATCTGACACCAGGATTAGTCAAGTTCGCCACACTCGTGATTATATCTACACGATAAGTAGAAGAGTCCTAAACTCATAATTATAATACGTGCCGTGTATCACCACTTCAAACAGATCAGTAGGTACGTAGCACATTAAATGCTACGTCTTTATTTTTCGCTTTTTAAAGTCTGTTTAATTTTTTTATAAAAACTATACTTATTTTTCTATTTTTAGTATAAATAAAAAAAGTACGTGAGAAATAATGCCAGTCCCTATTAACTTCGAGGGTTTCCCACGATTTCTCTGAGATTCCAACTTGGTGATAATGGGACCATCTCTGGGGTATACTCTTTCGAACAAAAAGGAAGTTTGAAAATCGGGTCATAAATGGCGGAGAAATCGGTGAACATACATAAAAAAAAGAAACATACAGTTTAACATACAACCTTCTCTTTTTTTGAAGTCGGTTAAAAATGCCCAAAGACGAACCTATCCTATAACAGTGATTTCTACCAGCTAACCCAGCTAACCTTCTTGCCACACGTGATCGGTTGAGAATATTACCACCCAAGGAAACACAAATGAGACCTGCTCCTATTAATCCACCCCAGGAAACGACACCTCAATTTTTTCTGAATCTGCGAAGGGCCGTCTGGTTCACGACCACCCTCCTACCGAAGTCCGACGCCAAACAGTTTGCTGTGTTCCGTCGGTGCGTAGGAGTACCAGTGCCTTATAGGCATTTTCTGGGTTAACTAGCTCCATCGTCGACCTCATCTATGACCTTGGTGAAGATTGAGGTCAAAAGTGAACCCATCTTATAAAAATAAAATTTTAAAAATCACTTGAGAGAAACGAAAGAAGACAGAAATGTAAGACCGGCAAATTTGCGCAATAAAGTAATTCAACAAAAATACTTAGGGCGACTTGCACCAAAGTGCAAAACATATTTCGCGAGACTATTTTTGATTAATTTGACAGATTTTGTTGCTTTGACAACCAAGTTAAATGTGTTTAAGCTATTAAATGTATTAAAGGTTTTGGTGCAAGTCGCCCTTAACCAGTGTGTTAAAATAAGGCGAAAATTTAGGTGTGATTGTCTTCATGTAACTGGAATAGATAAATAGAAAATATCTAGTAAAAATGTTTACTTCACACAGTCATACAGTAATTTTTTTTTAATATTTCGACCTTTGTTCCTATGGGAAATTTGTTCAGTTTGGTTAGCCCTTTAAAATAATCTATGAATGTTAAATTTCAGAATACGTACCATGAAAAAGACATAGAATTACCACCAAAGGACTTCCCGATACCACTCCCACCTAGTGACTATTATGTAACATTACGTGGCGTTACAACTAAAGAAAAGGAGAAAATTATAGAGATTTCAATGATGTTGAAAGTATGAAAAATATGAGAATAAATACGATTGTCCACTTCTTTGTTTATATTTACCTTTATGGCGTGTACCATCAATTTTAATTTTTAAAATAACAATAATAAAATCATTGCAGCTAAGATTAGATCATTTTTTGGGTAAATGTTATAACTTATAGTGTAAATAGGTACTCGTCATTAATTTTTTTAAATTGTTTTATTATAATAATAATTAGTTGAAATTCATGCATAAAAATTCAGACACAATAAAGGGATATCCATTAATCAACATATCTTTAAAACTCTTTTTATAAAATTAATTAGCAGGCATTTTCTTTTGTATGGTCTGGAAGCTTGTTATAAACAAGTACAGCATTATATATGTTAGGACCAAGTGATAAATTGGGCATTTTTCATTATGACCGGGCATTATACTGCGGTGATAGCCCAGTTGGTAATGAGCCAGACTTGTAATCCGAAGGTCGTGGGTTCAAACCCTGGTGCGGGCCTGTACCACTAAATTCGTCTTTTCGGATGTATGTACGGATTTCTAATTATCACTTGCTCAACGGTGAAGGAAAACATCGTGATGAAACCCACCCGTCCAACAAAATTCATTTTCGAAAGACGAGCGGTCCACCAACCCGCATTGGGCCAGCGTGGTGGACTATGGCCTAAATCCCCTTCGTGTTTCGAAAGGAGGCTCATGCCCCTCGGTGGGGACGTATATGGGCTGGTAAGATTATGAAAAATGCCCAATATGAGAGAGCAATTTGATAATAATTTTTCAAATAATGAAATTGACCGGGCATTATACAATAATGTCCATCACCTTTTGGGCAAATTAATACAAACACATTTATTTACTATTTTTATTATTAATTATTTGGATTAATAAGGTAAAAGGCGAGGCCGAAGGCCGAGCTCCGCATAGGGCGAAGCCCGGAGCGTCCCCCTCTCCCAATCCAAGATGGCTGCCATACAAGTTAAAGGTTCTGTAGGTAAGGCGAGGACGTAGGCCCAGGCGAGCTGCGTTTAGGGTGAGGTCAAAGTTCTGATTTAATGATGTTGTTTTTGATGCAGAAGCTGTCTATAGCTAAACAGCGCGGAAACGCGGCAGACGTAATGGGCACCTTTGCACCAGGAACGATTAGGGGCGGGCTATTAGACCATTAGATTTAATCTAATTTTGTTAATTGTTAAGTATAATTTGACTGTTTTGTAAAATATGACAATAAATAATTTTAATTTAAATGTTCGAAATACAAATAATTATTACCTACATTTGACTAATAATACCTGGGCGCAATATTTTTGTATTAAAATTATCTAATGAGACTAGGTAATTGCATATTGATCTTTTAAATTGATAATGCAATTCTATAAAACGTTGCTGATAAAATTTCGTTCTACACTTTAGGATCTTCATTTCCACAATGATGTTGTTTCTTCAACTTTTATTGATTCTCCTGATGAACGACTTCTTCAAAAGCAAATCGGTAAGAATCAATTGTTTTATTAGATGGTAAATGATGGAATGTACCAATTACGCCAGTCATATCGGTTATTAAAGTAACAAACCAACGACTAGTTCTGATTTTTTGATATTTTGTTAGGACCACTACCAGTACCGTATATCCAAGTTTGCAACTTCGAAAGACCCGTGCTAATTTTCTGAGATTTTAGGTTAATTATTATGGGATTCGTGAAATTTTCGCACTTTTTTGGTTAAAAACATTGCGTGAAACAAAACATATTGTTCATTTGAGATTTGGCAGCCACCTCGTATTTGATATACGATACTGGTAGTGTTCCTAACAATATATATTAAAATCAGAATTAGCCGTTAATTTATTTGTTTAGACTCGTGTTTTGTCTTTCTCGTGTTAAATATGACATACGACTGGCGTAAATAGCAATGATCGGCTACAAGTTTTCCTTGATAAGCCGCGTATGTATACATTGCTCGTTTTCGTGTTTTATGCTGTTACTAGAGGATGCCCGGGACTTCATTCCCGTAAGATTTTTTAAAAATCCTTTCTTATTACTTGCCTACTTCATAGAAGAAATCTTTGTGCCAAACAGCTTTCTAGATATAAAGGTTTTCGGCTGGACGTGGATGAGTCAGTGAGTTAGGATCTCCAATTTTGAGTATCTGGATTATTGTTGTGAATTAGATTTAGTTTCATGCTGGACTGGAAGTAAAGGAAAAACTTAGAATGTGCCAGCTGCCAACTCTTCCTAGGCATACTGTAAAAGCCAGTAAATGGGATGAGAGGGTTTTGCTGTATCGTGGAATAGCAAAGGTTTACATATTATAAAGAGGAAAGATTTGATTGTTGGTTTGTTGGCATCGAATAGGCTCCAACGCCACTGGACCGATTTCGAAAAATTCGTTCACTATTTAGAATACTACATTAATGTATTTTAGGATGGCAACGAAGTCCTGGGTGGAAAGCTATATTTTATATTTTCTTTATTTTTTATCCATTTCTGTAAACTTAGGAAGCATTTCGACAAGAAGCTGCAAAAATAACCTATATGAACCCGAAGTACATTAAGGACGGGTCTATTCTAACATATCGCCGTAACCGCCGAGCTCCTTATCTGACTAACCTAAATGTAACCACTTTACACCCATGGGGCAACAATGTCACTGTAAGTACCAATTCAAAAATTGGAAATTTTTAATCTCGCTAAAACTCACAAATCCTACCAGGGCGTCTATTCCACTAATTAAGGCGACTACAGCACCTAAATTACGATTTTATGATGCGTAGATAAGCATTGACGCACTGCATTAAATCTAAGAAAAAAATACTACGGTAATATTCAGGACATAAACTAGATAAGTAGCTTGCTGAAAACATGATTCAGCACTTTTGGTTCGATAGAAAACGCTCACAAAGTACCTCTAAATACCAATATTGTGTATCTTTTAAGCTGTAAAAACGATAGTAAAATGCACACAGGAACTTGAATTTGCTATCAAAATGTTCGTGATTGAACACTCTCGATAAGTATAGTTAACGCATTTTTCGATTTAAGCTGTTACCTTTCCATAAATCTCATTTTTCTAACTTTCGAATATGTTTTTACGCACGCACGCTTTCATAGTTCGTAAACTTCGTGTATCGACACTGTTCGCAAAGCCGGCCCAGGCCTGTTGAGAGACGGAGATGGCACTATTCCTATGGGTGCTGCCTTTATCGGATGCTGTAGTCGCCTTAATAGCATCTCAATGGCGTTTTAATTACAACGGAGGCCATTTCTTCTGTTCAGGCCGCGACTAAGGAAACACAAATGAGACCTGCCTCCTAGTAATCCATCCCAGGCAACGAAACTTAATTTTTTTCTGAATCTGAGGTGTCGTCCTATGGTCTCATGCGGTGTGGTAGGCTCTGTAAAGGGCCGTCTGGTTCGCGACCACCCTCCTACCGAAGTCCGACGCCAAACAGCTTGCTGTGTTCCGTCGATGCGTGGGAGTACCAGTGCCTTTATAGGCATTTTCTGGGTTAATTCGCCCCATCGTTAATGGTCAAGATTGAGGTCAAGAGTTAACCCATCTTATAATAAAAAAAATCATAATAATTGAGGACGATTTAATTCGCATACCCTGATGCCACTCTGACCAGCAGTGCTACCGCAAACCGAACGTAAGATTGCGAACTACCTAGCAACTGAACTTTCAGTCGGGGGTGGCGCCACCAGTCAAAGCAGCTGTCATCCGATGTATGAAGATAGTTCTCAATCCGAATAACGGCCATTGATTACTGGGATAGCTATGCAGGAATTATATCGCTCCGTGAAGCCTGCGAAATCCCCAGGAGGAGTCTGAGCTTCTGGTCGGAGCTGAGGGCCACGCATATTAATGGGCCATTTTAGTGCCTAAATTCGGAAATGAGAGCCCCTATCAACTATCTCGCTAAAACTCAAAAACGCTTGACTGATTTGGATGAGTCTTTCTTGTTATATTTCTCATTGTCAGGAACAGCTTTCAGTAAAAAAAAAACCTCCGGAAAAATTCCCACGGGAACAAAGTCGCGCACAGAATGCTAGTCTTAGGTACCTAGTCTTAGGTACCTGTACAGAAATCAATTGTTGTTCGTTAGTCTCACTTAAACACAAAAAAAGAAGGTTTTAAACTTTAGGTGTGGTATCTGGGTATCTATGTGTCTGTCTGTGGCATCATAGCTCCTAAACGAATGGACCGATTTTGATGCAGTATTTGTGTTTGAAAACTCACGTAACCGAGATGGTTCTTAGCTATATTTGATCAAAAATAGTTATAAGAAATCGAATGTCGGGGATGATGTACAATTTTTAATTTTAGAAACATCAAGAATTACACTACTCAACAAAGTCTAAGCAACACGTACGATTTTTCATACAACAGAGGCCTCTTTGAGAAGCTGTGAAAAGTATTTAAGACACGTATTTTTAATAAAATCTTTAGTGTGACCAAGTTCTATACCTGAATTTTCAATCCCTATAAATGAACTTTATTTAGCTTGAAATTTGTGGAAAAGAGGGAAAAATGAAAATGAAAACGCAGTTTTTCTTTGCTTTTAGTATGGAAATGGTGAAATTAAATTTTCATTTTCGTCTCTTTTTCACAAACTTCAAGCTAGATAAAGTTCATTTATAGGAATTTTAAATTCGGGTATAGAACTTGCTCACACTAAAGATTTTATTAAAAATACGTGTCTTAAATACTTTTCACAGCTTCTCAAAGAGGCCTCTGTTGTATGAGAAATCGTGCGTGTTGCTTAGACTTTGTTGATGTGTGTAATTGTGTATATACAACATTTTTGACAATTTTAAATAAAATGTAGGATTATACCTTGACAAAAAATAAACATACATATACTATGGAATTAGCAGGAAACAGTAATTAAATTACCGTAATATACCTATAAATCACTTTCAGGGAATACTGGAGATTCACGACCAGAAATTAGGAGTGAAGTTAATTAATTTAGAGTACAAAACATGTGATGTCTTAATGACAAACTGGCTAAAGAATTGGATCAAGACATACACAGACATCCCCTTATTGTGTCCAGTTCCAGCAGTAAGTCATGAACTAAGTTAAGCAACGTATACAAGGGCATACTGATGAGTGACCAAAGTGGCAATTTACCACGTGCATTTCTTTGCTTCGGGGGGCACATTAAGCAGTCGATCCCGGTTATTGGTCATTAACTACAGTCGTTAAATAAAGTCAGAGGCCATTTAGCGGTTTGAAAATCTGACACCAGGATTAGTCAAGTTCGCCACACTCGTGATTATATCTACACGATAAGTAGAAGAGTCCTAAACTCATAATTATCATACGTGCCGTGTATCACCACTTCAAACAGATCAGTAGGTACGTAGCACATTAAATGCTACGTCTTTATTTTTCGCTTTTTAAAGTCTGTTTAATTTTTTTTATAAAAACTATACTTATTTTTCTATTTTTAGTATAAATAAAAAAAGTACGTGAGAAATAATGCCAGTCCCTATTAACTTCGAGGGTTTCCCACGATTTCTCTGAGATTCCATCATCAGATCCTGACTTGGTGATAATGGGACCATCTCTGGGGTATACTCTTTCGAAAAAAAAGGAAGTTTGAAAATCGGGTCATAAATGGCGGAGAAATCGGTGAACATACATAAAAAAAGAAACATACAGTTTAACATACAACCTTCTCCTTTTTGAAGTCGGTTAAAAATGCCCAAAGGTGAACCTATCCTATTACAGGGATTTCTACCAGCTAACCCAGCTAACCTTCTTGCCACACGTGATCGGTTGAGAATATTACCACCCAAGGAAACACAAATGAGACCTGCTCCTATTAATCCACCCCAGGCAACGGCACCTCAATTTTTTCTGAATCTGAGGTGACGTTCTATGGTCTCATGCGGTGTGGTAGGCTTTGCGAAGGGCCGTCTGGTTCACGACCACCCTCCTACCGAAGTCCGACGCCAAATAGCTTGCTGTGTTCCGTCGGTGCGTATTTAGGAGTACCAATGCCTTATAGGCATTTTCTGGGTTAACTCGCTCCATCGTCGACCTCATCTATGACCTTGGTGAAGATTGAGGTCAAAAGTGAACCCATCTTATTAAAATTAAAATTTTAAAAATCCCTTGAGAGAAACGAAAGAAGACCGGAGAATTTGCGCAATAAACTAATTCAACAAAAATACTTAGAGCGACTTGCCCCAAAGTGCTAAACATATTTCACGAGACTAATTTGGATTAATTTGACAGATTTTGTTGCTTTGACAACCAAGTTAAATGTGTTTAAGCTATTAAATGTATTAAAGGTTTTGGTGCAAGTCGCCCTTAAGGCGACTACAGCACCTAAATTACTATTTTATGATGAATAGATAAGCATGACACACTGCTTTAAATCGAAGAAAAAAAATACTACGGTAATATTCAGGACATAAACTAGATAAGTAGTTTGCTGAAAACATGATTCAGCACTTTTGGTTCGATAGAAAAAGCTCACAAAGTCACCTCTAAATATTTTAATATTGTGTATCTTTTAAGCTGTAAAAACGATAGTAAAATGCATACAGGAACTTGAATTTGCTATCAAAATGTTCGTGATTGAACAATCTCGATAAGTAGTTAACGCATTTTTCGATTTAAGCTGTTACCTTTCCATAAATCTCATTTTTCTAACTTTCGAACATGTTTTTACGCACGCACGCTTTCGTAGTCCGTAAACTTCGTGTATCGACACTGTTCGCACTGCGGCCCAGACCTGTTGAGAGACGGAGATGGCACTATTCCTATGTGTGCTGCCTTTATCGGGTGCTGTAGTCGCCTTAACCAGTGTGTTAAAATAAGGCGAAATTTTAGGGGTGATTGTCTTCATCTAACTGGAATAGATAAATAGAAAATATCTAGTAAAAATGTTTACTTCACACAGTCTGTTAAATTTCAGAATACGTACCATGAAAAAGACATAGAATTACCACCAAAGGACTTCCCGATACCACTCCCACCTAGTGACTATTATGTAACATTACGTGGCGTTACAACTAAAGAAAAGGAGAAAATTATAGAGATTTCAATGATGTTGAAAGTATGAAAAATATGAAAATAAATACGATTGCCTACTTTTTGTTTCTATTTACCTTTATGGTGTGTACCATATTTTAAACTTTAGCTTAGGGGGGAATTCTCCCCACGAAACTGAATTGCACAGGTTGTACGGAGAAGCAATTTTTTTTAATATTTCTACCTATGTTTCTTGGTGAAAGTTATTCAGTCTAGTAGGTTGAGTTACATCCTTAATTTTCGCAAACTAATTGAAAGTCACTCATAACAGACACATGGCAACGAACTTACAGTCAAGTTCGCAAAGCAAGCGCTCAAATTACGTTATACTAGTATAATTAAAATCAAATTAAAAATTGTAACAGCACTGTTTTGAAACGGACTATAATATTATAATACATTATGCCTGTGGCATATCATACACACGCTGACTTCGCAACTTCGTCCCCCATATAACTTATCAGGTCATCGGAGGTTGCTTTACAACCGTTACAAAGCGTTCAGAAATAAAATAATTTTAAACTATGTTACAAAATTCAAGTTATTTCATTATTCTAAATAAATATATTAACTATAAGACAAAAAGTAAAATTGTGTAAGTATCTATTTATAATTTTTTTTTTTGTTGTAAAATAATCATCAATTTTATTTTTAAAATAACAATAATAAAATGATTGCAGCTAAGATTGGATCATTTTTTGTGTAAATATTATAACTTATAGTGTAAATAGGTACTCGTCATTTCTTTTTTTTAATTGTTTAATTATAATAACGATTAGTTGAAATTCATGCATAAAAATTCAGACATAATAAAGAGATACGGCCGGTTTGGTCGAGTGGTAGTGACATGCTGCCTCTTGATCGGCGGGTCCTGGGTTCGATTCCCAGTCGGGGCAAATATTTGTGTAAAAAGCAAATGTTTGTTCTCGGGTCATGGGTGTTTGTGTCTGTCTTTGTGTGTTCCAAGGGACCCACGACACAAGGGAAAACCTTAATGTGGGCCTTTGAGTGTGAAGCGTTTAAAAAAAAAAAAAAAAAAAAGATATCCATTAATCATCAGATCTTTAAAACTTTAAAAAAAATAATATTATCAGGCATTTTCTTTATATGGTCTGGAAGCTTTTTATAAACAAGTACAGCATTATACATGTTAGGACCAAGTGATAAATTGGGCATTTTTCAAAATTACCGGGCATTATGAAAAATGTCCAATATGAGAGGGCAATTTGATAATAATTTTTCAAATAATCAAATTGACCGGACATTATACATAATGTCCATCACCTTTTGGGCAAAGTAATACAAACACATTTATTTACTATTTTTATTATTAATTATTTGGATTAATAAGGTAAAAGGCGAGGCCGAAGGCCGAGCTCCGCATAGGGCGAAGCCCGGAGCGTCCCCCTCTCCCAATCCAAGATGGCTGCCATACGAGTTAAGATTATAATGGTGAGGCGAGGCTGTAGGCCGAGGCGACCCGCGTATATGATGAGGCAGAAAGCCGAACTCCGCGTAGGGTGAAGCCCGGAGCGTCAACCCCCTCAATCCAAGATGGCCGCCATACAAGTTAAAGATTCTGTAGGTAAGGCGAGGACGTAGGCCCAGGCGAGCTGCGTTTAGGGTGAGGTCAAAGTTCTGATTTAATGATGTTGTTTTTGATGCAGAAGCTGTCTATAGCTAAACAGCGCGGAAACGCGGCAGACGTAATGGGCACCTTTGCACCAGGAACGATTAGGGGCGGGCTATTAGACCATTAGATTTAATCTAATTTTGTTAATTGTTAAGTATAATTTGACTGTTTTGTACAATATGACAATAAATAATTTAAATTTAAATGTTCGAAATAAAAATAATTATTACCTACATAATACCTGGGCGCAATATTTTTGTATTAAAATTATCTAATGAGACTAGTTAGTTGCATATTGATGTTTATCTTTTAAATTGATAATCTAATTCTATTAAATTTTGATGATAAAATTTCGTTCTACACTTTAGGATCTTCATTCTGACAATGATGTTGTTTCTTCAACTTTTATTGATTCTCCTGATGAACGACTTCTTCAAAAGCAAATCGGTAAGAATCAATTGTTTTATTAGATGGTAAATGATGGAATGTACCAATTACGCCAGTCATATCGGATATTAAAGTAACAAACAAACGGCTAGTTCTGATTTTTTAATATTTTGTTAGGACTACTACCAGTACCGTATATCCAAGTTTGCAACTTCGAAAGACCCGTGCAAATTTTCTGAGATTTTAGGTTAATTATTATGGGATTCGCGAAATTTTCGCACTTTTTTTGGTTAAAAACATTGCGTGAAACAAATATCCCATCAAAAACAATACTTGTCAAAAAAACCAAGTCTCGCAACTCAGTTGTTCTGCGGTAAAAAGTTGTGAGATCCATGTAATACCAAGTCGGTTATTAATTTATTTAGTCTCTACTTAAGCGACTTTCTGTCTTAATACGTCCAGTCTCTAAGACCACGATCGTGGTCCATAACAATTGAAAATCAATTGTGTCTGGAATCTCCGTACTCGAAGCATTAAGTTGTTACGTAATAATTAACAGCATCTTATAGTGACGCATATCAATATTAAAATTCTTTAATGTTTTACATAAATATATTGAGACTTGGCCATCGCCTGAAAACACGTGTAAATTCAATCGCCTGAAAACACATGTAAATTCAATTATTTAGTGCGATGGCTAAGTCTCGATATATTTATATAAAACATTAAAGAATTTTAATATTGACATGCGTTACTATAAAATGCTGTTAATTATTACGTAACAACTTAATGCTTCGAGTACGGAGATTCCAGACATAATTGATTTTCAATGGGCTATGTGCAAGATTTTTAAAATAATTTGATTTTTTTATTTTAAGCAGGCTTAAGGTCCCATATTCAAACAAAAAATATATCAAATAATTTTGATCATAGATATAAAAATAATTAATTTTTAAAATTTTGGTTACGATTTGTTGCTTATTACAGCATTCTACAGATTAACTCCTTTGCCAAAGTAAAAAAAAAAAAGATTGACAGATGGATGACATATAACCTATACCGTTGCGTTTTTGAGTTTAAGTTCAACGTTTAAGTTTCAATCACAGACTAACTAGAGATACGTTTCAATGTACTTACGTTTAAATGATCCTCACAGCATTTTACACCAACTTTCTTTCAATTACTTTGGAATGGTAACAAACGTCAAATCTGGTGAGTTAATGTCAGTGTTTGAACAAAAAGGTATAAAACATTTTTTGGTTCTCTCCACCGCTGTAACTCGTCAGATGCCATGTTGAGTAGCAAAGCCTGCTGCGCTGTCGTTATTAGTGTTATTCCACAAATCCGAAGAGTATTAATCACTATCGTTGAAGCAGTTCTCGGAGTCCGGTATGAATAAGGTGTAGTCGTGAGAAAATCAGTCAAAATCTAGCACTACAAGTCCGTGCAAAGTTAAATCGTAATCCGGTATGCGGTAGCAGTAAAAGACTTCAGAAAAAATTAACCAAAAGCAAAAATAAAACTCAAAAATAAACAACCAAATACAAAATGAAATAGGTTATGTTTTTTTTTATTGACATGACAGCTTGGCAAAGACACGATTGTATAATGCCGTATTGATGATTAGTTTACCCTACTGAGAAACTTTTAATTATTATATTTTTATTTCAAAAGATAGATTTTTTATATATTTTTTTTTAGGAAACGGGACCTTATTCCTTTATGTTAAATAAAAAATTAAACGAAATTAAAAATATTTTTAAAATGTCGTACATAGCCCATTGTTATGGACCACGATCGTGGTCTTAGAGACTGGACGTATTAAGACAGAAAGTCGCTTAAGTAGAGACTAAATAAATTAATAACCGACTTGGTATTACATGGATCTCACAACTTTTTACCGCACAACAACTGAGTTGCGAGACTTGATTTTTTTGATAAGTATTGTTTTTGATGGGATCTCATTTCTTTTTGTATTTTGTAGACAGTTCTACTTTTTTCCTTTTCGGTACCTTCTACTTATTGTATATATGTATTTGTATATCTACCAGCAACGAATTTTCTTAAAGCCCTCTCTCTGACTTATGAACTATTCTTATTTTTGTAGATAGCCTTCCGTTTTCTCTTTTCCGGTACTACTTCTTGAGCTTCAGCTACAGTTTTTCTAAGAGCCCACTCCCTGTCTCTATGCGTTTTTCTGGGATCCGAACAGCATTGGGTCGCTCGCGCGTATGAGCGCGGCTGCTGCTCGCTCGGCGACATTCGCCTTTCCGCGCGCCCCGCCACTGTCCCCGCCCCGCACCCTCGCGCTAGCACCGCGCAGCGCGTAGTAACGGCCCGCGCTCACTCGCTAGCATCGCAGCGCGTGGTATAATAATTAATTTACAACCTTACGCACTCGTAATAAGTACGAATACGCACGTAGGTACGTTTTTTGCATTAAATAATTTAATTTAAACGTGTTTTCATGACGGGAATACCCATTTTTTGCTCGATTTGGCAGGGGCACTACCATGCGCCTATATTTATATGGGACTAGCTTAAACCCGCGGCTTCGCACGCAATAATAATAACTGCTGTAAAACATCGTTACGAATAAAGCCAATATTGAAAAATTTAACTGAAGACTTGGCTGTATGGGCTTAATTTTCTTTGCGGTCTTTTTTAGGTTTTTTAGTTTTTCCTTGATTCATACACCAAACACTACTTATATTCCAAATTTGAAGCTTCTAGGTCTGCTAGAAGTGCCTTAGAATTTTGATGATCGGTGAGTCAGTGAGTGACAAAATTAAGAAATTTGACCCGTTATAATTCTTAAAATACTGGTTCAAATTGAATGTAATTTGAAATATACCGTGTCTTTACAATTCCTGCATGGTTACTGAAAATTTCAGTCTTCTAGTTTTATCCACAACGAAGTAACAGGGGGTCGAAAATGGTCTGAATTGCTTCGAGAAAAGGATGGTACGGCCGTGACGCTTTTTTGCTCGACTTGGTGGGGGCACTGCCGTGCCCCCAGATATTGTCCATTTGAGATTTGGCAGCCACCTCGTATTTGATATACGATTACTGGTATTGTTCCTAACTATATATATTAAAATCAGAATTAGCCGTTAGTTTGTTTGTTTAGACTCGTGTTTTGTCTTTCTCGTGTTAAATATGACATACGACTGGCGTAAATAGCAATGATCGGCTACAAGTTTTCCTTTATTAGCCGCGTATGTATATATTGCTCGTTTTCGTGTTTTATGCTGTTACTAGAGGATGCCCGGGACTTCATTCCCGTAAGATTTTTTAAAAATCCTTTCTTATTACTTGCCTACTTCATAGAAGAAATCTTTGCGCCAAATTTCAGCTTTCTAGATATAAAGGTTTTCGGCTGGACGTTGATGGGTCAGTGAGTTAGGATCTCCAATTTTGTGTATCTGGATTATTGTTGTGAATTAGATTGAGTTTCATGCAAGACTGGATGTAAAGGAAAAATTAGAATGTGCCAGCTGCCAACTCTTCCTAGGCATACTGTAAAAGCCAGTAAGTGGGATGAGAGGGTTTTGCTGTATCGTGGTATAGAAAAGGTTTACATATTATAAAGAGGAAAGATTTTATTGTTTGTTTGTTGGCATTGAATAATCTCCGACGCTACTGGACCGATTTTGAAAGATTATTTCACCATTAGAATGCTACATTATCTTTGAGTAATATAGGGTACAACATTTTCCGCAATGGACGGGAACGAAGTCCCAGGCAGAAAGCTATATTTAATTTTTCCTTAATCTTAATCCATTTCTGGAAACATAGGAAGCATTTCGACAAGAAGCTGCAAAAATAACCTACATGAACCCGAAGTATGTTAAGGACGGGTCCATTCTAACATATCGCCGTAACCGCCGAGCTCCTTATCTGACTAACGCAAATATAACCCATTTACACTCATGGGGCAACAATGTCACTGTAAGTATTCAAAACTTGGAAATTTTTAATCTCACTAAAACTCACAAATCCTACCAGGGCGTCTATTCCACTAATTATAATAGCATCTCAATGGCGTTTTAATTACAACGGAGGCCACTTCTTCTATTCAGGTCGCGAAATTGAGAACGATTTAATTCGCATACCCTTGATGACAGTCACTCTGACCAGCAGTGCCACCACAAACCGAACGTAAGGTTGCGAACTGAACTTTTAGCAACTGAACTTTCAGTCGGGGGTGGCGCCACCAGTCAAAGCAGCTGTCATCAGATTTATGAAGATCATTTTTTTTTCTCAATCCGAATAACGGCCATTGCTTTGAATATGTAGTATTTGAGCCATTGTCATTCAACTGCCATTCGGACACCCTTGATTAGTGGATTAGCTATGCAGGAATTATATTCTCAACTAGCTTTCCGCCCGGGACTTCGTTCCCGTGGCACTTTTTTAGTTTTTTCTTTCATAAGAACCTTCTCCTGACAATAAGGAACACAACAAAAAAAGAATCATCCAAATCGGTCCAGCCGTTCTCGAGTTTTGCGCTTACCAACAGATTTAGTGATTAATTTTTATATATAAGATAAGATATTTAATATATTAATTGCAATTCTACAATGGGAAATTAAGATGGTACAATTAAAATAGTCCTTACACTGTAAACCCTGTTAGGCACAGCAATCTGAACAATAACTTTCACTTTTGTGACATATGAATTGTTTACTTAACAATCACTTCACTTAATATTAATTTTATCACGTAAATATTCTTCAATGCAATAGTATATTTTTTAAGTCAGAGCGCTGGAATAGCCAAGTCACCGACCCATACGCATAAAGGGCCATTTTAGTGCCTAAATCCGGAAATGGGAGCCCCTATTAACTATCTCCCTAAAACTCAAAAACGGTCTGACCGATTTTTATGATTCTTTCTTTGTTGTGTTTCTCATTGTCAGGAACAGTTTTCTGTAAAAAACAATTGAAAATCCACCGGGAAAATTCCCACGGGAACAAAGTCTCGCACAGAATGCTAGTCTTAGGTATGTATAGAAACCAATTTCTGTTCGTTAGTCTCACTAAAACACAAAAAGAGGGTTGTAAGCTTAAAGTTTGGTATTTCTGTATCTTAAAAAAGGCGTTTGACTAAACAATAAATACACACCCCACCCTCACGCGCACTCAAACACGCACAAGCTCTCGCACTCACTCACTCACTCACTCACACACACAAACACACACACACACACACACACATGTTACATATCGGTAGCAACATGTGTCATTGAACCCTGACTGGCGTCAGCCCTACGAGGCTCGAGTCAGCACAAGAAGTGGAACGTAGCATCAGCGCCTCGTGCCCAGCCGCGATCTGCTTATACATCGATTACGCCATCTAATCGTAACCTCGTTAAACCCAAAATGTTAAGTAATTATCTTAAGACGAATCAATGTAGTTCTGACATCGAACTCGTTCGCACCTAGGTTAGTTAGTTTTAGGTCTTTATAATGTAACTTTAAATATAAATTTCGTCCTAAGTGATTTTAGTTTCTCTTTTGCACCCTCCGTCTGCGGCAAAAACGTAATTGGCGCAGTCAGTAGGATGCTCGCGGGTTAGCTAGCTTTCGCGATCATGGTTACTTAAGAAGAATACCTCGTCGAGCAACGCTACACCTGATGGCTTCTAAGTCACCGTGGCGAGTATCCAGAATCTACGTGACGCCACAGCGGAGGTTATCCAGACATCGATAGCGCAGAGGGAATCAGAATATATGTAGTATTTAATCAAAAATCTAAATTAAGTCAAGAAAAAAAGAAGAACAACATGTAAGGAAATATAAAATTTATTAAGTAATATAATATATAAAAAAAAGGAAAAAAGAAAAAAAAAAGAAAAGAAAAAAAAACTGGAGCTACCCCGCCGGCGCACCATCAAAGACATCCACATCCAAGGACTCCAGGATCAGGAAGCATCGACGAATGTGAACGAGTCCCAGAGGACTCACGAAGATCCGCAGCTCATCTCCAAGGTCCACACGGTACCCGTGCTCGGGCAGCAAACCTTCCAGCAACGGTCCCACTGGCCGAATCTACTGTCAGAATCCACCGCTCCGCGTCATAAAAGGGCGACCCATTAATCCCCAGAATGGGTATTTGAAAGTTCTTCCCTCGCCGCAGGCAATGGTAGAACACCGCAGGGCACATAACACAATCCGAAAGTAATATGATTTCAATTTTTTTTTTGAGAAAAGAATAAATGGACAAATTCAATGTTGCTGTGATTCACGTACGAAAAGGCACTAAATACGATTTCAAAATTTAAGGAAATTGAAGACAAATCTAAATTAAATTATTAGAAGCGAAGGAAGTATCAAATATCTATAATTTGCACACAAGCAGTTATTACGATAACCGCTGCGTTGTAATATGATAATCATAATTGTAATATCCAATCTGCCAGGATCACTCCTTGTTCGTAAAAGACCAATAGAAGAGTCGAGAAGGCCAAGATATACCAGCTCCGAAAGAAGGAAACCTATGATATGGCGACCAGCACAGCACTATTCTCGACGTTAGTCTTCAAATAGTTGCTGTTCTGAGGGTGGAGATGTTACATATCGGTAGCAACATGTGTCATTGAACCCTGACTGGCGTCAGCCCCACGAGGCTCGAGTCAGCACAAGAAGTGGAACGTAGCATCAGCGCCTCGTGCCCAGCCGCGATCTGCTTATACATCGATTACGCCATCTAATCGTAACCTCGTTAAACCCAAAATGTTAAGTAATTATCTTAAGACGAATCAATGTAGTTCTGACATCGAACTCGTTCGCACCTAGGTTAGTTAGTTTTAGGTCTTTATAATGTAACTTTAAATATAAATTTCGTCCTAAGTGATTTTAGTTTCTCTTTTGCACCCTCCGTCTGCGGCAAAAACGTAATTCACACATAAACAGTAACGCATATATTTACACAATATCCACAAAAAACTTTTTATGTTTTTGTGTCACTTATTGTCTTGCATGCCCTTATTGTTATCTTTCTTAATGTTCGTTTTTCGGGTCAGGAGCTCATACATAGCACCTAAGTTTATTATATTTAAATCTCATGTAAGTGAATATTAATTCTTATGAGTATAAAGTTTCTTTAAACATATGTGTCTGTCTGGGGCACCGTAGCTCCTAAACGAATGAACCGATTTCGATGCAGTTTTTTTGTTTAAAAACTGACGTGATCGAGATGGTTCTTAGCTATATTTGATCAATCGAATGTATAACTTTCAGGGAATACTGGAGTTTTACGACCAGAAATTAGGAGTGAAGTTAATTAATTTAGAGTACAAAACATGTGATCTCTTAATGACACACTGGCTAAAGGATTGGATCAAGACATACACAGACGTCCCCTTACTGTGTCCAGTTCCAGCTGTAAGTCATGAACTAAGTTAAGCAACGTATACAAGGGCAGGGAACCTAATGGGGGACCAAAGTGGCAATTTTTCACGAGCGTTTCTGTGGTTCGGAGGGCACGTTGATATTGTTGATTGACTACAGTCATTAAACCTAGTAAGAAGCCATTTGGCGGATTCAAAAATCTGATACCAGGATTAGTCAATTTTACCGTTTTGTTGACTCTATAGTCTCATGCAGTGTGGTAGGCTCTGTAAAGGGCGGTCTTTTTCGCGACCAACCTTCTACCGAAGTCTGACGCCAAACAGCTTGCTGTGTTCCGTCGGTGCGTCCCTTAAAATTTTACTGGACAAATTGTAATATCACGGGAGATTATAATTCCAATAGTAATATTACGGTTTTTATAATTTTCTGGTCACAAATACAAGCTTATTTTGTGGACATGAAACTAGTTTTGCATTAATTGATTTACATTGATTTGGTTTTACAAACTAATAAAATTGCAGTTTAGATGAATGGTTTTCTATATAAAGAAGATGTTTAGTAATTTATTTACATCATGTTTAGTTTGTTATCATGATAAGGAAAAAAAATTTGACGTTAAAATCATATTTTGCTATAAAATTAGTTGAACGGATGTAAATGAACTAAGAGCCCAATTTCCTGTCATTTGAAACTAATAGACTGTAAAAATAATGTGTAGTTTGTTACAATAATAGCATAGCAACAACACTTATTGGATAAATATGGACCGGTTAAAAAAATTGTTAGAATAAATCTTGGTCAAATAAAAAATCATTAAAATATATAGGGTTAGAATATGTGTGTATGTTAACACTCAATTATTGCATATAAACAAAGATAGAAACATTAGGTGGGTAAAAACATAGCTCAAATGAACAAAAGCGAATCTATCCCATTAGAGGGATTTCTTCCAGCTAACCCTTAGAGAGAAACGAAAGGAGACGGATTTTGCGCAATAAACTTCTATATTCTAAGAAATACTTAACCAATGACTTAAAATTAGTAAGCAAAACTTAAGGGATTCTCCTCATCTAACTGAATAAATTTCCCCGAGGAAAACATGCCACCGTGCCGCATTTTGTGCCGTGTGGTGATTGGTTGAGAATAACACCACCCCATCTCTTTCCGTGGGTGTCGTAAGAGGCGACTAAGGAAACACAAATGAGACCTGCCTCCCAGTAATCCATCCCAGGCAACGACACTTCATTTTTTTCTGAATCTGAGGTGTCGTCCTATGGTCTCATGCAGTGTGGTAGGCTCTGTAAATGGCTGTCTGGTTCGCGACCACCCTCCTACCGAAGTCCGACGCCAAACAGCTTGCTGTGTTCCGTCGGTGCGTGGGAGTACTAGTGCCTTTATAGGCATTTTTTGGGTTAACTCGCTCCATCCTCGACCTCATCTTTGACCTTTATGGTCAAGATTGAGGTCAAGAGCTAACCCATCTTATAATAAAAAAAAATATAATAAAAATTTTTACTTTTATTATACATATATTTATTTTCATATTTAGACCTATGTAGTGAGTCATTCCCATAGAAATGGGAAAATTGTACAGTTTAGTTGGCCCTTTAAAATAATACATAAATGTTTACTTTCAGAATACGTACCATTTCAAAGACATAGAATTACCACCGAAGGACTTACCGATACCACTTCCACCCAGTGACTATTATGTAACATTACGTGGCGTTACGACTAAAGAAAAGGAGAAAATAGTGGAGTTGTCAATGATGTTGAAAGTATGAAAAATATGAGAATAAATACGATTGTCCACTTCTTTGTTTTTATTTACCTTTAAATAAAAACAAAAAAACACAACAAAACATAATAACTCTAAATTAGTTAGCGAAACTTTAGGCCCTAAGGCTTAGGGGGTGATTCTCCCCACGAAACTGAATCGCACAGGTTGTATGGAGAGGCAACATTTTTTTAAAATTTCTACCTATGTTCTTTGGATATAGTTATTCAGTTTGGTGGGATAATTCACATTGTTAATTTTTCGCTAGGTAATTTAAAGTAAATGAAAATATGAACAGTGCTTTCTGCAATTCTTATCGATAAATATCTAATTCGCTCAGTCGAGCTTTCAGTGAACCGGCTTATCTGCAAATCGTGCCATCGGCAAAAAATTTTTTATTTAGAACGTTCTTTCGGCGAACCGAGCTGTCGGCACAACAAGGTATCGGTTGAAGATTTTTTCTCCAGCCGATGTCGGCGAACAGTGATTTCTATATACAATTATATCGTTCAAGAGTAATTCCATGAACCCTTGCGAGCTCTAACCCATATAACAGACACACGGCGGCGGACTTGGTAAGTTTGCACAGCAAGCACACAAAATTATGTTACACTAGTTTATTGAATTTAATTAATAATTGTCAAACCACTGTTTTAAAACGGACTATAATATTATAATACACTATGCCTGTGACATATCATACACACGCTTGATTTGCGACTTTGTCCGCCACATAACTTATCAGGTTATCGGGGGTTGCAATACAACCGTCACAAAGCGGAAAAATGTCAGTTTGATAACTCATTTTCTATGAGATAATAGTCTCAACAATGAATGTACACTCAGCTGTAGAAAATCGAACCCCCCCAATACAAATAAATTCATTTTGCGGCGTTGTTCGTTCTGCCCTTGATTCATGCGTTCGGTTTTTTTTGTTGTGGTTGGAATCATTTTATTCATACCAAGTCACATTATTTAGATCTTCGACTAACTTGTTCTTGAAACATATGAATATTGAATACTAGCTTTTCCCCGCGGCTTCGCTCGCGCAAAGAACTCTTTTAGTCACCCGTTTCATTCTTGACCCTTTAGGGCAGGGCTTCCCAAACTGTGCGTCGCGACGCCCTGGGGCGTCGCGGCCTTGTCCCAGGGGCGTCGCGTGTCGATGCGACCGAGTCGAGTGAGTGCCGGGCATAAGGTATTCTACGAGAAAAATAATTAGAAATCCTCGATCCCTCTTTAAAAATTAAGTTTACACAACACTTGTTATCATTAAGCGTACACTTTGAGAAATATTTTCCGGAAAATATGAAGCAACTCGCGTGGACTGCAGGTTATATCGTGCCCAACTGTGGGATAAAATGTAGCCTATGTCCTTTCCCAGGCTCTAACCTATCTCTGTACCAAATTTCATCAAAATCGGTTCAGTAGTTTAGGCGTGAAAGACGGACAGACAGACAGAGTTACTTTCACATTTATAATATTAGTATGGATATGACTGTGGGTCAGAAACCCTTTCCAATCACCCACACCATTAACACTTTCAACTGAGGAAGAAGAACAACTAATATAACAATATAACCTGTAGTCCACGCGGGCAGAGCCGCGGGTGGAAAGCTAGTAAAAATTTTAAATGTTCAAATAGTGTTTTTCTGATAACCTGTTACTAGGCTGGGTTGAGGGGGGCGTCGCAAAAAAATAGCAAAGTCCCAAGGGCGTCACAGTACGAATAAGTTTGGGAAGCCCTGCTTTAGGGGATGATTTTAGAAAAAATAGCGAAACATGTGTCTGTTTATTTGCTTCGGGGTATGAGTCAAAATGTGCAAAAAAATTGTTTTCTCCATACAAACTTTGAACCCCCATTTCACCCCCTTAGGGGTAGAATTTAGAAAAATCCTTTCTTAGTGCTGTAAATCGCCATTTTGATGATCCTAACTAAACAAATAAAAGTTGAGATCTTATACACTTGACATTGATAGGTATTACATAGAAAGCTACAGAAAGGTATAAATAGAATACAATGGTGCTGTAAAAATACAACTTTTTGATTTGAATTACTTACTTACTAAAAACGTAAGCTGAATAGAATAATCATGTTTGTTACATAGATAAAAACACCTTTAAACAGACGAATATTTGCCAATCCAGAGTAATCTGTATTTGGCTATGCTTATTACCTAAGATATTAAATTTAAGTCTTTCAATTAGGTTATGAATAAATAAATATTTGAAACCTAAAATAGCATATAGGTAGCCTTATTACTGATCTATACTTAAACAGCAGTCGTCTTTGTCATTTTGATAATGAAAGAAAGAGACAATCAATACTTAAGTATAGATCAAGCTTGGTAATTTAGGTAATACGGACCTAAATTACCAGTAGAGGGAATGTCCACCAAGCAGTATGCATTGCGTACACTACTATTAATAGATATTGATTGATTTTATAACGTATTATTAATCTTTCTGAAGTTTTTTTTTTTTCATTTCTTGTCATTGATTCCCCGCCCGTACGGCTCGTACCCCGGTGACGACTACATCGCAGGTGCTGCCTAGCTAGCTAGCTGAGCAGGTTGAGCGGCGACCACGAAACTTTTTTCTAATACTTACATTTTTAAACTCTTGATATCTTTTGAACGGAATGTCCGAATTGCATAATTTAAAAAGTTTTATAAAGATATTGAAGCAGTCTTGAATATGAAGTAATTTATTTTAATAAGGATTAATACCAAGATACAAATAAAGAGCATTTTATAGCGGGCGGCATTTCAATTAAATTTTTAAAATAAAAGAACACATATTGTGGCATAACTACAATAGTTAGACATATGCTATCGCGACACTTCAATATTTATGTGTTCTGCAAAGTCGTAGTACATTATTTTACATATCTCTTGCTCTGTAAGTAGTCACTTACTTCCCTGAATGTGGGGGTGTATGGATATCGTTACAGCATAGGTTTCAAAACCTACCATGTAGCCGTAATCGAAAATGTATGAAATTTAGGATAATTTTCAATTTTGCCACCTGAACAGTAACTCTGATATTTTCAGATTTCTAAAAAAAATATTGAAACTTGCTTTTCGCCCGGGACTTCGTTCCCGTGGAAATTTAGGAAAATATGTAGCCTATGTGTTAATCTAGGGTGTCAGCTACCTCCATACCAAATTTTATAAAAAATTGGACCAGCGCAGCGGTTTGAGCGTGAAAGAGGAACAATAAGCCATACATATATTACATATGTATACAAACTTTTAGTAAGTAGGTACTAGAATATTTTTAAGGACGTACCATCCATTCGGAAGTACAATGCCACAGACAGATATACATAATACCACCCCTCTTCCTTTATGGGCTACCTAAGAAAAACATTAGAAATTGGCAGGATGTCCGGTACATTCAATGTTGAGACTATATCTCATAGAAAATGAGTCACCAAACTAACATTTTTCCGCTTTGTGACGGTTGTATTGCAACCCCCGATAACCTGATGAGTTATGTGGGGGACGAAGTCGCGAAGCAAGCGTGTGTATGTTATGCCGTAGGCATAATAATAAATAAATAAACGGCCACACTAAGATTTTCCCTTGTGCCGTGAGTCCCTCGGAACATACATAAAGACAGACACAAATACCCATGACCCGAGAACAAACATCTGATTTTTTACACAAATGTTTTCCCCGACTGGGGATCGAATCCAGGACCCGTCGATCAAGATGCAGCGCCACTACCACTTGGCCAAACCGGCCGTCACATCATGTATTATGATATTATAGTCAGTTTTAAAAAGTGGCGTTACAATTTTTAATTTAATATATGTATTAGTCTACATATATTAAATTTAAAATTGTAACGCCACTGTTTTAAAGCGTCGGTAGTCTAAGGGCTAGTGGGTCGGACTCGT